>CP141137.1:60849839-61362339 GCA_035236585.1 Warburgia ugandensis
GCAGAAGTAGTGAATGTTTCTCCTAGCTAGCCCATCTGCCTTTCCAGTTCTCTCAATTTTCAGTTGGAAACATCGGCGCCCGAGAAGAGATTGTTTGGAGATTTTCATTTGGTGATATAGGACGTTGTTTGAATTAGGAAAGAGACTTTGAAGTTAGAGGGCTTTGAAAATTTTTTAGTTCCCATAATTTAATTTTAAGACGTAAAACACCTTCCGTGAAGATTTTATTTTATTTTTCATAGGAATCAATTTTTGTCAATTTCTCTGACTATGTAACTTGGGATATCTCCGAAATCTCCATCCAAAACACTGTGAATTGGGTCGTTTAACTCTGCACTTGCTTATACCGACATACTAGTCAGCGGTGACCAACTGTACATATATATTCGCACGGTTTTGGACATCTCGACATCCAAAGTAGGAAAAACCAGAGAAGCGTATCGGATCAAACAAAAGCGTGACCTTTCAGGTGAAACCTTGCCGCCATGCAGCAACTTCGCATGTGGGCCTCTCCATCATAGCCTTGGAATCGTTGGACCAACTTACTTCCATTGGAACAGAAGGACATACTGTCACTACCCTAACTTTTTGAGACCTTCTGTGTTTATCTGCCGTGTCGGCAAGTGATAGGCTATACGAATTTTCTGAGACCTTCAACGACTTTTCTAAGACGAAAGGAAATACAGAGAGGAGTCCAATTCACCCGACGGGACGCACCCATTTCAATTTTAAACAATTCCAAGCAATTCGTAGCCGGTTTTACCAGTTTTGGTGGAGATACGGAGTTCAACGTTTACGAAATCTTGGGTAAGGGCCAGACGTGAGGATTAGTGGGCCCAACACTTTTCCTACTTTATATGCGACAAGTTTCACGGCTCGTCGAAGGAAATCGTGGGCTCAGGAATATTGGATGAGAAATTGAGAATGATAAATATGGTCTCACAAAGGCGTAATATATATCGACTGCCCTCCATTGGAATCCTGTGGTGAAATTAATTGCAACAGATATTGAGTAATCTAAGCCGCTCATCTCCACGCAACGGTCAAACGATAGATGGCCATGTGGCAAAAATCAATACGTTGGATGTTCTTACAGATGGACAAGGCTAATCTATGTAAAGGCTATTAATATGAACCGTTCCGATCATTAAAAAAGACGATAACGTCAAGCATCGTGCGATTTGGCATGAAGGCGGGGCACTTTTGAATGATCCAAACGCTTCCTCTAACTGCTCCGGCTTATTTCTCTGGCGCTTGGAGTTAAATGTAGAACCTTGTTTTCATACAAATTAGGTTCCTATGTGAACAAGAGTGCCTTTTTTGAGATGCTAGCGTGCTTTTTGACCTACTAGTCATCCCGAGCCACAGAAATAGGATGATCCAGTCGGATCACCCAATGGTGGGCTTACCTCATGCAACATATAGAGGTACTAGAATGGGAGACTGCCAACTTGGAAGCCCCAATAGAATATAGTGTTGACTGAAAATATAAATGAGAGAGAACTGCAAATTATTACTTTCCAATTTGCTAGAGGATTAGTTTCGCCTACAACAAATTGTAATAGTGGATAATAGGTCAATGATAGCGCAGGTTTGTGATTATGATTATATCTTTGTGGGCTAACGTCTTACTATATGAGATTTCCTAATTAAATCTTTTGACTGCCTTTTCTTGACAAGAATTTTGCAAATGCTAAACAGAAGATAGGAGACTGAATCTTTAAATGTTCAAGGGAACAGTGGCGGCCTCGTAAAAGTGAGTGTTGTCCACAATGTGGGAAAAATATTTCTTCCGATAAGATAAATCGTAACTCGCATGTACTTTTGCTGCACTTGAAGGGCTATGCCTGCCCAGTTTTGTAGCTAGAAGAACATAGATTATTATCAACAAACAATAAGAGCTAGATGACATAAGCTCCCGTTGAGTAGGAAGGGGCCATAAGCCAATGCATAGACAAACAGTAGATCGACAAACGGATCAGGCAGCCTATTCTTGGAGAGGAATAGGATCAACTAAGAGTGAGCGGATACGCTCCTTTGTCTCACGGTCGGAGACCGTGTATCCATCTCCAAATTGGTAAAGTATTTCGATCACACGGGCAAGATTGACAATTCGTGTAAGAAGGGTCGGAGAGACTGGTTGTTCAAGATATGCTTGGTTTATGTCTTTCCACGCGGTTGTGACCATCTCCCGTAACTTCTTGTAAGCCTCTGCCTCGGAAGATCCATGCTGGTTAATGTAACACTGGATCGCTGATGCAACGTGCCCACGATTTTGCTCGAACTTCATGAATAAATAACAAAGAACAATAAGTGATGGGTGATTCTATAAAGAAGTGTACAAAGTATAAGCCATCAATATTACTACAAACAAGGACTTGACTAAAACTTGGCTCAATTTACTGGTGCAGTCTACTTAGCATTATCATAAGTGAGTTCAAGGAGGTTTTGAATTGATTTGTAGGGTAAAGATTGGTCAAAGAAAAGAACTTGATGAGTTGAGCATTGACTAGAGAATTTTTTCAATAGCCAACAAAGCCCCGAGTATTGTAGATTTTCAATGCAACAGTTGCTTACCTTGTTTGACTCGATATCATCCAAGAGTCTGCAAATCATAGATGCATCCAGAGCGATCTTAGGTTTTTGGACAGCCCATTCAAATGCCTCCTTTGTTGCAATTTCACCCATGCCAACAAAGGCAAGTATGGTAATCATGGGGTAGGTGCAGCTGACCATCGCAACGTCCAAGTACTCTTCCACAGGGGGCACGTAATCCTTGCTGTACCAATCGGCTTCAGTGAAGTATGCTCTCGCCAAACCTTTAAGCTGTCATTAAAAAATATAATTCAAAGGGAAACATTAGAAATCAACTCTGCTCGAAGAAGGAAAGATGGGATAATAATTACTCCAGATGACTGGATACTGGCCCTCAATTTTGGCTCTTGTTTATGGCTAATATTATCAGACTTATTCTATGCTCCCAAAATCGTAAATTCACGTATCTAGCCCAGGGAGATCAAGATGTCATACTCCTTCTTTTAAGTAAGGTATACGATAGGCATTTCCTTGTGGAGCGAGTTCCTCCTCTATTTCCTTCACAGTGTCATATAGTGCTAGATAACACACTTGTATATATTCTGGCAACTCATTCACGACGTCAAGATCCCACCTGAAAATTTCTTTGCCTTGTCAGCTCCACAAATTCACGTTTCATATTTGTAACTCAAGGATAGAATGCCTAATGCTTATTTATATCTTGTAATGACAAGTGAAGGCTATGTATCAAACCTCTCTACGGCATTAGTCAACAGTACGAGTTCATCCATTGTACCATATCCATCGTACGTATCATCCATGGCTGATATGCTAGCCAATACTTTGGTCATCAGCACTCTAGCTCGAGAGTATTGTGGTTCAAAATAAGTTCCATTGGCCCAAAAGTATAGTTCAACCAATCGGTCCCTTGCGAAGGGTAGCTTTCCTATGAGATCCAGCTCCTTCCACCACCTGCAAGAGGCACCAACATGGTCCGCTTTAAGAAGATCATCGAACACTAAGACTGAAGCTAGATTTAGAAGTTGCGAGTACGGTTTGTTCAAAATTATTATGAAAATGGATAATAAATTCATCGGTATTGATGGGTCATCCGGAACATAAATTGGGCACTGGGAGCTCTCTAGACACGATTTAACAAATTATGTACTAAAAGTAATTTACCTTGTGAGTTCCTCAAGCTCTCTCTGATGCAACGATTGCACGAGGTTGAAATCCAACTTCGCAAGCTCTAGCAGCGTTTCATTTCTCTTTTCCTCTTCTTGGTAGATTGATATGTAATACTTATGCTCTAGCCTTTGCACGCGTTTATGTAGTGGTAGCTCTAAAGCATGTGATACCTTTCTTGCAAGCAGTGAATCGAGATGGTCCAGACTAGAACTGAGGTGTTGTCGGGTGAAAGTAATGGCCTCTTCAAAGACATCTTCTCCTCGTGTACCGAGATATGCCGCTTCGTACAAGCTTAAGAGACCCCTCACGTCGGTGCTTAATGTTTCCCTGAAGCTGCCTTTGTCATCTTTAAACCGGGTAAAGACATCTGTTTCGCATTGCATTTATGCAAGTTACTTATCAACATACATCTCAAGCCTCCAACAAAGAATTCATAAGAGTAGGTTGGAGAGTAGTACTAGTTGCGGGAGTCTATCACAACAAATGGCGAAGGTATACCTGAAGATATATTATATCCATGTTGTCTTAGTAAACGAAACCGAAGGGCAATAGTATGAAGATCGTCAGCATCAGCGATTGAATGAGATTCAGATATTTGATGCAATGCCTTGTCAATTTCTTGTTCAAAGAGATGTGCCACTCCGAGGCATTCGAGGACATTGATCAAATCCAATTCATGCTTGGAGGCCCTTACATTGCTTAGCATCCTCTTCACTTCTTCCTTCAATTCTTCGACTCTTCCAGTCCATGAATTTAGCTTCTGAATAAAAGCATGCCATCCACGAAGCAAATGCATCAGCAGGTGATAGGTTAAGTGGTAATTGAACTTTAATTGACTCTGTATGTGTGTGTGTGCGCGCCCTGCCTGTGTGTTCTTACCGTTTGCTCGTGGGGGAAAGTGAGGAAGTGATCACCCCAAACGCTAGGATGATACTCTGCCGGCGTTCGTCGAGTGACCTGGGAGTTTCCCTCTGTCCCAGGATGCAAGATGGAAACAAGAGAGGGAGTGGGAGCCGGAAGAGCCATGGGACGTAATGGGTGGAAAATCAAACACAGAACTAACTCTGATGTTGTAGTTTGTTTTGTGATTGATGCATCATATGAATGGATATTTATAGACTTCATTTAAAGGTTTGAAGCTGGGACGCCTTTTGCTGATCATCTTTCGCTAGCAGCCGAACTTTGGACAAAAAAGGCGGCGGGGAAGGAAAGGTTGTGCTTACAAGTGTATTTTTTATTCTCCTTTCTAGTGTTGGAGCTGGCAACGATGATTCTGGTATCGCAATTCATGCACGTTGCCTCCAGTCATGTCATGCAAATCAGCTTTAAGCAGTACTTGGAAGAATTTTTAATTTAGGTGGATTAGTGCTCTGGTGAAATAGAACCCGCCTTCCTGTATTTGTTTCCACTTGGACACGATGTCATGCACATGGTTTAAATCATGACACTACTAGAAAGTGAGGGGCCCAAATGTCTTGCCTATTCTAGCATGTTAAAAAAGCTATCATTGCACATGGTTGGACGGTTTCTAAAAGCAACGGTCCAGATTAAACAGCCAAAAATATATTTGTTGGATGCTAGGTCGTGATTTTTGAGTTGCTTAGTATTATAAGTTGGCAATATTAGATGAACGGCACCGGTCATCTAAAGCTAAAGGTCCATTTCTCATCACTGTAGAATTCCCCCGTTACTAAGATTGGTGTGAGTAAGCAGCTGCTGCTCTCCTCCACCGAAAACAATAGTTAAACAAAAGTAAGGGTGATCTCATAACCCTGATATGATTGACCTTAAATCAAATAAATTAATTATCCTGAATACCTAATCGTTGTTTTTAAAAATAAATCTCAGCGACTTTTTCTTGTAAAACAAGATTCCTTCACCTTGTGTTTGAAAATGCTGTCTAAGATATAATATCCACAGTTGAAGGATGCTACTAATAAAACATGTAACCACTAGATGATGAATTTCAATACACATTGTTAGGTATAGGTCATCCCGATCAATCCGACTATCTTTAATTTGTTTACGGGGTTTCCTGTCCGATCGAATGAAGTAACTAACGAATTTACTAAGTTTTCTATCTCTATGTTATGCACTTCTCTAGTCATACTCATTTTTAGTTCTTTCAAATTAAGTTGCGTATGCGCACCAGTATCTTGTCCAATTTTGACTCAAAAGACATCTTGCTGATGGCTACTCCATTATTTAGTTCCAAAAGACAAAGATAGAAGGTTGATCACGTCTTTGAATTAGAGCAAAGTTTTATCTTGAAGACCTGTTTCTTTTCATCCTCATTACCCCGTTGCCTCCTCTGAAGAACAAACAAAAATATTAACAGAACAACATTCCCACCTGGGGGGCTGCCAGCCGCTAGTGAAGGAAACGTTGAAGTCGAAAAGAGACCGTTTGCAATTCATAGGGATGTAAAGTAAATTGCAAAAAACATATCCAAGCAAAATAAATGGCTTACTTTTACCTACTAAAATCCTATATAAGGTTTCAGGATGAAGGGCCTAAATCAACAGGATCAATGAGGTGACGGGTAGTAGAAATGGGATGAATTTCATTCACTCAATGTGATATGATCTTGTCTTAAATTACCGTAAGTGCACAGATCTATTGAAGTATAGACATGAAAATAGGGTCAATTTCAAGAGGATTTGACTTGAAAATTATGAATATTAATCGTAATACAAATTAGACTATCTTAACAAACCAAGTAAATGAAACAAATGAAATGCTCTAATTAACCTTAAACTACACTAAAACAGGTAAATTCACTTAATTATGAAATCTAGAATTTTGGAGTTTACCACATTACTAATTATAAGCATTCATATATAAACATCATTGATTTAATTCAACACATGTTAGTATAACAATGATGAAATACTAACACAGAAGATGTGTGCATGAAAAGTCCAAATTCTTATATATTTTTAATTCTAATGATTTGCCTAGCTTAATTAATATAGATCCAAACTTTTGTTGGTTGTGTTGATTCTCGTAAATCAATGTTTGGATATATCTTCTTATTTACTGCAGGAGCTATATATTGGAGAAGTGCAAAACAATATTTGATTGCTACTTTAGCAATGGAAGCTGAGTTTGTATTTTGCTTTGAGGTGACAAATAAGGGTATTTGGTTGAAGAGTTTCATCTCTAGGCTTCGAGTTGTTGATTCTATCTCTAGGCCACTGAAGATATATTGTGACAATTTAGCTGGACAGTGAAGTCAAAGTAAGTATATTGACATTAAATATTTAGCAAACAAAGAGCATATTAAAAGAAATGAAGTTCTCGTCAGACATATTCATACTGAGCTGATGATTGCAGATTCTTTAACGAAAGGCATGCCACCAAAGTTGTTTAAGCATTTTGAGGCTTATTCATAAAGATAAAAATATCATATAAAAGGTTTTTCAAAGATGAAAATTACACAGTAATACATGGAAGGTAATATTTGTTTTTTAAACAAATTACTATTATGATTTATGTAATTTACTTCTTTGTTTGAACATAAAGTGTTCCAATGTTAAAATTTATAAATTTCTAAAGTTATAAATGTTTGGCCTAAGTGGGAGAAGGTTAGAATTTTCTGCCATCCCTATCATTTAAATTCAAAATCTAAGGTGGCTTTCCTAGTCTTCAGTCTTAGTGGTGCATAGTAACTAACCATTAGAAGAGAAGAGTAGTTCTAGCAGTTGTCTTTGATAGAAGGATAATTGCTATTAAATTTATTTTAAAGGGTGGTCCCTGATTCAAGCAGTTTTGACTCTCTATTTTTCCATCACAGAGAACTACTATTAAATTGGAAGATCTCTTAAAAACTACTCTGTATCTACTGCTATGGCTGGAGGTTTGTTTTTTGCTCCTCAAATTATGATTTTCTGATTCGTGTAAACATTCTGAGAATATAGGTTTACACTTTTATGTTGCGGGGATGTGGAGATGAACACCCTTCATACTTGGGCAGGCAAGCTGACACTAACTTCATTTGATGTGTTCATTTTATTCAAGCTGAGATATCATGGGAAAATGGTTGGTGACCTGACGACTATATATCCATCGGATAAAGACAAGAACTTAAGATGTATTGACTGCGGATCAACTTTCTTAATAGCAAAAGCGCCTCATGTTAAAGACTTTGGTATTCACTTCGCTTACCTTGTTTGACTCGTAATCATCCAAGAGCCTACGAATCACAGATGCATCCATAGTGATCCTAGGTTTCTTGACAGCTCAATCAAATGCCCCCTTTGTTGCAGTTTCCCCCTTCCCAACGAAGGTAAGGAAGGATGATAATCATGGGTAGGTGCGACTAACCATCGCAGCATGCAATAACTCTTTAACTGGGGGCATATAACTCTTACTATACCAATCAGCTTCAGTGAAGTATGCTCTGGCCAAACCTTTAGTATGTAATCAGACAAAATCATTCAAAGAAACATATTAGAAATCAATTTGTATGCAAGGAAAAGGAAGGACATTATAGTAAGTCGTCCTAATGCATATCCTCCCCCAGAAATATAATTCTTATGTCTATGCCAGTAGATCCGGATGTCATACTCCTTTTAAGTAAGGTACACGATAGTCATTTCCTTGTGGAGCGAGATCCTCTTCTATTTCCTTCGCAGTATCATATAGTGCTAGATAACACTTACCGGCAACTCATTCACGACCTCTAGATCCCAACTGCAAAACCTGTGGACGATAGGCCCGCTGTTCATCTTATTGCTCCGGCTTTAGATAAGTACTAAACAAAACAATATAATGATTGAACATTTTTAGTGCCCTAATAATCATATTTATGGCACTTGAATTTAGGCCATTGTTTATACAAATAGTTTTGTATGATAAAAAGTTTAATATTTTTTTCAGATGCTAGAATCATCCAATAATCTACGTATGGTTTGATATACTAGCTATGCGAAGCTAATGTAAAGGATAAACGGCTGGGATCATGCAAAGGTAGGTAACCTTCAGATCAAAGTGTCACCTTTTGGGGAGGTCTATTTTAGAGCCTTCTGATTAGCATTTCTCTTTAAATAAAATAAAAAAACTAAATCTCGTCATTTTATTTTACCGCAAAGGGTTACCAGCAACCTACACAGAATCATATCTTAATTTCTAAATCCACTTGAAATTTTCAACAAAGAAAGTGCCAGTCACCTGTTTGATGACTCTAGCATCTAAAAAGGAATACCATCGACACATGTTTAGAAGCGTTCTAAAAGCAACGTTCCAGATCAACAGAAAAAAGTCATTTTTCGGATGCTAAAAATCCTCAATCCTCTCTCTTCTCGTCAACCAAAGGTAGGGCCCGTTACGGGCGTAAAGTTTGGCGGCTCATGGATCCGTGCTTTTGTAGAGTTCCTCCGTTCTACTTGTCCGACCAGACTGTTAACTTGTAGTGAGGCGTCTCTGTAAAGTTTCTACAGAGGGTGATGCCGTAACCCCGACATCATCGACCATTAAGTAAATTATTCAGCGTAGGTCTTACTACCATATGTTTGGTCATCCAGGTCCAACAGTTGATTTTTCTTGGCCATAGCTTTGATCGTCTTGCTTTAAAGATCGCGTCCATTGGATGGTATAAGCGTTGTTGATTTGGACGTGAATGGGCAGGATTGGACGTTAGGAGGGATAAGATAATCTAATTGAATATTTCGTCGGCATCCTAGCTAAGACGTGGTACTGAATATACCAATTTCTATCACCAATCATGTGGCCTGACATGTAATTAAAGCTGAGGGCGGTGTTTAGGGCAAATCTATGCCATGTTGATAGGATATTCCAGAAATCACAGCGATTGAATGCTCATAGCCTAAGTTACTTTAGATGAAAAATAATGACCGTTGATTCTAAAAGTTGAAAATAAAATTTTAGATGAAAAATAATGACCTCTAAAAGTTGAAAATAAAAATTTAGTGAGATTCATTCTGGTTTTTTATTTTTTCATATGTAACCTAAATAAGGGAGCGAAGACGAAATGAATAGTGCACCACAGCCTTTTAAGTGCAATGGTGCAAAGAGTCTCCCAACAGGATTACCAAGAGTCAAGACTGGTTGTCTACCATTAGGAAAATAAAAGGACATAGATCTTCTGAAAAAAAAGGTGCCTAGATTGAAGTTGCTTAAAAGAACCCGCCGACCACGTGAAAGATACATGAATGGTACAGATATTCTAAAGAACATGCCTAGGGCCTCTAGCTGATTCATGCCTCAATTTATTATTTCTCATAACTATATGGGTGGGGGCTTTTCTTCCTATTAACAAAATGATATCAAATACGCCAACAAATGTCTGGCTAGCGCAATTGGTTGCATAACTTCGAACTCTTTTTTGGAATTCGTTTGGTTCTAGATTTGCTTTATCACGTTTCCTTTGGCTGTGTATAAATAAATTTTGCTTGTACAAAATTGTGTCTTATGTCGAACGGTGTCTTTGGCTGATCTCACCATTATCCTGTTGCCATTCCCCTAGATCATGTCCACACTAGAAATGAGCCCGATTAGACGCTGGTAGCCATTTTTTTCTCTTGTGCTTAATTTAAATCACGGCAAAATACAAAATAAAAAAATTGCCTCTGATATTAGAACCTGATTTTAGCATTTTGAAAATACTGGACTCTTTAAGTCTTATGTCATTCTACTGGACTCTACTTTGGGCACTGCGCTAAATTCTACTGGTAGTCAATTTTAATCCCCGCCATATTGGGCGAGTGCATTAATATATGGTTCAATGTTGTCTGCGGACACCTACCACATTATCCTCATTCTCCTTCGGAAGCCAAAGAAAGTTTTCTTCAGCACGCCTTGGACTTCGAGAAAATTTTGTCTTGAGTCCTGGTTTTCTTCATCCACGAGCCC
The DNA here is from genome assembly GCA_035236585.1 of Warburgia ugandensis. Lineage (NCBI taxonomy): Eukaryota > Viridiplantae > Streptophyta > Magnoliopsida > Canellales > Canellaceae > Warburgia > Warburgia ugandensis. The sequence continues at coordinate 60,860,436 of CP141137.1, forward strand.
TCGTGGTTCTTCGAAGAATAAAAGAAATTATCCGCGGAACAACGTTCCCTCCTCGGCTGCTAACGTGGTTCCCCACAACTTAAACAAGGAAAAGGGCATGAAACACGGTATTCCTTCCTGGCGGCCCATTTGCCTTTGCCCAATTCCGTCAGTATATATTCCAAGATTTGGCAGTTTGCTAATAAGAAATAATTTAATCTTCATGTTGCGTTCCATAAAACATGAGGCCTTCAGGCTCGTGCAAAAGTATAGTTTCCCATTTCTGTCAGTATATGGTCCAAGATTGTGCCAGTTTGCTCACAAGAAATGACTTACTCTTCAAGTTATGTCGTCCTTATATAGACTCGCAGGTGGATTTGAAAATTTTGTTTAATTACTCCATGCACTCAGTAATGAATAGAGAAATTCCTCGACTCAACTCATTACATAGCAAAAATATTTTATTTCTATTAGGATTTGAAACAAAACCTCCCACGCAACAATAAGCACTTCTCAATCAACTTACTAACAATTACATCTGCATTAAAATACAAATTCAAATATAACTGAAAGTAAATAAAAAATATTATTCAAATTTTACTCAAGTAATTTTGAGTCACTAAATGTATTTTATTCCTTCTAGTTCTTCTTTATGTATAAGTTTTTAGTCCAATTGATGACCGGAGCATCTATACTATTTATTAAGAGAATTCTCAATCATGGCTACCTTTAAGGGGACTTAAAATAACTAGATTTCTCTAAAAGCACTTGGTATAAAGTAGGATTCTTCTATGTTATTTTTTAAATAAACTATGGTGGTAATAGATCTAAGAAAAGATATTGACATGACCAAAATTGCTAGTGGCAAGAATGATTGAGGCAAAATTAAAAAAATAAAAAACTATGATGTGGATGACATGTACCACAACATGGGTTACCCTCTTTTTTTATCAACCCATTGACAAATATGAAAACTAATTTGTCCATTAACAAGAACTCTTATCTAGACTGATTTCAAAACCCATTAGCTATAACCTATTGTTGGATTATCTAATTCAGTCATCCTATTTTGCTTAGTCATTATCTAAAAGCTCAAAATAGCTTAGCTAAAATCATCTAAAGGATGAATTTTGGTGTCTAGCTATAACATCCGAGGGGGGAGTGCCTCAAACGCACTTCCCTCCCCCTCTTATTTTTTTGTAACTGAGCCACCGGCAACGATTTTTCGTTGACAGGCACTCCCGGCAACCGGACAAATGCAACAGGCCCTCACCTACCTCCGATTAGCCGGACCAAGGTAAGCTCGCCCCACTCTTTCCTGTACATTTGTTTTCCATGTTTATCATCCGGTAAAAATTAGGCATTACTGTTGCCTTGGGAAAAAGTCGATGTAACGGTCTCAAATGAGGATCTAAACCGTTCATCTTCAGCGTGATGATGTAAGGAACCGACCCATGAAATTTTGTGGCAATCGGACGGCTAGGGAAGCCAACAACCCAAAAAACAGTATGATGGGAGTTTTTGAAAACGCGATAAAAATCATGAAAAAAACGATAGATTTTGATGGGATTTGTGAAAATGGAGGTGAAAATGAAACGTACGTGAAAAACTAGACACATAGGTGTAAAAATCGCAAAAGACAGAGCACCTAGGTTTGCTGGCGACGACACGACGACAAACCAGTCCGATCGTCGTTCCCGGCAACGGCGACCCACACCCGGAAGGAAAAGACACAAACGAGGGAGCTCCACGTGGAGCAACGAGCGCGCGCCACATGCAAGGGGCATGGCACTACTTGCACAAGCCATGCGGTGCTGCAGGAACGCGCCACACGCGAAGCGCGGTGCTCTGAACACGTGCCACGCGCACTATTTCCGCCTCCACGCGCAGAGCGCGTCCACAGACAAGCGATCCATGCTTGCCGGTTCCAGACACGCGCCACATGCGCAGCGCATGCGCGTGCATCGACACGCGCCGCATGTGTGGTGGGTCCTTTTTCTTGATTTTTGGTAATTTTGACCATTTATTCATGAAAAATGTGATTTTAGGAGCTACAGAGGTCCAAATCACTATCCGAAGGAGGCGTTGTGATCGTCTCAACAAGACAGACCTAGATTTAAGACAAAAATCTAGTTTGGAGCAGCTTTTTAATAGCCAAACTACTAAGCACTACTCAATTATTCAGATCAAGCCGATCAATAGATGATCAGGCTTTAGATTTTGGTTATATGCATTAACTATGACATGATTTATGGCTTGACAGATATATCAGGGCATACACCTCCATATTTTTTACGCATTTGTTGGGATATTGCGATACCGAGGTAGGTGATTTCATTCACAATTTTTCCATGATTCTCAAATGATGACTTTGTGATTTGAGTTTTTGAGATATGTGATTTATGCCTTACCATATGCATGAGATAAATTTCAGCATGTAGTTTCTCATGTGCGTACTATCTTTCGGGTGATTATTGCATGCACTGTTTTTTATATATATATTTTGTGATATTCCCTTGATTATTGGTATTTTGACATGTGGGAGTCGCTCTGTTTTGATGTTGAGACTATTGATCCTGTGATAGGATGAAATTCTTCACCCCGTGAGTGCCCGTGAGGGTGAAAGGGTGAAAGCGGGCGTGCAACGTGACTATTCGTGAGTACTTGAGTGACGTGAAGGTGAAAGGGTGAAGGAAAAAGTGGTACATGTCATTTCCGTGAGTGACTGAGTGCCTAAGTGCCGTGAGGGTGCAAGGGTGAAAGGGTGAAAGCGACTGGTACAGAGAGCAGACCCCACATTTCTGTGAGTGTACTTGAGACACTCATAGGGCTTGACTGTGTATGATGTTTGATACTTTTGACATGCATTCATGTGTTTCTAGATTTTCTCAGATTGTGCATGTTCTGATATCATGGTTGATGATATCTCATTTATTTCATGGACTTGGTATGTCCTTCATCGGGTAATTTAAGGCTTTATATATATGTTTGATCATCTCATGATCTTATGCCTTGCACCATGTGATTTGTTTTTATTGAGTTTACTTTGAATGTATATCACCTACACAAGCATAGCTTGCTGAGGCATTGCTTTGATTTGCAATGCCTCAGATACAGAGAGTGACAACAGGTTGACGCACTGACAGAGCAGATAAAAGTGATGGCAGCTTCCTAGTGAAGCACGAATGATGGTCATAGATGATAAGGTATGTTCAAGACCTTACTGCTACTTTTGAGTATGGATTGTACTCTGGTTTAAAATTTCAAGGTGACCTAGATGTAGAAATATGAATTCATGTTGGATGTGATGGCTAAATAGAGGGACCTTGGGTGTTTGTCATGACTATATTTTCTTATCCATTGTTGGATGTATATTTTATTGAAAACAACATTTGGTTGTGGATGGGTGTGGAGACTAAGTCTCCCTTATGATATGTATTATACATTGTTTATCACGTGATTTTGTATTGCACTAGTCATACAATGGTCCAAATTACAGAGGAAGCTTTGTCAGATTTTCGGTAGAAATGGTATTTCATTTCACTGTTAAATCCGTAGTTTTGTGGTTGTATGACTCCTCGGATCTTGGAAGAAATGCTTTCACTTAAGTTATGTTTTGGTCATTTTAAAAATCAAAGTTTTTTTTACAGGGATATTTTTGTAAATTATTATCATACATTGTGTAATAAAATCTGGGGTGTCACACTAGCCTATCTACAGGAGACAAAAAATGATGAATAGTTTAGATCACTTGATGGTGGCTCTAGCTAGAGCCATCCAATGTCTTGTAATTAGTCCATATATTGTTCCTCTCTCTCTCTCTCTCTCTCTCTCTCTCTCTCTCTCTCTCTCTCTCTCTCTCTCTCTCTCTCTCTCTCTCTCTCTCTCTCTCTCTCCAATCTTCTACGAACACTACTATACTCATCCAATCTTTCCCGTTCAATTTCTCGAACTACATTTTCTTCCAAATTCACTTTTGACTCCAATTGCTAGTTAAACTTGACTAGGTTTCCCTAGCATGTTTTGAGTCAAGTACCTACAAGGAATCCTTCCATCTTCCAAAAAGAAGACTTACATTAGCTTGAGAAGTGCAAGAAAGTTACTTATATGCTAGAAAGATCATATTATAGTTCATTTTGGGCTCAACCATTTTGGTGATCAAAATAACACGGAGACGAAGGGGCTCATGTGGTCATGTCTCTCCCATTGCCAAAAAGAATAAGGGTATCTATTTCAAAAATTCAATGCTTAATCAATGGTAATTTTGTCATTAAAACTCATTTATTTTCTAGAATAATTTTTTACTTCAAATCCTTTGTGAGATGCCGCTTAATTGGAAACTTATCATTTTTTGTTCCTATTCTTACCAAAATCAGCAACATTCATCCAAATATGATTTTGCTATGTCTATACTATGTTCTTAGGCAAACTTCCTTCCTACTTTTAAAGGGAGTTATATAAATGAAATTCCTTGTATTAGAATAAATTTCATTTTGATAAACATTTTTTATTGCTAAATGCCCTGGAATATGTCTACTAGGAATCCTCTTAAGATGAGATTTGATGGCCAATTTAAAAGGAAATAATGTAAAGAAATTTTAAGAAAGGTTCCTAGAAAATATAAAGAGATAAAGTCTAGAAAGAGATTTTAAGAAAGGTTAGAGGTTAGAGAGAAATTTAAGAAATTGAAATGTGACTAAAAAACAAAGGGAAGTGATTTAAAGGCCATTTATCTAACTAATAAGTTAAGATAATAAAAAAAAGAAAAGAAAAATCATTAAAATTTTAAATTAGTGTTAAAAAAGTGATTAGCTTAGTATATAATAGATATATAACCATTTAGAAAAATTAATTTTGAGTCAACCACAGAGTCACCTTAAGTTAACTCAACTCCGCCCTTTTAAGTTGAGTCAAGTTTTTGAGTTTAAACTATCTATAAAAGAGCCTCTCTTTTACTATATTATTAAATTAGCTATGAAAGAAATGTGTTCTGTGATGAGTTTCCATTGAGATGAATCAATATAAAGATTATGAAATAATAACCTAACTTGAGGGTCAACAAATAATGAATACTTTGGAATAAATATTGCATTCACCAAGATTATGTGATTTTAAACTATCTATAAAAGTGTCTCTCTTTTCCTATATTATTAAATTAACTATGAGAGAAATGTGTTATGCTAATCCTCAACTCATGTGTTCCATTGAGATGAATTAGTATAAAGATTATGAAATAATAACCAAACTTAGGGATAAAATTGAGTGCAATATGAAAAGTCAAAGCTTGACTAGAGTTATCATATTTGACTTAAGTTGGGTAGAACCTACTTAGGCTAAATGAGAAAGAAAGAGATCATCCACAATTAGAAAATTGAATAATACACACCTGAACTTGTTGTAGTTAAAATTAAAAAGCAGAGAGAGAGAGAGAGAGAGAGAGAGAGAGAGAGAGAGAGAGAGAGAGTAAAAAGGACTTTCCTAATTGGTATCAAATACAAAGAAGGAAGGTGTGGCATTGATTTCCATATTCGAAACTCATCCAAAATTCTATATAAACTATTGTGGGTGACTCATTAGCCCTAAAGACAATCCAAGAGAAAATGACCCTACTAATTGTCTCTCAAGCCTCTTCAAGTTGTGAACTTTCTTGATCTTATAATCTCTAGTTAATCTAGGGTCGTGGAGGAAATTTTTAAAAAATTGACCATAGATATTCTAGTTTCTTACTAAGGGCCTAAATATTCTGCTAGAGCCCAACAGGGACCATATAAATTAGGACAACTCTCATTATTGCCCAAAATCCATATAATGGAGACAAACACAAAGTCCTATTCAATCCCTTCTATGCAAATAGTAAAAAGGGGGGTTTTTGGAATAGGAATAAAAAACCCTATCCATCAAAATCTACTTCAATATGTTAAAGTATTCTTTGATGTAGAGTTGCCCTGCAGTTAAAACTAAGTCCCTCATGAGAAATTCACCTTTTTGTGATGTACTAGGGCCCAAAGATTCATATTAGAAAAGTGATATAAAGCACAATTTGTAACACTTTTAGCATCATGTGCACTTCTAAAATTATTTTTGAGAAGAATATAGGTGAGCATCAGTTAAAATTGCTTAGGAACATGTAGTGTAGTGTTAATGTTTGTACATGTTGTGATGTTCTTTGATCTCTAAACTAATAACAACTTGTTCTTGTTCATCATTGTAACATAAAAATGAGCCCTTGTTTAATTAAATAACATCTTAGTGTCCATACTAAACTAAATCTCTTTATGCTAAAGGCAAACTAGAGTAATTATTGCAATTTTTTTAGCCAAAGTACTAAGGGTTCATCATCATTATCATCATCAAGACCTTATCCTGATTAGGGATCTGCCACATGAATCTTATTCCTCCATTTTACTCTATTAAGCATTATGGCTTCATTTAATCCCAAAGTTTTTAAATCTTTTCTTGCTCCTTATATCCATGCTCTTTTGGACCTTCCCCTTGCCCTTTTAGAGCTTTCGACTTGCCTTACCTCACTCCTTTTGATTGGTGCCCTCTTTGGTCTTTGATGGACATATCCAAACCATCTAAGTCTAATCGCCCACATCTTATTACCTATTGGTGCTATTCCTAAGTTTTATCTAATATTTTCATTCTTAATTCTATCCTTTCTTGTCTTGCTACTTATCTATCTTAACATCTTCATTTCGGCTACATTTATTCTATGTACATGATATTCCTTAACTACCCTACACTCTAATCCATAGATAACTCACCTATCACACAAATCTCTAAAGGTGCATCTCTATTTTTAACAACCCACATGGATTCTTTGTGTAACCTCCCTCTCAATCTCTCTACTCTCTTGAATCATCGAACCTAAGTACTAAAAATGGCCTTTTAGGGGTCGTCTTGGTTATCAATCTTTATTGGTGCTCTACTCCTACTCCTCTCCTTGCTAAAATTGCATTCTATATACTCTATCTTTGTTCAATTTATTTCAAATCCTTTAGGTTCTAATGCTTCTCTCTATAACTCTAACATTGTGCTTACTAAAGGTTTATCACATAAAATAGGTATTATGACCCATGGGAGAGAAGCTCTAATAGAAAATGGTTAGATCTTTGATGAGGGATCATCTAACCATCCAATTTGGATGCAAGTCAAATCAGAGATTCGTGAAATGAGATCTTAAGATCTGAACCATCCATCACTATCTTTGTGACGTGTAGATCAAGATCAATGTGATGTATACTAGATCTGAGATTTTTGTGACATGATCTAACCGATCTTGATCAATAACTAAGATTGATCGATAATTTTGGGGTGGAATTGGATCGAGTTTGAGGATCCATTTCGTTCAAATGAATTATTGAGAATCTGTGAATAGAGTTATTGATCTATTCCTTAATATGTGATTGATTAGGTGGAGAAATACCATTGGATCAGTACATACATCTTTGATTGGGCACATTCAAGGCTATTGATTGATAATCCAGCAATGCAGATAGTTGAATGTTCTTTAGATGGACCTGCACGAGGTAGGATTATCGTCCTAACCTTTTGATTTTATTGATTTATCTATAATTATATAAGATTATGCATAAATTGCATGTAATAGTGCCCGATAGGTTGATTTATTAATAAGTTTCTTGAGCTTGATATGATATGAGTATGATAGTTGTAGAATGTGTAATGATGTAATTAACAAAGAAACTTAATGGTTATAGGCATGCCCAAATCATCATGATTTGGATTATTAACTGAATGAGGTGGGCCCCACCTTGAGATCCCATGGCTAGGAGCCAATGGACTGTATTAAAATACCATATATTGAGATATAGAGATATAATGTGTTCTATAATTAAGAATCCAATTAGATCATTTGAATTCTAAGTGTGACATGGATGTGATGTTTATCTAGGTGGTGGGACTGAGGAAGACTAAGCTAAACGGGAGTCCAAATGGTTTAAGAGGTATAGATAAGTGATTTTTCATCTGAGGTAGGTGGAATTTAATATGCTAATTGTCATAAATTGATGATCTATTTGTATACTTATGATGATTTTGATATTTGCATGAGATTTGAATTGCATAAAGTATTTATAAAATATGATTATTATGTTACAGTATACATGTGGTATTTATGGCATAAATTATGAAATGAAAAGGATATGGTTTTGATATGGATGATTGTTATATTGTGATTATACCTCCATGGATTTTAAATGTACACCATTCATTTAAAAATGCATGTTTTTTATGGTGCATGACATGTTTTACTACCGCATGATTTTGATGTAAAAGCTATGTAGGCTTGATTTGGTACAGGGTATCGATTATATATGCAATACAGTATTTTTCATGGATTGATATGAGACAGACATGTAGCCTGATACTATTGTTTTGTATCCAAACATGGAGGCTTGAGGATTTTATTTTTGACAGGCTTGTTGCCTAGGGGATACTATGCTTGGAGGGGTTTAGGGCCACCCACCCACCCTCTGAGATTATGAGATGATAGAAACCCGCCCATAGAAGGCACTTGGTAGGGGTTTGTATCATGGGTAGTCCACACTATTGGTCTTGTCTCACCCAAAAAAATAGATGACGAGTTTCTTATTTAGATGTCAGTAGGGAGTGACAGTTGATAGATCTTGTGTTGCTTATCACTGCAGCATAGCAGTTCATTGTATTCCTATACACAGTGTTGGGATCATGAGGGAGTGATAGCATATGTGCTTGGTTTTCTTGTGTGTGTGATCACTGATGACTATATAGCATGATGATATGCCTCGTATGAGCTCATGACCAATATAGATAGCTAGTGTTGACTGGAGGACTATGGGCCTTGCATAGTAGGGGTGTGACCACCGATGACTAGATTCACTAGTTTACGAGTTTAGCATTGTTTAACACGTTTGCACATTCAGTATCTTTATTTGTGATTTGAATTGTGGTTGAACATGATTTGGCATTTCTGTATTAGTTTATGATGTTTCCATTTATTCATAAATTTACTTGAGATACTGATTTGGAATTTGATATTATATATTGTGGCTTGATTTACTCATGATATTCGCATGGAATGCTTGGAAACTTATATTCTAATATTTCATATTATTTTCATGTTAGTCATTTAGATTGTTGATTATTGATGCAAAATATTTTGTGCATTGAAATGGTTATCACATTGTGAAACAAAATATTGTATTCTAAATTGCGTAAGCATCTTATTCTTCTACCAAGGATTGCTTGCTGAGACATTACAACAATGCAATGTCTTAAATATTGAGAGACAGACATGACTGATGAGGAGCCAGACGAATAGTGATTGAGATATCTCACTTAAAGGTATGCTTTTAATTCAACTTGGACTGTACATGTATATCTATATTATTAGACTTGATTATAATATTGTTGGAAATGTGGTTGCTGACTGGATGGGTCCTTAAGAAGTAAACTTGTTTTGAAAAGATTTACTTAAAAAATAAAAAATTTATTTGAGTTTTGAGCTCATGGTTGATACTCGGGGTTTTTCTTAAAATGAAATTCACTGAAATTATCGTCCACCCCAACTTTCGAAAAGTTTTGTTAAAAGGTGTTGAAAAACCTAGGTCGTCACAGTAGCTTTATCTAATATTTATAAAAGTAGGCAAGAACAACATGCTAATGATGGCTATAGGGCAGATGCAGGGGTTAGGTTTTCTTAGCTGACCCTGCCCGTTATCCGACTCTAACCAACTTTAAGTCACATATTTTTTATCCTAATATTATTTGGGTAAAAAATTTCTTGTCCTAAGAGCAACCAATATGAGTCAATTCACATCTAGTCTCCTAAAAAAACTGACGCATTGACATCCTTTTAACCACTACACAGGCAACCAAGATACATACGAGTCACGTTTTGCTGTTGGATACCCATACTCATCATCATCGTCTTCGTCATCATCAAGACCTTATACCAATTAGGGGTTAGCCATATGAATCATATTCCTCCATTCCTCTTTATTAACTTCCATGGCTTTATTTAGTCCCAAAAGTTCTAAAATCCTTTCTCACCATTTCTATCCATGTTCTTTTTTTTATCTTTTCTTGTGAACAACTTCCACCTCAAGTAAAAAAGGTAAGTAGAAGATAATATAGTTGGAATGCATGATTTAATTAATGCAAGTTAAAAAAGTTGACTAATGATAGTTTCACATCAAAGGGCATTTTAGTCTATATATTAATATATAGAATAATATTAGAGGCTCCTAATTTTTCACTCATTGTCCTCATGCCAACCCTAATATAAATTCAGGCCATACTTTTTTACCCTAACCAATTAGGTCTACGAATTTCTTGTCTCTAACCAACCCTTAACATTTCAATTAGAGCCAAGTCTCCTAATTGGCCCTACCCTTTGTGTCTTTAATATAGATGCCCAAAAATCTTGCCTATTTTATGATTCTTCATTTGAAAAAGAGTAAACACATCGTTGGAGAGTTTCTAAAAGCAATGGTCTAGGTTAATGACCAAAAAGAATTTTTTTCTTTGACGCTACAAACATAAGTCAACATGATTCTTAAGATGCTCACCATCATAGCTTGGTGAACGTAGATTAAGAGTAAGGATTAAGCAAAGCTAGGAGCCATTATGTAAATGTAGGTGCCTCATGAAAACTTGCAATGAGGTCTCGTCTCCCTCCAAAGGTCATGTCCATTGTATTGTTTAACCATTATTGATCACCTAATTAAGAAATTTGTTATAATATAGCCTGACATGTAATTTAACCTGGATGCATAAAGATTCTTTTACTAGTGGACAATAACTTAAAAAGGAATTATAGGCCAAAGTCCTTATAGGACACTTCCTTAGAAGTGCCCCTTATTTTTACATGAAAGGTCACCATTGAATTATTGGGCCCCCTCATCTGATTGCTCTAGCCCTAGATATCTAGTATTTCAAACTTCAAGTAGATAGATGACCCTAGCATCTCAAAAAAATTAATCACAAGTAATGAATGGTAAAAACTTCATATAAACAATGGTCCAGATTAATGTCCCATAATATCCCTTTTAGGATTCTAACATCATTTTGTTCATGGAATATCTAAGGCTAGAGCAATCATATAAGTAAATTTGATAATTTATACGCAGTCCCCTTCATAGAAAAAATGAGGGGCGCTTTTGGGGAGGTGCCTTACAGGGCATTCTGCCTAGCATTCCTATCTCGTCTAGGAAATTTTGATGCATATTTAATTACTAAAGAAAATAGGAGCTTTCAATGAGCTAAATAATTACTAAAGAAAACATAAGCTGATTTTAGTGCCAATGCTGACTCTTTCAAGTGTGACGTTATGTCTAGATGTAGTGTGCAAGGGCTCATAGCCTGAGAACACAAAAACGACACTTTGGGCACTATAAATTCTAATCATGATCATTTTTATTCCCCTCAATATCGACATAAAGATAGTTTACTGATGGCTTCATCATTATTTAGTTCCAAATAGAAAAACTGTTCTATGATTTTACGTCCTTTCCTTCACCAAAATGAAGAAATTGCTTAGGGCACACATTCCAAAGTGTAAATTTTAGACTTAGAGCAAGATTTTGTCTTAAATTCCAGTTTTCTTCATTTGTGACCTTGTGCTCCATTGAAGAATAAACAAGATTATCAACCGAACAACATTCCCCCTAGGCACCTACCGAAGTTCCCTCAACTTAAAGTAAAAATGCATAAAACATAGTATTCCCTCCTCGATAGCCCTATTTGTCATCATCTAGTTCTATTAGTATATAGTGGAAAAAGGTTCCGTAGGTGCAAGCAAAAAACAACTTAATCTTTACAATATGCTATCATTAGAGATTGCTGACTATGGCTTTAGGCTTATGCAAAAGGAGCCTCTCTTAGAAGGCTCACTTGGGGCATTGTAATAAATTTTATTTTCAAGGACATGTATAATAAATTGTGAATAAGGTAATAAAATTACAAACACTTGTATAATTTCAACTCTTCCATGGAGACAATATTTTTAAAGTTTGAAGAGTAGTCGTCTAGGGTTTGAGCTAGGATAGGGTTTGACACTTTATTCTCCTCTCCTCTCTATCAAGCATATAATTTGCTTTAGGCAGATATGTTCCTCAACTGCGCTTATCCTATGGATGCAACTTCCTCTTTAAACCCAGCTTCATAAGATCCATTCGAGGTGCAAGTCTATCCTTTGTTTTTCCTGGGATATTAAGCAAGGTACCGATTAAGCTTTCACACACATTCTTCTCAATGTGCATGACATCAAGAACATGGCATAGATGCAATGATTTCTATTATGCAAGCTGAAAAGAATATTGATTTTTTCTTCCAACAACTTCTACAATTACTTTCACCTACACATTTAATTGATTTCTTCTTTCCCCATAAGATATTAATGTTATGAACCTGCGTCAATACTTGTCATCCTGTCAACATCTTCGGAGGTGTCCTTATATCTACACTAATTTTAAATTCTCCCATCTTAAAACAATATGGATGGTATTTGCACAACCATCTCATGTGTCCAAGGAATGCCATTTTTCTATCATATTTAAGTCATACAGGGCAAGCATTGTATCCCATCATGGTGCATTTAGAAAAATTATCATACGCAGAGAAGTTACTTATTATCCACAATAGTATAGCCTTTAGGGTGAACGACACTTTCCTGTATGTGTCGCATGCTTCAATGCCTACGTCCCAAAATGTCCCAAGATCATTGATCAAGAGAACAAGTACACGTCAATGTCATTCCCTGGCTGCTTTGGACATGATATTAACAAACTTAACATCATGAACTTCCTCTTCATGCATAACAATTGTGGGAGGTTGTAACAAACTAATATAACGGGCCAACAACTATGCTTACTACTCACAGAACCATGAGAATTTATCTCATTTGCAGATAATGCAAGTTGTAGGTTTCTAGGTTCTTCACCAAAATTAGGTCGCATGAAGTTTACAAGTTTTCATGCTAGGCTACCTACTGGATAGCATGAAAAGCTATAAGCTACTCTGTCCTTGGCATGCCGTATTAATTTCTTCATTGTTTCTGTTATATTAAACTTTCTTTTGAACCTTGGAATAGGGGGAAAGTACCATAAAAGCTTTGTAAGAACACCTGTAACCTCTTAGTTGATTTCTTCTTTAACATCCATCTTGACTCTCCACAAGTTGGACATGTAGTTCTATTCTTGTGCTCCTTCATATACAAGATGTAATCAATGGGACATGCATATATCTTTTTATACTTCTACCCTAATGCAGCTAGGATTTTCTTTGCCTCCCATGTGGACCTTGCCAATTTATTATCCTTCGTTAGCATCTTACCCACTACTTTCAAGGCTTCTATAGATCTGAAAACCAAATCTTGATTTCACATTGTAAAGTTCTACCACTGCGGATAGCTTGGTATAATCTTTACACTCAGGGTACAATGACTCATCGACTTCCTCTAATGTAGTATGAAATTGTTCAGGATCATCCTGGAAGTTATCATATGCATCTTGAAACATCGGTACAGCTGTACTATCTTTAACACTTCCTATAGTATCTTAATCCTATCTTCTAAGCCTTATCGAAGTCTTATGTGAAAATTCTTCTCTATGCCAAATCCATGGGTGGTAGCTTTCATCAATTCCATTAAAGCACAGGTATTTTCTCAACACCCTTATAGTTACCTTTTTCAAGTTTTCACATTTTGAACATGGACAACGCATGCAATTATGATAAGCACCTGCTCTAAGTGCAAACTTTATGAAATTTTATGTTCCCTCCTCATATTCTTTTGATGTTCTTGTCGTAATCATCCAAGCATATTTGTATATTATCACAAGAAAGTGAAGCAAATTTGTGTGTGGAGACTTGTTAGACATGAAAAGATTAGGTTAGGCATTTTACCAAATACTAGGTATACAAGAATTAGAAGTACTATTTGAAATAACTACATTACATGTGTGCATGCACACATGTGAAAAATTTCAATTAATAATGAAAAAAATATGACAGATACATTCAAAAAGAAAATTAACTTTAGGAAGGAAAGTTTGTAACCATAAACTTATAAAAATTCTTCAAATATGCATAATACATATGAGACAAACAAAAATATACTAACCAACACATAAAAATCATTATCAACCCCGAATTTGTGAATTTAGTTCTAATTTAGTGTTAGGATTTGGTTGAGGATAGTCAAACCGAAATCTGGATTAGTTTTTGTGTATATATCATGAACATAGTTAGAAAAAGCATGATCAAAGTGGATGAAATAACTCTTAAAAAAGGACTTATAAATTTAAAGTTGTTTGCTATAAACGATGTTAAAAACTCATTTGCTTAAAATGACTTTAAAAGTCATGACTTTTTGTTTAACTTTAAAAACTAATAAATGTTCACTTCATATATATATATATATTTGATTTTTGTACATGACAATATCTTACATAACTACACAATTAAATTGATTTTTTATGATACTCAACATTGATTCGTGCATTCTTTATACACACAAACATATGAATATATAAACAAACATGTGAACAAGAAAATTAAATAATTTTTATTACATTTAATATTATATATTATTAGACCTTATTGATATAAGATGAAAGAGCTAATCTGCTCTTTTTCATTAAAATCTGGCCTCCTAGTATTAAGTTGGCACTACTTTATAGGTAGAGAGAGTGTTTTGCAATTTTCTTGGTCAAAACTTGATGGTATAACCACCACTTTTCATCAAACTCTAATTTTGGATGAGAACCACAAATTGTAATATTTTTCGTTTCTCTAACAGTGAGGGTTAGAAAGAGAAGCAGTTGTTGCTTGCAATGAAATCATATAATTTTTTGTAAAATTGGGATAATCTAACACACTTCTTAACCTATCATCTATAATGAGAAAACCCACTTGATTTACAAAATTAAAACAGAGAGAATACGTAACAAGAAAGCAATTTGTGATCAAATGAAGTTATGGTTTACTTAGAGTATTTTTCATGACACAAACAATCAAAATATCCAAAATAAAAAGCAAGAAAGGAAGAAGAGAGAGGCATAAGACTAGAGGAAGATGATGCCATGTCACCTGCGAGAAGAAGAACATGACTAAAGGATACAAGAAAAAATGAGATGACTTCGAATTTTTTATAGAGGAACAAGGACTTTTGAATTCGTTTAGTACTAAAACAACTTTAAAAGTCAGTAACTTTTGAAGTCGTGTGAATCAAACTACTTCAAAAGTATATGCAGGAAATGACCTTTGAAGTTGTTTGATTCAAGCGACTTTTACAGTCATTTAGTGCTAAACAACTTCCAAAGTGATTGACATTTAATAACTTTGGAAGTCGTTTGCATCAAATGACTTTAAAAGTCCTTTCCCTCATAAAATTATATTCATGCCAAATTTATATGCATACTTTTGAAGTCGTTCAAATTAAACAACTTCAAAAGTTATTGATATTTAAAGTCGTTTAGGTCTAAACAACTTAAAATTTTTATCGCTTTTGAAGTCTAAAAATTCACACTTTTCAAGTAGTTTGAGTCAAATAACTTTAAAAGTTCTTTCTCGCGAAAAATTTCTTCCTCGCGCCACTTTTAAAGTCGTTTGTCATTAAATGACTTTGTAAGTCTATACTTTTCAAGTCATTTTTTTTTTCTAACCGATTTGTAAAATATTTATAAAGTCGGCAGTTAATATAACGACTTCTTTATACCAACTTTAAAAGCCTCGCAGAAGTAGTGAATGTTTCTCCTAGCTAGCCCATCTGCCTTTCCAGTTCTCTCAATTTTCAGTTGGAAACATCGGCGCCCGAGAAGAGATTGTTTGGAGATTTTCATTTGGTGATATAGGACGTTGTTTGAATTAGGAAAGAGACTTTGAAGTTAGAGGGCTTTGAAAATTTTTTAGTTCCCATAATTTAATTTTAAGACGTAAAACACCTTCCGTGAAGATTTTATTTTATTTTTCATAGGAATCAATTTTTGTCAATTTCTCTGACTATGTAACTTGGGATATCTCCGAAATCTCCATCCAAAACACTGTGAATTGGGTCGTTTAACTCTGCACTTGCTTATACCGACATACTAGTCAGCGGTGACCAACTGTACATATATATTCGCACGGTTTTGGACATCTCGACATCCAAAGTAGGAAAAACCAGAGAAGCGTATCGGATCAAACAAAAGCGTGACCTTTCAGGTGAAACCTTGCCGCCATGCAGCAACTTCGCATGTGGGCCTCTCCATCATAGCCTTGGAATCGTTGGACCAACTTACTTCCATTGGAACAGAAGGACATACTGTCACTACCCTAACTTTTTGAGACCTTCTGTGTTTATCTGCCGTGTCGGCAAGTGATAGGCTATACGAATTTTCTGAGACCTTCAACAACTTTTCTAAGACGAAAGGAAATACAGAGAAGAGTCCAATTCACCCGACGGGACGCACCCATTTCAATTTTAAACAATTCCAAGCAATTCGTAGCCGGTTTTACCAGTTTTGGTGGAGATACGGAGTTCAACGTTTACGAAATCTTGGGTAAGGGCCAGACGTGAGGATTAGTGGGCCCAACACTTTTCCTACTTTATATGCGACAAGTTTCACGGCTCGTCGAAGGAAATCGTGGGCTCAGGAATATTGGATGAGAAATTGAGAATGATAAATATGGTCTCACAAAGGCGTAATATATATCGACTGCCCTCCATTGGAATCCTGTGGTGAAATTAATTGCAACAGATATTGAGTAATCTAAGCCGCTCATCTCCACGCAACGGTCAAACGATAGATGGCCATGTGGCAAAAATCAATACGTTGGATGTTCTTACAGATGGACAAGGCTAATCTATGTAAAGGCTATTAATATGAACCGTTCCGATCATTAAAAAAGACGATAACGTCAAGCATCGTGCGATTTGGCATGAAGGCGGGGCACTTTTGAATGATCCAAACGCTTCCTCTAACTGCTCCGGCTTATTTCTCTGGCGCTTGGAGTTAAATGTAGAACCTTGTTTTCATACAAATTAGGTTCCTATGTGAACAAGAGTGCCTTTTTTGAGATGCTAGCGTGCTTTTTGACCTACTAGTCATCCCGAGCCACAGAAATAGGATGATCCAGTCGGATCACCCAATGGTGGGCTTACCTCATGCAACATATAGAGGTACTAGAATGGGAGACTGCCAACTTGGAAGCCCCAATAGAATATAGTGTTGACTGAAAATATAAATGAGAGAGAACTGCAAATTATTACTTTCCAATTTGCTAGAGGATTAGTTTCGGCTACAACAAATTGTAATAGTGGATAATAGGTCAATGATAGCGCAGGTTTGTGATTATGATTATATCTTTGTGGGCTAACGTCTTACTATATGAGATTTCCTAATTAAATCTTTTGACTGCCTTTTCTTGACAAGAATTTCGCAAATGCTAAACAGAAGATAGGAGACTGAATCTTTAAATGTTCAAGGGAACAGTGGCGGCCTCGTAAAAGTGAGTGTTGTCCACAATGTGGGAAAAATATTTCTTCCGATAAGATAAATCGTAACTCGCATGTACTTTTGCTGCACTTGAAGGGCTATGCCTGCCCAGTTTTGTAGCTAGAAGAACATAGATTATTATCAACAAACAATAAGAGCTAGATGGCATAAGCTCCCGTTGAGTAGGAAGGGGCCATAAGCCAATGCATAGACAAACAGTAGATCGACAAACGGATCAGGCAGCCTATTCTTGGAGAGGAATAGGATCAACTAAGAGTGAGCGGATACGCTCCTTTGTCTCACGGTCGGAGACCGTGTATCCATCTCCAAATTGGTAAAGTATTTCGATCACACGGGCAAGATTGACAATTCGTGTAAGAAGGGTCGGAGAGACTGGTTGTTCAAGATATGCTTGGTTTATGTCTTTCCACGCGGTTGTGACCATCTCCCGTAACTTCTTGTAAGCCTCTGCCTCGGAAGATCCATGCTGGTTAATGTAACACTGGATCGCTGATGCAACGTGCCCACGATTTTGCTCGAACTTCATGAATAAATAACAAAGAACAATAAGTGATGGGTGATTCTATAAAGAAGTGTACAAAGTATAAGCCATCAATATTACTACAAACAAGGACTTGACTAAAACTTGGCTCAATTTACTGGTGCAGTCTACTTAGCATTATCATAAGTGAGTTCAAGGAGGTTTTGAATTGATTTGTAGGGTAAAGATTGGTCAAAGAAAAGAACTTGATGAGTTGAGCATTGACTAGAGAATTTTTCAATAGCCAACAAAGCCCCGAGTATTGTAGATTTTCAATGCAACAGTTGCTTACCTTGTTTGACTCGATATCATCCAAGAGTCTGCAAATCATAGATGCATCCAGAGCGATCTTAGGTTTTTGGACAGCCCATTCAAATGCCTCCTTTGTTGCAATTTCACCCATGCCAACAAAGGCAAGTATGGTAATCATGGGGTAGGTGCAGCTGACCATCGCAACGTCCAAGTACTCTTCCACAGGGGGCACGTAATCCTTGCTGTACCAATCGGCTTCAGTGAAGTATGCTCTCGCCAAACCTTTAAGCTGTCATTAAAAAATATAATTCAAAGGGAAACATTAGAAATCAACTCTGCTCGAAGAAGGAAAGATGGGATAATAATTACTCCAGATGACTGGATACTGGCCCTCAATTTTGGCTCTTGTTTATGGCTAATATTATCAGACTTATTCTATGCTCCCAAAATCGTAAATTCACGTATCTAGCCCAGGGAGATCAAGATGTCATACTCCTTCTTTTAAGTAAGGTATACGATAGGCATTTCCTTGTGGAGCGAGTTCCCCCTCTATTTCCTTCACAGTGTCATATAGTGCTAGATAACACACTTGTATATATTCTGGCAACTCATTCACGACGTCAAGATCCCACCTGAAAATTTCTTTGCCTTGTCAGCTCCACAAATTCACGTTTCATATTTGTAACTCAAGGATAGAATGCCTAATGCTTATTTATATCTTGTAATGACAAGTGAAGGCTATGTATCAAACCTCTCTACGGCATTAGTCAACAGTACGAGTTCATCCATTGTACCATATCCATCGTACGTATCATCCATGGCTGATATGCTAGCCAATACTTTGGTCATCAGCACTCTAGCTCGAGAGTATTGTGGTTCAAAATAAGTTCCATTGGCCCAAAAGTATAGTTCAACCAATCGGTCCCTTGCGAAGGGTAGCTTTCCTATGAGATCCAGCTCCTTCCACCACCTGCAAGAGGCACCAACATGGTCCGCTTTAAGAAGATCATCGAACACTAAGACTGAAGCTAGATTTAGAAGTTGCGAGTACGGTTTGTTCAAAATTATTATGAAAATGGATAATAAATTCATCGGTATTGATGGGTCATCCGGAACATAAATTGGGCACTGGGAGCTCTCTAGACACGATTTAACAAATTATGTACTAAAAGTAATTTACCTTGTGAGTTCCTCAAGCTCTCTCTGATGCAACGATTGCACGAGGTTGAAATCCAACTTCGCAAGCTCTAGCAGCGTTTCATTTCTCCTTTCCTCTTCTTGGTAGATTGATATGTAATACTTATGCTCTAGCCTTTGCACGCGTTTATGTAGTGGTAGCTCTAAAGCATGTGATACCTTTCTTGCAAGCAGTGAATCGAGATGGTCCAGACTAGAACTGAGGTGTTGTCGGGTGAAAGTAATGGCCTCTTCAAAGACATCTTCTCCTCGTGTACCGAGATATGCCGCTTCGTACAAGCTTAAGAGACCCCTCACGTCGGTGCTTAATGTTTCCCTGAAGCTGCCTTTGTCATCTTTAAACTGGGTAAAGACATCTGTTTCGCATTGCATTTATGCAAGTTACTTATCAACATACATCTCAAGCCTCCAACAAAGAATTCATAAGAGTAGGTTGGAGAGTAGTACTAGTTGCGGGAGTCTATCACAACAAATGGCGAAGGTATACCTGAAGATATATTATATCCATGTTGTCTTAGTAAACGAAACCGAAGGGCAATAGTATGAAGATCGTCAGCATCAGCGATTGAATGAGATTCAGATATTTGATGCAATGCCTTGTCAATTTCTTGTTCAAAGAGATGTGCCACTCCGAGGCATTCGAGGACATTGATCAAATCCAATTCATGCTTGGAGGCCCTTACATTGCTTAGCATCCTCTTCACTTCTTCCTTCAATTCTTCGACTCTTCCAGTCCATGAATTTAGCTTCTGAATAAAAGCATGCCATCCACGAAGCAAATGCATCAGCAGGTGATAGGTTAAGTGGTAATTGAACTTTAATTGACTCTGTATGTGTGTGTGTGCGCGCCCTGCCTGTGTGTTCTTACCGTTTGCTCGTGGGGGAAAGTGAGGAAGTGATCACCCCAAACGCTAGGATGATACTCTGCCGGCGTTCGTCTGGTGACCTGGGAGTTTCCCTGTGTCCCAGGATGCAAGATGGAAACAAGAGAGGGAGTGGGAGCCGGAAGAGCCATGGGACGTAATGGGTGGAAAATCAAACACAGAACTAACTCTGATGTAGTAGTTTGTTTTGTGATTGATGCCTCATATGAATGGATATTTATAGACTTCATTTAAAGGTTTGAAGCTGGGACGGCTTTTGCTGATCATCTTTCGCTAGCAGCCGAACTTGGACAAAAAAGGCGGCGGGGAAGGAAACGTTGTGCTTACAAGTGTATTTTTTATTCTCCTTTCTAGTGTTGGAGCTGGCAACGATGATTCTGGTATCGCAATTCATGCACGTTGCCTCCAGTCATGTCATGCAAATCAGCTTTAAGCAGTACTTGGAAGAATTTTTAATTTAGGTGGATTAGTGCTCTGGTTTGGGCACTGCACTAAATTCTACTGGTAGTCAATTTTAATCCCCGCCATATTGGGCGAGTGCATTAATATATGGTTCAATGTTGTCTGCGGACACCTACCACATTATCCTCATTCTCCTTCGGAAGCCAAAGAAAGTTTTCTTCAGCACGCCTTGGACTTCGAGAAAATTTTGTCTTGAGTCCTGGTTTTCTTCATCCACGAGCCCTCGTGGTTCTTCGAAGAATAAAAGAAATTATCCGCGGAACAACGTTCCCTCCTCGGCTGCTAACGGGGTTCCCCACAACTTAAACAAGGAAAAGGGCATGAAACACGGTATTCCTTCCTGGCGGCCCATTTGCCTTTGCCCAATTCCTGTTGGGAACTGTAGCGAGTACCACTGTTTGAAACTACAGATCTGTAGATCTGATATCACACACACACATAAACACAAGTGGATTTACGTGGTTCAGCCTGATCTGGCCTACATCCACGGGACAAGGGAAAATCAATCACTAGCAAGAATAGGAATACAAAGGAGGAGGAGGAGGATCAGATCCTCACTCTACTCTACACCCTTCTACTTTCAGATCAATAGATCTGATACTTACAGCCCTACACCCCTTTCTCTGTACTGCAGACGTATTCTGGAGATAGAATCTCCCCTATTTATAGGGTGAGATGATCACATTTGTCAAGATGCTCGGCACGGCGGATCTTGACCAATCTCTCTGTTTCTTGCTAGCCAATGTTGATTTTGGTGATATTTCGGTGCGAAGTCGATTTGCTTGACCGACGGTCGACTTTTGTTCTCATGGGTATGGACCCATCAATTCTCCCCCTCCATACCCATAAGGGGAGAACATCCTTTAGTTCTTTAATTTGAGTCCATCCCTGCTATGTCTCTACATAGCATCGGCTCGCAAATGACACTACTTTTGTCGGCATGTCGACGCCGATTCTCATCTGTGTGAATCTTCTCTATCTTCAGCAGTTCTTGTTCTATCACCTCACGTATCCAATGATAGCGTATGTCGATGTGCTTGGTGCGTGAGTGGTACATTGAATTCTTGCTCAAGTCCATAGCACTCTGACTATCACAATGTACCTTGTATTCTTTCTGTGTAATACCAAGTTCTTGGAGAAACCGCTTTATCCACAACATCTCCTTGCCGCCTTCACGCGCAATATATTGCATACATTGTCGATAAACAGCACTCTGCAACTTGGACTGCCGAATACGGCTCCCCACGCAAAAGTGAATAAAAATCCCTGATGTTGATTTTCTACCATCAAGATCTCCTGCCATACGCATCTGTGTATCCTTCTAGGATGGGTTCCGTTTCTCCATAACACTGACACAAGTTGGATGTACCCTTGAGATATCTCAAGATCCACTTCACCGCTTCCCAAGGATCTCTTCCTGGGTTGGATAGGAATACGCTTACTATTCCTCTTTGCATGAGCAATATCTGGTCTTGTACACACCATTGCGTACATCAGACTTCCAACTGCTGACGAATATGGTATCGCTGACATCTTTTCTTTTTCTTGATTCGAAGAAGGGCAGTGCAACTTGCTCGGCTTGAAATGGTTACTGCCGAAGTGTTGGAGCCGGCAGCATTCTCCATGTTGAATCTCTTGATTAATCGTTCAACATACTTCTCCTGTGACAGCCACAACTTTCTTTCCTTTTTGTCGCGAGTAATCTGCATGCCTAAAATCTGCTGAGCTTGGCCTAAGTCTTTCATATCAAAAGACTTAGATAACTCCTTCTTGAGCTTGCTAATTATAGTCGCATCTTGTCCTGCAATCAGCATATCATCTACATAGAGAAGAAGTACTATAAACTTCCCATCAGGGAATCTTTGCACATATCTGTGATGATCTGCTGCTGTTGTTTGGTATCCATGACTCATCATGAACGAGTCAAACTTCTTGTACCATTGCCTCGGTGCCTGTTTGAGACCATAGAGGCTTTTCTTTAGCTTGCAGACTAGGTGCTTCTTCCCTGGTACTTCAAAACCTTCAGGTTGCTCCATGTAGATATCTTCCTCTAAATCTCCATGAAGAAATGCAGTTTTCACATCCATCTGGTTTCAAGCTCCAAATTTAAGCTAGCTACCAATCAAGTATAGTTCGAATTGAAGTCATCTTCACCACGGTGAGAATATCTCGTCAAAGTCGATTCCTTTCTTTTGTTCGAAGCCTTTGACGACCTCGAAACCTTGTTTTACTAGCTTTCCACTGCCATCCTTCTTGAGCTTGAACACCCATTTATTCTTCAGTGCTCTCTTGCCCTTAGGAAGCTTCACTAACTCGTAAGTCTTGTTCTTTTGCAGTGAGTCAATTTCCTCTTGCATAGCTTGCATCCACTTATTCTTGTCTGCATGATTCTGTGCTTCCTGGAAATTTTCTGGCTCCCCTCTTCGATAGCGTGATATACTCTGATTCCGGATATCTTTTTGAGGGAATCAGTACACGACCTCTTGAAGATGTCTTTGAATGAAACTCATGATCTTCTGGTGGAAGAATTTCTTCATTTTGTGATGATCCTGCAGCTTCTGGTAGAGGAGGTTGTTGCTCCCCCTGCTCAGCACCCTCTGCATCCTCATTTTCTTCTGCTTCTGGAAGGTCATCCTGTATGTTGTCAGTGATGGATTGAACTGGCACAGGATCTGGAACAATATCTGGAGCACTTGTACTTCCTTCATTGGAGTTTGTGGGTTTTTCAAAATCCATAGAGAACTGGTTCTCTTGGAATACAACGTCTCTACTTCTGATGACCTTTTTAGCCACTGGATCCCATAGTCTGTATCCAAATTCATCGTCTCCATAGCCGATAAAGATACATTGAGTTGACTTGAGGTCTAGCTTTTGTCTTAACTCCTTGGATATGTGTACAAAAGCTTTACACCCAAACACCCTCAAGTGTTTGTAAGAAGCTTTCTTGCGACCGGACCTTCTGCAGGACTTCAAAATTCAACGGTGCGATGGTGATGCTGTTGATGAGGTAGCGAGCGGTTCGTACAGCTTCTCCCCAAAATGGCTTCGGCAGCTTAGCCATACTGAGCATGCTTCTGACTCGTTCCATAATGGTCCGATTCATCCTTTCAGCAATGCCATTGTGTTGTGGGGTATATGGGACCGTCTTCTCATGTCGAATACCACGGTCAGCGCAGTATGCCTTGAATTCTCCTGGAAGTGTATTCTCCTCCATTGTGCATTCGAAGACACTTCAATTTCTTTCCTGTTTGCCTCTCCACCATCGCGTGGAATTTCTTGAAGTTCATAAATACCTGGTCCTTGGTTCTTACAAAATATACCCACACCTTTCTAGATGCATCATCTATAAATGTTACAAAATATCTATTTCCTCCTAAGGACTCCTCTTCTATAGGACCACATACATCAGAGTACACCAAACTCAATATTCCCTTCCTTTTATTACTAGGAGAAGAGAATACAACTCTATGTTGTTTACCAAACAAACAGTAATTGCAAGGGTTTAGAGTTATACCTTTGGCTATTTTGATGAAGCGCTGGCAGCGAGTGTGAATAGCCCTTTCTCTCCCATGTGTCCAAGTCTTTTGTGCCACAGATTTGGCGATGCTTCATCTTCCACTGCATTAAGACTATCTCCACATATCTTCATGTGAGTCTTGTACAGGGTGTTGCAGATATGCCCTCTTGCCACGATCATTGCACCTTTTGTCAGTTTCCATGTGCTGTTGCCGAAATAGTTTGTGTAGCCTTGTCTGTCAAGAGCTGGGACTGAAATCAGGTTCAGCCTAAGTTCTTGTATATGCCGTACTTCCTTTAGTATCACTGTGCAGCCAAGGTTTGTTTTGACCTGCACATCTCCAATCCCAAGAATGTGAGACGAGCTGTTGTTTCCCATCTTTACCATGCCAAAGTCTCCTTCCTTGTAGGTGGTAAAGAATTCTTTATGTGGTGTGGCATGGTAGGAAGCAGCTGTGTCTACCACCCACTCAGCTTCATTGTTTGCCACGTGCAGGCATGCATCTTCTTCAGTTGTCGATCGAGATGTCTGTGCAATGGTAACATTTGTTTCACCATTACCTTCCTTTGTCTTGTTTTGTCCCATTTCTTTCTTTAGCTTTCGGCAATCTTTCTTCATGTGTCCTGGAATGCCGCAGTGGAAGCACTTGTATTGCCCCTATGTCGACTTTTGGATCTACCAGATCTGTGATCTCCCCCCGCTCTGCTTTACTTCTTCCTCGACCTCGACCTCTACTGCTGCTGTTTTCTTTGTTTTCTGTAACCAGGGCATGTGCTTGGTCCATTCTGGATTCTTTCCTCCTAGCCTCTTCATTGAATAGGGCGTCCTTGACCATCGCCATGGTCAGTTTGCCTTCTGGAGGCGGGAGTTGCGAGGGAGATTGCGAGTCTCCCAACTTTCGGGTAAGGAACTTAGCGTGTGAATGCTTGACCTTCATCCCCAAGTGGAAACTCTGCTGAGACGAGCTGGTTCACTAGGTTTTGAAATTCACTAGTGTGCTCAGCTATTGATGTACCACTTTTCAGCTTCAAATTCACTAGCCTTTTCATTAACAAGGCTTTGTTGCGTACAGTCTTTGCCTGATACATATTTTCTAGCTTTTTCCAAAGAACATGAGCATTTTCTTCCTAGGCTACATGATGAAAGACACTATGGTCGATCCATTGTCTTATCTGACCTATAGTTTTCAGGTTCATTTTTGTCCACTCCTTTTCTGAAATACCCTCAGGTCTTTTTCCCTCATCATCTAGAGGGTCATGAAGATCTTTGCAGTGTAAAAGATCCTTCATTCTGGGCCTCCATAAGGTGTAATTGGTGGCATTGAGTTTTATCATAGCCCCAGTTACAACATTTGCTGAACTAGACTCTTCCATGGAGTCTATTCTTTTCTAAGTCTAATCGTGAGAAATGAAGTGCACGGTTGAGGCAGGAACAATCAGAAAACCTTGGGAGTGGATTAGAGATGCCCAAGAATTTTTTATCTACATGGGGTTATAATTGTCATTTTAGAGGGGGTACTATTCAGGGACAGAATTGGAAATATGTAGTACTGTTTGGGAGGATACTATTCACTGTGTACTGTTCAGACACTGTTCAGCCCGGGGTTATTGTTCACAAGTATAACTATTCACGAGTCAACTGTTCACACTCGGTCTCTGTGTGAGTTGATACAGTAGAACCACAGTACTGTTCATATGGTGGCATTATCAGTTTGATGGGCTACTAATTTTGGTTTTCCTATAAAAAGGATAAGTCGAAAACCCTAACCTGTTTTTCCTTCTTCTTACAGCTGCAGCTGCGATTTTTCCCTCCGTGGCTGCAGCTTATCTTCTCCGAACTCTGTCATGTGTGCGTCTTCTCCTGATGCGGCTTCACCAGATTAGTTCACGGCGGCAAAACCATCAATGGCTTCTCCAGAGTAGTAGCTGCAAGACTTCTTCAGATTGCAGCAGGGGCTTCTTCAGATCTGGATGGCTTCTCCAGAGTAGTAGCTGCAAGGACTTCGTCAGATTGCAGCAAGGGCTTCTTCAGATCTGGATGCCTTCTCCAGAGTAGTAGCTGCAAGGTCTTCGTCAGATTGCAGCAAGGGCTTCTTCAGATCTGGATGGCTTCTCGGTAGTAGCCGCAAGGACTTCGTCGGTGCAGCAAGGGCTTCTTCATATCCTGGATGGCTTCTCCGCAGCAGTAGCCTGCAAGACTTCTTGGTTACGGCAAGGGCTTCTTTCGGATCTGGGATCTAGGATACGGTGGTCTTAGATCTGGTTTTACTCGGGCCACTCCTCGGCACCTCCGGATCTGGATTGGATTGAGCCGCTCCTTGGCCTTCTCTGGATCTGGACTGGGCTGGGCCGCTCCTCCGCCTTCTGCGGATCCGGACTAAGGCCCGGTGGGGTGGGCCGCTCCTCTGCCTCTCTGCGGATCCGGACTAAATTTGGCCGGACAGGCGTAGCTCCTCCGCCTTCTCTGGATCTGGACTAGGCTGGACTGGGCTGGGTCGCTCCTCCGCCTTCTCTGGATCTGGACTAGGTTGGACTTGGCCTAATCTGGATCTGGCCTAGACTGGACTGTTCCAGTCTCCTCGGCTGAGCTAGATACGGAATGGGTTGGGCCGCATGGATCTGGCCCGGCTACGATACCACCGTTGGGAAGCTATGGCGAGTACCACTGTTTGAAACTGGTCTGTAGATGCGATATCACACACACACATAAACACAAGTGGATTTACGTGGTTCAGCACGATCCGCCTACATCCACGGGACAAGGGAAAATCAATCACTAGCAAGAATAGGAATACAAAGGAGGAGGAGGAGGATCAGATCCTCACTCTACTCTACACCCTTCTACTTTCAGATCAATAGATCGTACTTACAAACCCTACACCCCTTTCTGCGTCTGCATTACGTATTCTGCAGAGATAGAATCTCCCCTATTTATAGGGTGAGATGATCACATTTGTGAAGATCTGCAGCACAGCAGATCTTGACCAATCTCTGTTTCTTGCTAGCCAATGTTGATTTTGACTGATATTTCGGTGCAGAAGTCTGATTTGGCTGCACCGAATTCTGACTTTTGTTCTCATGGGTATGGACCCATCAATTCCGTCAGTATATATTCCAAGATTTGGCAGTTTGCTAATAAGAAATAATTTAATCTTCATGTTGCGTTCCATAAAACATGAGGCCTTCAGGCTCGTGCAAAAGTATAGTTTCCCATTTCTGTCAGTATATGGTCCAAGATTGTGCCAGTTTGCTCACAAGAAATGACTTACTCTTCAAGTTATGTCGTCCTTATATAGACTCGCAGGTGGATTTGAAAATTTTGTTTAATTACTCCATGCACTCAGCAATGAATAGAGAAATTCCTCGACTCAACTCATTACATAGCAAAAATATTTTATTTCTATTAGGATTTGAAACAAAACCTCCCACGCAACAATAAGCACTTCTCAATCAACTTACTAACAATTACATCTGCATTAAAATACAAATTCAAATATAACTGAAAGTAAATAAAAAATATTATTCAAATTTTACTCAAGTAATTTTGAGTCACTAAATGCATTTTATTCCTTCTAGTTCTTCTTTATGTATAAGTTTTTAGTCCAATTGATGACCGGAGCATCTATACTATTTATTAAGAGAATTCTCAATCATGGCTACCTTTAAGGGGACTTAAAATAACTAGATTTCTCTAAAAGCACTTGGTATAAAGTAGGATTCTTCTATGTTATTTTTTAAATAAACTATGGTGGTAATAGATCTAAGAAAAGATATTGACATGACCAAAATTGCTAGTGGCAAGAATGATTGAGGCAAAATTGAAAAAAGAAAAAAGGATGATGTGGATGACATGTACCACAGCATGGGTTACCCTCTTTTTTTATCAACCCATTGACAAATATGAAAACTAATTTGTCCATTAACAAGAACTCCTATCTAGACTGATTTCAAAACCCATTAGCTATAACCTATTGTTGGATTATCTGATTCAGTCATCCTATTTTGCTTAGTCATTATCTAAAAGCTCAAAATAGCTTAGCTAAAATCATCTAAAGGATGAATTTTGGTGTCTAGCCTATCTAGAGGAGACAAAAAATGATGAATAGGTTAGATCACTAGATGGTGGCTCTAGCTAGAGCCATCCAATCTCTCTCTCTCTCTCTCTCTCTCTCTCTCTAGATTTTCTTCCAAATTCACTTTTCACTCCAATTGCTAGTTAAACTTGACTAGGTTTCCCTAGCATGCTTTGAGTCAAGTACCTACAATGAATCCTTCCATATTCCAAAAAGAAGACTTACAACAGTTGAGAAGTGCAAGTAAGTTACTTACGTGCTAGAAAGATCATATTATAGTTCATTTTGGGCTCAACCATTTTAGTGATGAAAATAACATGGAGACGAAGGGGCTCATGTGTTCATGTCTCTCCCATTGCCAAAAAGAATAGGGGTATCTATTTCAAAAATTGAATGCTTAATCAACAGTAATTTTGTCATTCAAACTCATTTCTTTTCTAGAATAAGTTTTTAGTTCAAATCCTTTGTGAGATGCCGCTTAATTGGAAACTTATCATTTTTTGTTCCTATTCTTACCAAAATCAGCAACATTCATCCAAATATGATTCCGCTATGTCTATACTATGTTCTTAAGCAAACTTCCTCCCTACTTTTAAAGGAGAGTTATATAAATGAAATTCCTTGTATTAGAATAAATTTCATATTGAAATTCCCACATAAAAGCAGAACTCTACACTAGTAAGTAAATATTAATTTTGTTTTAGAGTTAGAGAGATACACATCCATGCACATTATCCAACCAGGTCACCGAGGTGAGAGATTCTTCCTTGCACGAATGCACTAGGAGGCTTTAGTGCAACCAACTATATATTTTCACCAATTACTCTCTCTCTCTCTCTCTCTCTCTCTCTCTCTCTCTCTCTCTCTCTCTCTCTCTCTCTCTCTCTCTCTCTCTCTCTCTCTCTCTCTCTCTCTATATATATATATATATATATATCCTATTTTTGCACATGGGCAACATCACATGTCATCCTACTAGTAGTTCTTAAATATAATAATAGAGCTAGATAATTCATGAAAAATAGATTTTAACTAAGATGATGAGCATTTTTTATTGCTAAATGCCCTGGAATATATCTAGAAGGAATCCTCTTAAGATGAGATTTGGTGACCAATTTAAAAGGAAATAATGTAAAGAAATTTTAAGAAAGGTTCCTTGAAAATATAAAGAGATAAAGTCTAGAAAGAAATTTTAAGAAAGGTCAGAGGTTGGAGAGAAATTTAAGAAATTGAAATGTGACTAAAAAACAAAGAGAAGTCATTTAAAGGCCATTTATCTAACTAATAAGTTAAGATAAAACAAAATAAAATTCATTAAAATTTTAAATTAGTGTTAAAAAAGTGATTACCTTAGTATATAATAGATATATAGCCATTAAGAAAAATTAATTTTGAGTCAACCACAGAGTCACCTTAAGTTAACTCAACTCCCCCCTTTTCAGTTGAGTTAAGTTTTTGAGTTTAAACTATCTATAAAAGAGCCTCTCTTTTACTATATTATTAAATTAGCTATGAGAGAAATGTATTTTACGATGAGTTTCCATTGAGATGAATCAATATAAAGATTATGAAATAATAACCTAACTTGAGGGTCAACAAATAATGGATACTTTGGGATAAATATTGCATTCACCAAGATTATGCGATTTTAAACTGTCTATAAAAGAGCCTCTCTTTTCCTATATTATTAAATTAACTATGATAGAAATGTGTTTTGCAAATCCTCAACTCATGTGTTCCATTGAGATGAATTAGTATAAAGATTATGAAATAATAACCAAACTTAGGGATAAAATTGAGTGTAATATGAAAAGTCAAACCTTGACTAGAGTTATCATATTTGACTTAAGTTGGGTAGAACCTACTTAGATTAAATGAGAAAGAAAGAAATCATCCACAATTAGAAAATTGAATAATGCACACCTAAACTTGTTGCAGTTAAAATTAAAAAGTAAAGAGAGAGAGAGAGAGAGAGAGAGAGAGAGAGAGAGAGAGAGAGAGAGAGAGAGAGAGAGAGAGAGAGAGAGAGAGAGAGAGAGAGAGTAAAAAGGACTCTCCTAAGTGGTATCAAATATAAAGAAGGAAGCCGGGGTAGTGATTTTCATATTCGAAACTCATCCAAAATTCTATATAAACTATTGTGGGTGACTCATTATCCCTAAAGACAATCCAAGAGAAAATGACCCTACTAATTGTCTCTCAAGCCTCTTCAAGTTGTGAACTTTCTTGATCTTATAATCTCTACTTAATCTAGGGTTGTAGAAGAAATTTTTTTAAAATTGACCATAGATATTCTAGTTTCTTGCTAAGGGCCTAAATATTCTGCTAGAGCCCAATAGGGACTATATAAATTAGGACAACTCTCATTATTGCCCAAAATCCATAGAATGGAGACAAACACAAAGTCCTATTCAATCCCTTCTATGCAAATAGTTAAAAGGGGGTTTTTTGGAATAGGAATAAAAAACCCTATCCATCAAAATCTACTTCAATATGTTAAAGTATTCTTTGATGTAGAGTTGCCCTGTAGTTAAAACTAAGTCCCTCATAAGAAATTCACCTTTTTGTGATGTATTAGGGCCCAAAGATTCATTTTAGAAAAGTGATATAAAGCACGATTTGTAACACTTTTAGCATCATGTGCACCTCTAAAATTATTTTTGAGAAGAATATAGGTGAGCATCGGCTAATAACAACTTGTTCTTGTTCATCATTGTAACATAAAAAAGAGCCCTTGTTTAATTAAATAACATCTTAGTGTCCATACTAAACCAAATCTCTTTATGCCTAGAAGCAACCTAGAGTAATTATGGCAATTTTTTTAGCCAAAGTACTAAGGGTTCATCATCATTATCATCATCAAGACCCTATCCTGATTAGGGATCTACCACATGAATCTTGTTCCTCTATTCTACTCTATTAAGCATTATGGCTTCATTTAATCCCAAAGTTTTTAAATCTTTTCTTGCTGCTTATATCCATACTCTTTTGGACCTTCCCCTTGCCCTTTTAGAACTTTCGACTTGCATTACCTTACTCCTTTTGATTGGCGCCCTCTTTGGTCTTTGATGGACATATCCAAACCATCTAAGTCTAATCTCCCACATCTTGTTATCCATTGGTGCTATTCCTAAGCTTTATCTAATATTTTTATTTTTAATTCTATCCTTTCTTGTCTTGCCACTTATCTATCTTAACATCTTCATTTCAGCTACATTTATCCTATGTACATGATGTTCCTTAACTACCCTACACTCTAATCCATAGAGAACTCACCTATCGCACAAAACTCTAATGGTGCATCTCTATTTGTGCCAACCCACATGGATTCTTTGTGTAACCTCCCTCCCAATCTCTCCACTCTCTTGAATCATTGAACCTAAGTACTAAAAATGGCCTTTTAGGGGGTCTTCTTGGTTATCAATCTTTGTACAACTTATTTCAAATCCTTTAGGTTCTAATGCTTCTCTCTATAACTCAAACTTTGTATTTACTAAAGGTTTATCACATAAAATAGGTATTATGACCCATGGGAGAGAAGCTCTGATAGAAAATGGAAGGGGGTTTACTTCCATTTGTATTTTTTGGGGCTAGGTTGGTTACCATTTCTAATTGGGGGCATGAGGGATAGAGAAATTATGAAATTATCTTATTGCCAAAGTAATATTCTAGCAATGGCCTATTTAATTACCACAAACACTAGAGGTCAACCTTAGCCTTAACAAACAGGCCATCAACACTTACTCAATGTCAAACATAAGAGCAAGATAATAGGAATAAAATGATAACTGCACCTTTATTGGCAGCTGTAACATCCTTAATTTTTAAATACTAATTTGAGTGAATTTTGAAAGATGTTAAAATGGGATAAAAAGAAAATGGTAAATTTTCATAATTTTGGAGTTTTATGAGTGAAAAACTTGATAGACATCAAATCAAGTGTAGAAACCTTGATATTTGGATTGTTACACAAAATATCCTAAAATCAAAGTTTGAATAAAAAAGATATGAAATTCTAAACATATATATATATATATATATATAGAGAGAGAGAGAGAGAGAGAGAGAGAGAGAGAGAGAGAGAGGCAGAGAGAGAGAGGCAGAGAGAGGGCTGATTAAGGCCAATGACTCATCAAAATGATGGAAAAATCACACCCTAATTGCATTTTGGAGTGATCTACACAATGCAAAGGTTAGATCTTTGATGGGAGATCATCTAACCATCCAATTTTCAAGGAAAAAAGTAGGAAACACGGTATTCCCTCCTGGCGCCCTATTTGTCTTTGCCCAATTTCGTCAGTATATATTCTAAGATTTGGTAGTTTGCTAACAAGAAATAATTTAATCTTCATGTTGCGTTCCATAAAACATGAGGCCTTCAGTTTGTAGTCCAAGATTGTGTCAGTTTGCTCACAAGAAATAACTTACTCTTCAAGTTATGTCATCCTTATACAGACTCGCATGTGGATTTGAAAATTTTGTTTTAATTACACCATGCACTCAGTAATAAATGGAGAAATTCCTCAAGTCAACTCCTTACATAGCAAAAATATTTTATTTCTATTAGGATTTGAAAGAAAATCTCCCACGCAACAATAAGCACTTCTCAATCAACTTACTAACAATTACATCTGCATTAAAATACAAATTCAAATATAACTGAAAGTAAATAAAAAATATTATTCAAATTTTACTCAAGTAATTTTGAGTCACTAAATGCATTTTATTCCTTCTAGTTCTTCTTTATGTATAAGTTTTTAGTCCAATTGATGACCGGAGCATCTATACTATTTATTAAGAGAATTCTCAATCATGGCTACCTTTAAGGGGACTTAAAATAACTAGATTTCTCTAAAAGCACTTGGTATAAAGTAGGATTCTTCTATGTTATTTTTTAAATAAACTATGGTGGTAATAGATCTAAGAAAAGATATTGACATGACCAAAATTGCTAGTGGCAAGAATGATTGAGGCAAAATTGAAAAAAGAAAAAAGGATGATGTGGATGACATGTACCACAGCATGGGTTACCCTCTTTTTTTATCAACCCATTGACAAATATGAAAACTAATTTGTCCATTAACAAGAACTCCTATCTAGACTGATTTCAAAACCCATTAGCTATAACCTATTGTTGGATTATCTGATTCAGTCATCCTATTTTGCTTAGTCATTATCTAAAAGCTCAAATTAGCTTAGCTAAAATCATCTAAAGGATGAATTTTGGTGTCTAGCCTATCTAGAGGAGACAAAAAATGATGAATAGGTTAGATCACTCGATGGTGGCTCTAGCTAGAGCCATCCAATGTCTTATAATTAGTCCACATAGTGTTTCTCAATTACATGGCCCTCTCTCTCTCTCTCTCTCTCTCTCTCTCTCTCTCTCTCTCTCTCTCTCTCTCTCTCTCTCTCTCTATACATACATACATACATACATACATACATACATACATATATATTATATATATATATCCTATTTTTGACATGGGCAACATCACATCACATGTCATCCTCCTAGTAGTTCTTAAATTGAATAATAGAGCTAGATAATTCATGAAAATTAGATTTTAACTAAGATGACGAACATTTTTTATTGCTAAATACCATGGCATATATCTAGTAGGAATCCTCTTAAGATGAGATTTATTGGCCAATTTAAAATAAAATAATGTAAAGAAATTTTAAGAAAGGTTCATAGAAAATATAAAGAGATAAAGTCTAGAAAGAGATTTTAGGAAAGGTTAGAGATTAGAGAGATATTTAAGAAATTGAAATGTCGCTAAAAAACAAAGAGAAGTTATTTAAAGGGCCATTTATCTAACTAATAAGTTAAGATACAATAAAATAAAAATCATTAAAATTTTAAATTAGTGTTAAAAAGTGATTAGCTTTGTATATAATAGATATATAACCATTTAGAAAAATTAATTTTGAGTCAACCATAGAGTTACCTTAAGTTAAATAAACTCCCCCTCTTTTGTGTTGAGTTGAGTTTAAACCATCTATAAAAAAGCCTTTCTTTTACAACATTATTAATCTAGCTATGAGAGAAATGTGTTCTACAAATCCTCAACTCATGTGTTCCATTGAGATGAATCAATATAAAGATTATGAAATAATAACCTAACTTGAGGGTCAACAAATAATGGATACTTTGGAATAAATATTCCATTCACCAAGATTATGTGATTTTAAACTATCTATAAAAGAGCCTCTCTTTTCCTATATTATTAAATTAGATATTAGAGAAATGTGTTATGTGAATCCTCAACTCATGTGTTCCATTGAGATGAATCATTATAAAGATTATGAAATAATGACCTAACTTGAGGGTAAACAAATAATGGATACTTACAAATAAATATTGCATTCACCAAGATTATGTGATTTAAATAGGAGAAAAGATATTCAGATAGAGATGATCATAAATTAAGTTGAGAAATCAATACTTGGGATTTAAAAAAGAAGTTTTATCAAATTTATTTTATAAAGTCAATAATAAATGATGGGATCTAGATGAGATTATGTATCTAGACATCAATTTAAATTCAATCAACATGCCTCATAGAAGATACATAAGTGAATGTAGAAATATGATATGAAAATTTGATAAAATAACTCAACAAAAAATAAGTTGATAGTATACATATGGTCAAGATTGTAAATTTTCTCAATCAGTGGAACTGTGTAATATGATTGGTGATGAATGACTTGGTTATTATATTAAATATCTTGCATATTAATCACTAGTTGGGTCCAACATGTGTGGGCCCATGATAACTTAGGGATAAAATTGAGTATAATATGAAAAGTCAAAGTTTGACTAGAGTTAACATATTTGATTTAAGTTGGGAGAACGTACATAGACTAAAAGAGAAAGAAAGAGATCATCCACAAATAGAAATTTGAATAATACACACCTAAACTTGTTGCAATTAAAATTAAAAAGCAGAGAGAGAGAGAGAGAGAGAGAGAGAGAGAGAGAGAGAGAGAGAGAGAGAGAGAGAGAGAGAGAGTAAAAAGGACTTTCCTAATTGGCATCAGATACAAAGAAGTAAGGTGTGGTAGTGATTTTCATATTCGAAACTCATCCAAAATTCTATATAAACTATTGAGGGTGACTCATTAGCCCTAAAGACAATCCAAGAGAAAATGACCCTACTAATTGTCTCTCAAGCCTCTTCAAGTTGTGAACTTTCTTGAGCTTATAATCTCTAGTTAATCTAAGGTCGTGGAAGAAATTTTTTTAAAATTGATCATAGAGCCCAACTGGGACCATATAAATGAGGACAACTCTCATTATTGGCCAAAATCCAGATAATGGAGACAAACACAAAGTCCTATTCAATCCCTTCTATGCAAATAGAAAAAAGGGGAGTTTTTGGAATAGCAATAAAAAACCCTACCCATCAAAATCTACTTCAATATGTTAAAGTATTCTTTGATATAGAGTTGCCCTGTAGTTAAAACTAGGTCCCTCATAAGAAATTCAGCTTTTTGTGATGTTCTAGGGCCCAAAGATTCATTTTAGAAAAGTGATATAAAGCACGATTTGTAACACTTTTAGCATCATGTGCACTTCTAAAATTATTTTCAAGAAGAATATAGGTGAGCATCAGCTAAAATTGTTTAGGAACATGTAGTGTAGTGTTAATGTTTGTGCATGTTGCGATGTTCTTTGATGTCTAGACTAATTGCTGATAACAACTCGTTCTCGTTCATCATTGTAACATAAAAATGAGCCCTTGTTTAATTAAATAACATCTTAATGTCCATACTAAACCAAATCACTTTATGCTTAGTGGCAACCTAGAGTAATTATGGCAATTTTTTTAGCCACAATACTAAGGGTTCATCATCAAGCCCTTATCGTGATTATGGATCTGCCACATGAATCTTGTTCCTCCATTCTACTCTATTAAGCATTATGGCTTCATTTAATCCCAAGTTTTTAAATCTTTTCTCACCACTTATATCCATGCTCTTTTGGACCTTCCCCTTGCCCTTTTAGAACTTTTGACTTGCATTACCTCACTCCTTCTAATTGGTGCCCTCTTTGGTCTTTGATGGACATATCCAATCTATCTAAGTCTAATCTCTCACATCTTGTTACTTATTGGTGCTATTCCTAAGTTTTATCTAATATTTTTATTCCTAATTCTATCCTTTCTTGTCTTTCCACTTATCTATCTTAACATCCTCATTTCGGCTACACTTATCCTATGTACATGATATTCCTTAACTACCTTACACTCTTATCCATAGAGAACTCACCTATCACACAAAACTCTAAAGGTGCATTTTCATTTGTGTTAACCCACTTGGATTCTTTGTGTAACCTCCCTCTCAATCTCTCCACTCTCTTGAATCATCGAACCTAAGCACTAAAAATGGCTTTTTAGGGGGACTTCTTGGTTATCAATCTTTATTGGTGCTCTACTCCTACTCCTCTCCTTGCTAAAATTGTATTCTATATACTATGTATTTGTTCATCTTATTTCAAATCTTTTAGGTTCTAATGCTTCTCTCTATAACTCTAACTTCATGTTTACTAAAGGTTTATCACATAAAATAGGTATTATGACCTGTGGGAGAGAAGCTTTGATAGAAAATGGAAGGGGGTTTATTTCCATTTGTAGTTTTTGAGGCTAGGTTGGTTACCTTTTCTAATTGGGGGCATGAGGGATAGAGAAATTATGCAATTATCTTATTGCCAAAGTAATATTCTAGCAATGGCCTATTCAATGTGACGTATACTAGATCTGAGATTTTTGTGACACGATCTTACCAATCTTGATCAATAACTAAGATCAATCGATAATTTTGGTGTCGAATTGGATCGAGTTTGATGATCCATTTCATTCAAATGAATTATTGAGATTATGTGAATAGAGTTATTGATCTATTCCTTAATCTGTGATTGATTAGGTGGAGAAATACCATTGGATCAGTACATACATCTTTGATTGGGCATATTCAAGGCTATCGATTGATAATCCAGCGATGCAGATAGTTGAATGTTCTTTAGATGGACCTGCATGAGGTAAGATTATTGTCCTAACCTTTTGATTTTATTGATTTAGCTATAATTATATAAGATTATGCATAAATTGCATGTAATAGTGCCCGATAGGTTGATTTATCAATAAATTTCTTGAGCTTGATATGATATGAATATGATAGTTGTAGAATGTGTAATGAAGTAATTAACAAAAGAAACTTAATGGTTATAGGCAAGCCTAGATCATCATGATTTGGATTATTAGCCGAATGAGGTGGGCCCCACCTTGAGATCCCATTGCAAAGAGCCAATAGACTGTATTGAAATACCATATATTGAGATATAGAGATATAATGTGTTCTATAATTAAGAATCCAATTAGATCATTTGGAATCTAAGTGTGACCTAGATGTGATGTTTATCTAGGTGGTGGGACTGAGGAAGACTAAGCTAAACTGGAGTCCGATTCGTTTAAGAGGTATAGATAAGTGATTCTTCATCTAAGGTAGATGGAATTTAATATGCTAATTGTCATAAATTGATGATCTATTTGTATACTTATGATGATTTTGATATTTGCATGAGATTTGAATTGCATAAAGTATTTATAAAATGTGATTATTATGTTACAGTATACATGTGGTATTTATGGCATGAATTATAAAATGAAAAGGATATGGTTTTGATATGGATGATTGTTATATTGTGATTATACCTCCATGAATTTTAAATGTACGCCATTCATTTAAAAATGCATGTTTTTTATGGTGCATGGCATGTACATGATTTTGATGTAAAAGCTATGTAGGCTTGATTTGGTACAGGGTATCAGCTATAAATACAATATAGTATTTTTCATGGATTGATATGAGACAAGCATGTAGCCTGATACTATTGTTTTGTATTTAGACATGGAGGCTTGAGGATTTTATTTTTGACAGGCTTGTTGCCTAAGGGATACTATGCTTGGAGGGGTTTAGGGCCGGCCACCCACCCTCTGAGATTATGAGATGATAGAGGCACTCAGTAGGGGTTTGTATCTTAGGTAGCCCACACTACTGATCTTGTCCCACCCATAAAAATAGATGACGAGTTTCCTATTTAGATGTCAGCAAGGAGTGATAGTTGATAGATCTTGTGTTGCTTATCACTGTAGCATAGCAATTCATTGTATTCTTATACACAGTGTTGGGATCATGAGGGAGTGATAGCACATGTGCTTGGTTTTCTTGTGTTTGTGACCGCTGATGACTATACAGCATGATGATATGCCTCATATGAGCTCATGACCAATATAGATAACTAGTGTTGACTGGAGGACTATGGGCCCCGCATAGTAGGGGTGTGACCATTGATGACTAGATTCACTAGTTTACGAGTTTAACATCGTTTAACATGTTTGCACATTCAGTTTCTTTATTTGTGATTTGAATTGTGGTTGAACATGATTTGGCATTTCTATATTAGGTTATGATGTTTCCATTTATTCATAAGTTTACTTGAGATACTAATTTGGAATTTGATATTATATATTGTGGCTGGATGTTCTCATGATATTCACATGGAATGCTTGGAAACTTATATTCTAATATTTTGGTTTATTTTCATGTTAGTCAGTCAGATTATTGATTATTGATGCAAAATATTTTGTGCATTGAAATGTTTATCACATTGTGAATGAAAATATTATATTCTAAATTGCATAAGCATCTTATTCTTCTACCAAGCATTGCTTGTTGAGGCATTGCAACAATGCAATGCCTTAAATATTGAGAGATAGACATGACTAATATCTCACTTAAAGGTATGCTTTTAATTCAACTTGGACTGTACATGTGTATTTATATTATTAGACTTGATTATAATGTTGTTGGAAATGTGGCTATTGACTGGATGGGTCCTTAAGAAGTAAACTTGTTTTAAAAAGTTTTACTTAAAAAATAAAAAATTTATTTGAGTTTTGAGCTGATAGTTGATACTCCGGGATTTTCTTAAAATGAAATTCACTGAAATTATTGTCCATTGTTTTTGTTTTTAAAATTTGGCCCCAACTTTCAAAAAGTTATGTTAAAAGGTGTTGAAAAACCTGGGTCATCACAACAGCTTTATCTAATATTTATAAAAGTAGGCAAGAACAACAGGCTAATGATGGCTATAGGGCAAATGCATGGGGTTAGGTTTTCTTGGCCGACCCTACCCCTTATCCGACTCTAACCAACTTTAAGTCACATATTTTTTATCCTAATATTATTTGGGTAAAAAATTTCTTGTCCTAAGAGCAACCCATATGAGTCAATTCACCTCTAGTGTCCTAAAAAAACTGACACATTGACATCCTTTTAACCACTACACATGCAACCATGATACATATGAGTCACTTT
Organism: Warburgia ugandensis; assembly: GCA_035236585.1. Lineage (NCBI taxonomy): Eukaryota > Viridiplantae > Streptophyta > Magnoliopsida > Canellales > Canellaceae > Warburgia > Warburgia ugandensis. The sequence goes on from CP141137.1 coordinate 60,900,199, forward strand.
TTGCTATTGGATACCCATACTCATCGTCATCGTCATCATGAAGACCTTATCCCAATTAGGTGGTAGCCACATGAATCATATTCCTCCATTCCTCTTTATTAAGTTCCATGGCTTCATTTAGTCCCAAAAGTTCTAAAATCCTTTCTCACCATTTCTATCCACGTTCTTTTTTTTTATCTTTTCTTGTGACCAACTTCCACCTCAAGTAAAAAAGGTAAGTAGAAGATAATATAGTTGGAATGCATAATTTAATTAATGCAACTTAAAAGAGTTGACTAATGATAGTTTCACATCAAAGGGCATTTTAGTCTATATATTAATATATAGAATAATATTAGAGGCTCCTAATTTTTCACTCATTGTCCTCACGACGACCCTAATATAAATTCCGGTCATACTTTTTTACCCTAACCAATTAGGTCTACAAATTTCTTGTCCCTAACCCACCCTTAACAGTTCAATTAAAGCAAAGTCTCCTAATTGGCCCTACCCTTTGTGTCTCTAATATAGATGCCCAAAAATCTTGCCTATTTTATGATTCTTCATTTGAAAAAGAGTAAACACATCATTGGAGAGTTTCTAAAAGCAATGGTCTAGGTTAATGACCAAAAAGAATTTTTTTCTTTGATGCTACAAACATAAGTCAACATGATTCTTGAGATGCTCACCATCGTGGCTTGGTGAACTTAGATTAAGAGTAAGGATTAAGCAAAGCTAGGAGCCATTATGTAAATGTAGGTGCCTCATGGAAACATGCAATGAGGTCTCCCTCCCTCCAAAGGTCATGTCCATTGTATTGTTTAACCATTATTGATCGCCTAACTAAGAATTTTGGTATAATATAGACTAACATGTAATGTAACTAGGATGCATAAAGATTCTTTTACTAGTGGACATAATAGAAGTCTCACTCTCTGTGACGACCCGGGTTTTTCAACCTTATATATTTAAAACTTTTCGAAAGGTGGGGCCCCAATAAAAAAAAAACCAAAACAGTGAAAATAATTTAAATCGAATTTCATTTTAAAAAAAATCCCGAGGTCAACCGTTGACGCAAAACAAGATATTTTTTTTTTCCAAGTAAACATGTTTAAAATAGATTTACTATTCCAGGATCATCCAGTCATCAGCCACATTCCCATAACAGTATAATCAAGTCCAATAAAATAATATACATACACAATCCATGTGAAATTAGAACATACCTCTAAATGAGACTTCTCGATCACTATTCTTCTAACTCTTCATGTGTCCTGTCTTTCTTTAATATCTGCGTCATTGCAACAAACGCAATGCCTCAGCAAGCAATGCTTGGTAGGTACATAGACATTTAATGTATATCAATGGAACAAAATAGAATAATTGTATTGATACAGTGAGTAAAGCAATTTTTACAAGAATATAATTATTTTAAGCAATGCTAATAAAATCTCAAAACATCATATACGATAAAACATGCATCTCATAGATTTAAAACATGATATAATCTCATGTAAATGAGCATACAATAACAACAAGGCACCCTAAGGTATATGGGTCCCACGAGTGTCCCACACACTCGAATCATAGATCATGAATACTCATATCAAACCTCTGAGTGTCGTCACACCCAGGCATACCATCACATCTTCATGCTCATCATGCAAGCACACCAAATAAGAGTATGGATCGTCATGCCGTAGTGGCAACCCTCCATGGGTCTCAACCACCGCCGCTCCCCGTCGACACCATAACGGGAGACTTAGCGTCCGTCCCCATGGACAGGCCCGGACTGGTAGTGTGGACTATACATGTTACCAACCTCTACCAAATGCCATCTATGGGCAGGTGTCTATCATATCAAAATCTCATCACATCACAAATCTCGGAGGGTGGGTGGCCGGCCCTCTCCCTCCTAGCATGACATCTACCAGGTGAGAGTACCCGTCATAAAACTCAAAATACAAAAATCATGTATGTCGAAACCAAGAGCACTTGTGGCTCGCAATCCCCAAGGCGCGCTCCTCATCCTGGAGTTAGCCTCTAAAAAGACCATCCACCAAGCCTCTACTTTTCTTTCTCATAAAAACTCATCAATTTCAATGATGCAATAAGGAAAGATAATTTTCTAATTGTATATAAGTAGATAATCTCAATCTCATGAAACCATCGGTCATAGTCCATTCAATACATGATTGAAATCAAACAGCAATCACAGCATACAACTCTAAATCTCACAAAATCATCGATTAATAACAAGTGCAATTTAAATCACCATCAATCATAACGTCATGATAATACAAGGTTTTAAAATCAAAATGAAACATTAAATGTCATCACCTACCTCAATTTTCGTTACTTAGCTCGTGTCCCTCCTTCAGTCGAGTCCGAGAATACCTTGGTAAAGTCCTGAATGACGTTTAAACATAAGAGCTAGACGTTATTTCTAGGTTCACAGGATAAGGTTAGATCTATATGATTTGTTGGTTTCTAAGGGTTACTCTCTAATATTTTTAGGTTGATCTATACCTAAGAATGTCTTGCATTTTATTGTATAATTGGGTCCGTGTCAAAATTACGGACGCAACGGTTCTTTTGGCTTGTCAAGCAGAGTTATATAGGCTTCGAAATTGGATTTTTCAAGGTCGCGCCTTAATGGACGACCCAATTGTAGTGCCTAGGGTCCTGCGCGCCACGGTTCTAGAATGCACGCTCTACGGTTTTTAGTATACGCGTGCACCCTGGTCGCATCGCAACCAGGTTGGGTCATGTACGCACATCTGAATGGTGTGCCAGGGTGTGCACTTTGGACAGCATTGCGTGGACGCATCTTAGGCGTAGCTACGGCATGCTTTGGCTCTTAGGACATCCCATGAGTCCTGGTCGAGCCAAGGAAACTATTTGCACGCGACGCGTGAGCAAGGATAGCCCCCAGGGGGCTTGGTACAGGTGTGTGTGTTAAGCTAGGCGCCACTTGGACCGCGCCATGCACCCGAGGACGTCCGCACCCCTGGGACGCTCGTGCACCCCTGGGAGGCACTCTCTCTCTCTCTCTCTCTCTCTCTCTCTCTCTCTCTCTCTCTCTCTCTCTCTTGATGGGTTTTCACCCGTCTGGTTTTCCTCCCCGAGGACCGGTGATTTTCGGTCGGAAAATTCCCAAATCCGACAAGAATCTAGGATGGGAATGAGGCGGAAAGGAGGGGATGGTCTGGGAAGCCTGGAACGACACCCTGGTCGTAGGCTTAGGGTTCTGTAACGAACCCATCTTCCCTAATGGGTTCTCCGGCCAGGAGACGCCATATCTGGCTGGATTATGAGGGAAAATAAAGGGAAAGAAGAAGGCAAGAGAAAGGAGTAGGGTGGGGAGGAGACTCGTACCTGGTGAGCCCTCTATGCTGCCTGATTTTGGTCTTGATCGTGGCTGCAAACCCTTGTGGCCAGATCTGTTTTTGGGAGCAATTTGGAGAGGAGAAAGCTTGATTTGGAAGAGGGGGAGTGGGGGATTTTATAGAAGGAGTAAGTCGGTGCTGCCAATGGCGGTGCCGCCATTTCCCCTGGCACCGCCTTGCAGAGGCGGTGCTGCGATTTTTCTGGAAAAATCGGGAGAGGGCTGGAGGAGGAAGAAGATGATGGGGTGCCGTTATCAAAACGGCCGTAACTTCTTCATACGACCTCTGTTTTCGGCGTTCTTTGCGGTGTTGGATTCCATTTTTTGAGTAGAATCTAATGGTACCAAGTTTCCTTACAAATTTCTTCGTTTAATATTTTAAATAAAGGAAAACATTTAACATGGTTCATTTCTTATAGAATGTCCAATTATTTTTGTTAAATGGGTGGCAAAAATAGCGAAAATTGCTCGGGGTATTACACTCTCATAGAATGTACAATAACTTAAGAAGGAATTCTAGGCCAAAGGCCTTATAGGACACTTCCCTAGAAGTGCCCCTTATTTTTACATGAAAGGTCATCTTTGAATTATTGGGCCCCCTAATCTGATTGCTCTAGCCCTAGATATCTAGTATTTCAAACTTCAAGTAGATAGATGACCCTAGCATCTTAAAAAAATTAATCACAAGTAATGAACAGTAAAAACTTCATATAAACAATGGTCCAGATTAATGTCCCATAATAACCCTTTTAGGATGCTAACATCATTTTGTTCATGGAATATCTAAGCTAGAGTAATCATATAAGTAAATTTGATAATTCATACGTAGTCCCCTTCATAGAAAAAATGAGGGGCGCTTTTGGGGAGGTGCCTTACAGGGCATTCTGCCTAGCATTCCTATCTCGTCTAGGAAATTTTGATGCATATTTAATTACTAAAGAAAATAGGAGCTTTCAATAAGCTAAATAATTACTAAAGAAAACATAAGCTGATTTGAGTGTTTGCCAATGCTGACTCTTTCAAGTGTGATGTTATGACTAAATGTAGTGTGCAATGGCTCATAGCATGAGAACATGAAAATGACACTTTGGGCACTACTTTAAATTCTAATCATGGTCATTTTTTTTCCCCTCAATATCGACATAAAGATAGTTTACTGATGGCTTCATCATTATTTAGTTCCAAATAGAAAAACTGTTCTATGATTTTATGTCGTTTCCTTCACCAAAATGAAGAAATTGCTTAGGGCACGCATTCCAAAGTATAAATTTTATACTTAGAGCAAGATTTTGTCTTAAATTCCAGTTTTCTTCATTTGTGACCATGTGCTCCATTGAAGAATAAACAAGATTATCAACAAAACAACATTCCCCCTAGGCGGCTACCAGAGTTCCCTCAATTTAAAGCAAAAATGCATAAAACACAGTATTCCCTCCTCGATAGCCCTTTTTGTCATCATCCAATTCTGTTAGTATATAGTGGAAGAAGGTTCCAGAGGTGCACACAAAAAACAACTTAATCTTTACAATATGCTATCATTAGAGATTGCTGACTATAGCTTTAGGCTTGTGCAAAAGGAGCCTCTCTTAGAAGGCTCACTTGGGGCATTGTAATAAATTTTATTTTCACGGAGGTGTATAATAAATTGTGAATAAGGAAATATGATTACAAACAGTTGTATAATTTCAACTCTTCCATGGAAACAATGTTTTTAAAGTTTGAAGAGTAGTCATCTGGGGCTTTGAGCTAGGATAGGGTTTGACACTCTATTCTCCTCTCCTCTCTATCAGGCATATAATTTGCTTTAGGCATATATGTTCCTCGAGTGCACCTATCCTATGGATGCAACTTCCTCTTCAAACCCATCTTCAGAAGATCCATTCGAGGTGCAAGTCTATCATTTGTTTTTTAGTGGATATTAAGCAAGGTACTAGTTAAGCTTTCACACACATTCTTCTCAATGTGCATGACATCAAGAATATGGCATAGATGCAATGATTTCTATTATGCAAGCTGAAAATAATATTGATTTTTTCTTCCAACAACTTCTACAATTACTTTCACCTACACATTTAATTGATTTCTTCTTTCCCCATGAGATATTAATGTTATGAACCTGCTTCAATACTTGTCATCCTATCAACATCTTTAGAGGTGTCCTTATTTATACTACTTTTAAATTCTCCCATCTTAAAACAATATGGATGGTATTTGCACACCCATCTCATGTGTCCAAGGAATGCCATTTTTCTATCATATTTAAGTCATACGCAGAGAAGTTGCTTATTATCTACAATAGTATAGCCTTTAGGGTGAACGACACTTTCTTGTATGTGTCGCATGCTTCAATTCCTACATCCCAAAATGTCCCAAGATCATTGATCAAGGGAACAAGTACACGTCAGTGTCATTCCTTGGCTGCTTTGGATCTAATATCAACACACCTACCATCATGAACTTCCTCTTCATGCATAACAATTGTGGGAGGTTGTAACAAACTAATATAACGGGACAACAACGATATTTACTGCTCATAGAACCATGAGGATTTATCCCATTTGCAGATAATGCAAGTTGTAGGTTTATAGGTTCTTCACCAAAATTAGGCCACATAAAGTTTACAAGCTTTAATGCTAGGCTACCTACTGGATAGCATGAAAAGCTATAAGCTACTCTGTCCTTGGCATGCCATATTAATTCCTTCATTGTTTCTGTTATATCAAACATTCTTTTGAACCTTGGAATAGAAGAAAAGTACCATAAAAGCTTTGTAAGAACACCTGTAACCTCTTAGTTGAATTCTTCTTTAACATCCATCTTGACTCTCCACAAGTTAGACATGTAGTTCTATTCTTGTGCTCCTTCATATACAAGATGTAATCAATGGGACACGCATATATCTTCTCATACTTCAACCCTAATGTAGCTAGCATTTTCTTTGCCTCCCATGTGGACCTCGCTAATTTATTATCCTTCATTAGCATCTTACCCACTACTTTCAAGACTTCTGTTGATCTGAAAACCAAATCTTGATTTCACATTGTAAAGTTCTACTAATGCGAATAGCTTGGTATAATCTTTACACTCAGGGTACAACGGCTCATCGGTTTCCTCTAATGTAGTATGAAATTGTTGGCATGAGTTGTCAAGGAATTGATTATGGAATCATGATTGATATGATTTGTTTGTAATTATAGGAATTGATTTCATAATTTTAGGAGTCTAGTTATTAGTTGACCAATCTTGTATATTAATGTAGGAATATATAGTTTCCTTAAAGTAGGATTGTTATATAGTTTCCTTAAAGCAGGATTGTTTTCTATTTTTGAGATGTAATTGTATCTACAAATTTGCTCCATGATGGAGAAGAAAATACACATAAATTATTGTGCAAAAATGGTTTCAGAGCAGGTTCAATTTCACTAGAACTACTGAAACACGAATCCCTTTTTTTCTTTCGAATCTCGTACTCGAAAACAAAATGGCGAATCCGAATTCTGTTGTTCAAGTTATACCAAACAACCCAACACCACCTATTATTATCCACCAAGACAACTCTGTATTTCCTACCAGTATCATATTGGATGAGACCAATTATCCATTATAGTCACAACTTATGGAGATACGCATTGGGACTCGCAACAAATCTGGATACCTCACCGGAGAAATAAAGAAACCTGCACTTGAAGATCCTACTTTTGCAACATGGGTTACTAAAAATCAGAGAGTAAAAAGTTGGCTTATTGGCTCAGTGAGTCCATTATTGATGCAACTATTTATTTGCCTTTCCACAGCCAAAGAAATATGGGAGGCTGTGTCAAGAACCTTCTATGATGGATCGGACAAAACTTGTCTCTTTGAGTTGAACCAAAAGTCATTTTCTACCAAATAAGATGGTAGACCATTGTCAACATACTATAATGAACTTGTTTCTATTTTTCAAGAGATTGATCAGAGGACTATATCTCAAGAAGGAACAGTTGAAGGAGTCATCCAGTTACATTCAGCAATGGCTAGGCTTCGCGTTCATATATTTCTCAGTGGACTTGATTCTGAATTTGATCAAGTTCGTGGAGAAATCTTACAAAAAGATCCAAGACTTGATTTGGAGAGCACATATGCATACGTGAGAAAAGGGTATCAACAAAGATAGACAAATGGGAGGATCTCATCCAATTTTAGAACACTCAGCTATGCTAGCAAACCAAAATCGACGAGGACCATCATCTGGCTGGGTGAAGAACTGCAATAATCAATCAACTGGAAAGACTAACAATCTGGTATGTAGTCATTGTGGTGAATCAGGTCATTCAAAACAACGATGGTATGAAATCATTGGCTATCCTGAATGGTGGGATTTTTAAAAAAAACCAAGAAAGAAGATGGCAGGAAAAGCTATGGTGACATCTACAAATGAAGTCCAGTACAATGTAGAGGACAAATCACAACCTACGTCAAATGTTGCTCACCCAGGTATTGTTGGTAAGGCAAATGTATTCTCTGCAACTTCTAAGAAAGATACTTAGATTATTGATACAGGTTCATCCGATCATATGATTAGAGACTCTAGTCATTTACAAGCCCTTAACCCTTCTTCTCAGCCCGTTATATCTACAGCCAATGGCAGTACCTCTCCTATTATTGGAGAAGGATCTGTCATGATGTCCGAAACTCTCACATTAAATTCTGTCCTCATTGTCCTATCCCTTGAATATAACTTGTTATCAGTGGGCCAAATTACTTCAACTCTTGCTTGCACTGTAACCTTTTAGCCTTTTTTTTGTGTTTTTCAGGACATTCTAATTTGGAAGATTCTTGGTTATAGTGTTAAACGAGGCAAACTCTATTTCTTGGAATTAACAGAAAATGGAGGAAAAAAATTCAGTCATGCATATCAAACTAGAATTGAAGAGCAAGTTCGAGCAACTATTTGGTTATGGCATCGACGACTAGGGCATATTTCTTTTGGGTATCTTAGAAAATTAAAACCGCATCTTTTTTTTTTTTTTTTTCCAGTTTAAATGATTTAGATTTTCATTGTAATGTGTGTGAACTGGCCAAAAGTGTAACACCCCGGATTTTTAAGACAAATTTTTTTTTTTTAATGGCAATTTAAATAAGAACATTTGGGATCCCATGAGAAAAGATTTATTTAACATTTTACTAAACCTATCTTAAAACTCCGGGTGTTAATTTTTCCTTTCTCAAAATGACGTATACGTAATTTAAACATAAATAAATGATCCGCGTATAAATCAACGTCAAATAAATAGGCGCCTTTACTTTAAATCAAATAAACATCCAAAAGACAATAATAATATGGCCCAGGGTCTATCCATCATAACATCCCATATAAATGTCCAATATATATCCAAAGATCTAAATCACATCCAAATATAAAGTATGCAGTCCATAATAAAATTCAAATGATAATCCACTCTAATGACTCACATTACTTTCTAAAACTATAGGGAAACTAGTCTTCAGCAGCTCTCAAGGTTTATCAACCGCTTTTCCTTTCCTGGTGTCGCGCTCGAGATCTAAGGCATTACAAAACAAAGCAATGCCTCAGCAAGCTATCGCTTGTGTAGGTACATAGACAATTAATGTAATAAATGCAGAAATAATGAACAGCATTGATGAAAAGTCTAACATTTATGGAAATAGTGATATCATAATGCCATGTTCAAATTAAATGCCAATTTATTCCATATGCTAAAACATGAAATTCACGGAGTTAAAACATGACATGAATCAATAAATGGAGCATACAACAAGAATAAGGGCACCCTAAGGTAATGGGTCCCACCACATCACACTAACATCCCTGATCAGGAATACACATAGTCAACCTCTTAGTGTCGTCACACCCAGGCATACCATCCATAATCATGCTCATCATACATGCACACATAACAAGAATATGGGCCATCATCTTTGCGGTGGCAACCCTCCATGGGTATCAACCACCGCCGCTCTCCGTCGACACCATAACGGGAGACTTAACGTCTGTCCCCATGGAAAGGCTCAGACCGGTAGTGTGGACTATCCATGTTACCAAACCCCTACCGAATGCCATCTATGGGCAGGTGTCTATCATATCACAAACTCATCACATCATAATCTCGGAAGGTGGGTGGCCGGCCCTATCCCTCCTAGCATGACGCCCACCCGGCGAGAGCACCCGTCATCAAATATAAAACACGGAAATCATATGTATATGCTAAAACTCAAGAGCACTTACAACTTGCAATCCCCAAGACATGCCCCTCATCCTGGGGTTAGCCTATCAAAGGACAAATGACTAATAAGCCTCTATTCTCATTTCCATGTAAATCCATGCATTTTCTATATATATATATAATAAGAAATAAGTCTCTAAGTAAGCATAACAAATTAACATCATGCTTGTAAAAGCATTTGAAATAAGTTTATTCAGTAAAAGATTTCAATTTGGAATAACCATCCTGTACGCAATGTCGCATGAAATCCATGGTAAATAAAAATCGCAATTTAAAACACAATCACACATGATGCTATGTTTAAACATGGTTTAAAATCAAGTCAAAACATTAGTTGTCGTCACCTACCTCAGTGTGAGATCACTAGCTTGCTAATAACTCCCTTTAATTGGTATATTCAAGTGCACTGTACATGTCACATCACTATTTTAAAATTTTTCTAAATAAAAAGTGGTCATTTCTAAGTTTTTAAGTTAAAACTAGGTCCGCGTCGTCAATACGGTCACAACGCCTCTTAGGATCGTGATTTGGACCTCTCTAGCTCCCAAAAATCAAGTTTTAGTGAAAAATAAGCTAAAATGGGGCTGCCGGACCACCATAAGGTGGTTTAAACCGGCGGCGCCTCTTTTCGCCGGTTTACACCGGCGTACACTGGCGCACGAGGACGCACGGCGTCGCGAGACGCCGCACGGGACGCGCGCGCGCGTCTTCGGCACTGTGACGCACGCGCGCGTGCGTCACGGTCGCCAGGACGCGCCGCGTCCCGGTCCCACCGCGACAGCCAACCACGCACGCTCCGCACGCGCACGCGTGCGGCGACGACGTCATGTGACGTCGTCCCTCGGGCGTCAGGGAGTGCGTCTTGGCGTCAGCGCAGGCGCCGACGCCGTTGACGACGCCGGAGAAGACGGCCGGATTCCGGTCGCCTCGGCGAGCTCTGAGCTCCGTTTTGCGTGATTTTTGCGCCATTTTCTTCAGAATTCTCTCTAGAATCCATTTATGCCCTCCTTTTTCACTAATTTTCTCAAAAACCATGGTTTTTAAACGATTTTTCCCAAGTTCCTAAAAACCTCCCTAGGTACTGGTTTTTGAGTTTTCTGGGCAATTCCACCGTTGGATCACTCCCAAATTTAAAGGGTATACTCTTGGGTCTCTTGTGCACTAGTTGGACGGTGCGATTTTCAAACGGACAAGTTTTGATCCGTGAAATCACACTCCAACAGTAGCGTGCACACAGGTTCCTAAAAAAATCCGATTTTTTTCCTAATTTTTTTCATGTTTTTCTAATTAGTTTTCTAATTAATAAATACAGAAAAATATGGATTTGAGGCTTACCTTGAGCCTGGCTGGTGTTGCTCGTGTTGCCGGGGCTCCACTCGCCGGAAAATTCAAGTTTTTACAGATCTAGGGTTTTGCGTAGCATTCATGGAAAACGCTCAAAGTGGAGCGTTTTGGCTCCTAGAGGAGCATAGATATAGGGTTTTAGAGTCTTGGGGAAGAGAAACTCTTCCCCACACGTCTCTTCCCACGTCTCTCCGGCGATTTCGCCGGACTGGTAGAGACGTGTGTAGACAGGGGTGCCGTTATCAATTTGGACCCCTGTGTAACACGTTTCTGTCAAAAGACCATTTTGCCCTTACAACTTTGACGGCTCATAACTCCCTCGTTTGAGCTCCGTTTTTCACGTTCTTGGTGGCGTTGGATTCGTATCGACGAGCACTTTCTAATTATTATATTTTCAGGAAATAATTTCATCTATAAATTTTTATTTTAATTTATTTAATAATTTCCTATTTTTATCTTTAAAATTAAGGATATTACAAAAAGTCATCGTGTTCCTTATTTGCCTAGTTCGAATAAATGTTCAGAACCTTTTGCTGTTATTCATTTTGATGTATGGGGACCTGCCCAAATTCCATCTACTCTAAGGCTCGTTATTTTGTTACATTTATTGATGAATGTACACGGATGACTTGGGTGTCTCTACTTCACAAAAAAAGTGGTGTTTCTATAGCATTTCAAGAGTTTCATCTTATGGTTGGCACTCAATATCAAAAACAAATTCGTGTTTGGCAGTACCTCTCCTATTATTGGAGAAGGATCTGTCATGTTGTTCGAAACTCTCACATTAAATTCTGTCCTCGTTGTCCTATCCCTTGAATATAACTTGTTATCAGTGGGCCAAATTACCTCAACTCTTGCTTGCACTGTAACCTTCTAGCCTTTTTTTTGTGTTTTTCAGGACATTCTAATTTGGAAGAATCTTGGTTATGGTGTTAAATGAGGCAAACTCTATTTCTTGGAATTAACAGAAAATGGAGGAAAAAAATTCAGTCATGCTTATCAAACTAGAATTGAAGAGCAAGTTCGAGCAACTATTTGGTTATGGCATCGACGACTAGGGCATATTTCTTTTGGGTATCTTAGAAAATTAAAACCGCATCTTTCTTTTTTTTTTTCCAGTTTAAATGATTTAGATTTTCATTGTAATGTGTGTGAACTGGCCAAAAGTCATCGTGTTCCTTATTTGCCTAGTTCGAATAAATGTTCAGAACCTTTTCTTTGTTATTCATTTTGATGTATGGGGACCTGCCCAAATTCCATCTATTCTAAGGCTCGTTATTTTGTTACATTTATTGATGAATGTACACGGATGACTTGGGTGTCTCTACTTCACAAAAAAAGTGGTGTTTCTATAGCATTTCAAGAGTTTCATCTTATGGTTGGCACTCAATATAAAAAACAAATTCGTGTTTGGCAGTACCTCTCCTATTATTGGAGAAGGATCTGTCATGTTGTTCGAAACTCTCACATTAAATTCTGTCCTCGTTGTCCTATCCCTTGAATATAACTTGTTATCAGTGGGCCAAATTACCTCAACTCTTGCTTGCACTGTAACCTTCTAGCCTTTTTTTTGTGTTTTTCAGGACATTCTAATTTGGAAGAATCTTGGTTATGGTGTTAAACGAGGCAAACTCTATTTCTTGGAATTAACAGAAAATGGAGGAAAAACATTCAGTCATGCTTATCAAACTAGAATTGAAGAGCAAGTTCGAGCAACTATTTGGTTATGGCATCGACGACTAGGGCATATTTCTTTTGGGTATCTTAGAAAATTAAAACCGCATCTTTTTTTTCTTTTTCTTTTTTCCAGTTTAAATGATTTAGATTTTCATTGTAATGTGTGTGAACTGGCCAAAAGTCATCGTGTTCCTTATTTGCCTAGTTCGAATAAATGTTCAGAACCTTTTCTTTGTTATTCATTTTGATGTATGGGGACTGCCCAAATTCCATCTATTCTAAGGCTCGTTATTTTGTTACATTTATTGATGAATGTACACGGATGACTTGGTGTAACACCCCGGATTTTTAAGACAATTTTTTTTTTTTTTTTATAATTTAAATAAGAGCATTTGGGATCCCATGAGAAAAGATTTATTTAACATTTTACTAAACCTATCTTAAAACTCCGGGTGTTAATTTTCCTTTCTCAAAATAGCGTACATGAAATTTAAACACCAATAAATGATCCGCATATAAATCAACGTCAAATAAATAGGCGCCTTTATTTTAAATCAAATAAATGTCCAAAAGACAATAATAATATGGCCCAGGGTCTATCCATCATAACATCCCATATAAATGTCCAATATATGTCCAAAGATCTAAATCACAGCCAAATATAAAGTATGCAGTCCATAATGAAATTCAAATGATAATCCACTCTAATGACTCACATTACTGTCTAAAACTATAAGGAAACTAGTCTTCAGCAGCTCTCAAGGTTTATCAACCGCTTTTCCTTTCCTGGTGTCGCGCTCGAGATCTAAGGCATTGCAAAACAAAGCAATGCCTCAGCAAGCTATCGCTTGTGTAGGTACATAGACAATTAATGTAATAAATGAAAGAAATAATGAACAGCATTTATGAAAAGTATAACATTTATGGAAATAGTGATATCATAATGCCATGTTCAAATAAATGCCAATTTATTCCATATGCTAAAACATGAAATTCACGGAGTTAAAACATGACATGAATCAATAAATGGAGCATACAACAAGAATAAGGGCACCCTAAGGTAATGGGTCCCACCACATCGCACGAACATCCCTGATCAGGAGTACACATAGTCAACCTCTGAGTGTCGTCACACCCAGGCATACCATCTATAACAATGCTCATCATACATGCACACATAACAAGAATATGGGCCATCATGCTGCAGTGGCAACCCTCCATGGGTATCAACCACTGCCGCTCCCCGTCGACACCATAACGGGAGACTTAACGTCTGTCCCCATGGAAAGGCTCAGACCGGTAGTGTGGACTATCCATGTTACCAAACCCCTACCGAATGCCATCTATGGGCAGGTGTCTATCATATCACAAACTCATCACATCATAATCTCGGAAGGTGGGTGAGCGGCCCTATCCCTCCTAGCATGACGCCCACCGGGCGAGAGCACCCGTCATCAAATATAAAACACGGAAATCATATGTATATGCTAAAACTCAAGAGCACTTATAGCTTGCAATCCCCAAGACATGCCCCTCATCCTGGGGTTAGCCTATCAAAGGACCAGCTAATAAGCCTCTATTCTCATTTCCATGTAAATCCATGCATTTTCTATATATATAATAAGAAATAAATCTCTAATTAAGCATAACTAATTAACATCATGCTTGTAAAAGCAGTTTAAATAAGTTTATTCAGTAAAAGAATTCAATTTGGAATAACCATCACAACGAAATGTCGCATGAAATCCATGGTAAATAAAAATCGCACTTTAAAACACAATCACACATGATGCTATGTTTAAAACATGGTTTAAAATCAAGGCAAAACATTAGTTGTCGTCACCTACCTCAGTGTGAGATCACTAGCTTGCTAATAACTCCCTTTAATTGGTATATTCAAGTGCACTGTACATGTCACATCACTATTTTAAAATTTTTCTAAATAAAAAGTGGTCATTTCTAAGTTTTAAAGTTAAAACTAGGTCCGCGTCGTCAATACGGTCACAACGCCTCTTTCGGATCGTGATTTGGACCTCTCTAGCTCCCAAAAATCAAGTTTTAGTGAAAACTACCCTCAAATGGGGCCTGCCGACCACCATAAGGTGGTTTAAACCGGCGGCGCCCTTTCCCGCCGGTTTACACCGACGTACACGGGCGCACGAAGACGCACGGCGTCGCAGACGCCGCACGGAACGTGCGCGCGCGTCTTCGGCAGACCGTGACGCACGCGCGCGCGTGCGTCACGGCCGCCAGACGCGCCGCGTCCCGGTCCCACCGCGGCAGCCAACCACGCGCGTTCCGCACGCGCGCGGCGCCGCGCACGCGCGTGCGGCGACGACGTCATGTGACGTCGTTCCTCGTGCGTCACGGAGTGCGTCTTGGCGTCGGCGCGGGCGCCGACGCGTTGACGACGCCGGAGAAGACGACCGGATTCCGGTCGCCTCGGCGAGCTACGGAGCTCCGTTTTGCGCGATTTTTGCGCCATTTTCTTCAGAATTCTCTCTAGAATCCATTTATGCCCTCCTTTTGCACTAATTTTCTCAAAAACCATGGTTTTTAAACGATTTTTCCCAAGTTCCTAAAAACCTCCATAGGTACTGGTTTTTGAGTTTTCTGGGCAATTCCACCGTTGGATCACTCCCAAATTTAAAGGGTTTGCTCTTGGGTCTCTTGTGCACTAGTTGGACGGTGCGATTTTCAAACGGACAAGGTTTGATCCGTGAAATCACACTCCAACAGTAGCGTGCACAAAGTTCCTAAAAATCTGATTTTTTTCCAAAATTTTTAAACGTTTTCTAATTAATTTTCTAATTAATAAATACAGAAAAACATAGGTTTTGAGGCTTACCTTGCACCTGGCCGGAGTTGCTCGTGTTGCCGGGGCTCCACTCGCCGGAAAATTCAAGTTTTTACAGGCTAGGGTTTTGCGTAAATACTCGGAGAAAACGCTCAAAGTGGAGCGTTTTGGCAACTGGGGAGGGTAGATATGGGCACAGAGTCCCAGGGGAAGAGAACCTCTTCCATTCACGCCTCTTTCCACGTCTCTCCGGCGATTTTTCCGGCACTGGTAGAGACGTGTGGAAGACGGGGGTGCCAGTATCAATTTGGGCCCCTGTGTTACACGTTTCTGTCAAAAGACCATTTTGCCCTTACAACTTTGACGGCTCATAACTCCCTCGTTTGAGCTCCGTTTCTTGCGTTCTTGGTGGCGTTGGATTCGTATCGACGAGCACTTTCTAATTATTATGTTTTCAGGAATAATTTCATCCATAAATTTTTATTTTAATTTATTTAATAATTTCCTATTTTTATCTTTAAAATTAAGGATATTACACTTGGGTGTCTCTACTTCACAAAAAAAGTGGTGTTTCTATAGCATTTCAAGAGTTTCATCTTATGGTTGGCACTCAATATCAAAAACAAATTCGTGTTTGGCGGTACCTCTCCTATTATTGGAGAAGGATCTGTCATGTTGTTCGAAACTCTCACATTAAATTCTCATTCCTCGTTGTCCTATCCCTTGAATATAACTTGTTATCAGTGGGCCAAATTACCTCAACTCTTGCTTGCACTGTAACCTTCTAGCCTTTTTTTTGTGTTTTTCAGGACATTCTAATTTGGAAGAATCTTGGTTATGGTGTTAAATGAGGCAAACTCTATTTCTTGGAATTAACAGAAAATGGAGGAAAAAAATTCAGTCATGCTTATCAAACTAGAATTGAAGAGCAAGTTCGAGCAACTATTTGGTTATGGCATCGACGACTAGGGCATATTTCTTTTGGGTATCTTAGAAAATTAAAACCGCATCTTTTTTTTTTTTTTTCCAGTTTAAATGATTTAGATTTTCATTGTAATGTGTGTGAACTGGCCAAAAGTCATCGTGTTCCTTATTTGCCTAGTTCGAATAAATGTTCAGAACCTTTTGCTGTTATTCATTTTGATGTATGGGGACCTGCCCAAATTCCATCTATTCTAAGGCTCGTTATTTTGTTACATTTATTGATGAATGTACACGGATGACTTGGGTGTCTCTACTTCACAAAAAAAGTGGTGTTTCTATAGCATTTCAAGAGTTTCATCTTATGGTTGGCACTCAATATAAAAAACAAATTCGTGTTTGGCAGTACCTCTCCTATTATTGGAGAAGGATCTGTCATGTTGTTCGAAACTCTCACATTAAATTCTGTCCTCGTTGTCCTATCCCTTGAATATAACTTGTTATCAATGGGCCAAATTAACTCAACTCTTGCTTGCACTGTAACCTTCTAGCCTTTTTTTTGTGTTTTTCAGGACATTCTAATTTGGAAGAATCTTGGTTATGGTGTTAAACGAGGCAAACTCTATTTCTTGGAATTAACAGAAAATGGAGGAAAAACATTCAGTCATGCTTATCAAACTAGAATTGAAGAGCAAGTTCGAGCAACTATTTGGTTATGGCATCGACGACTAGGGCATATTTCTTTTGGGTATCTTAGAAAATTAAAACCGCATCTTTTTTTTCTTTTTCTTTTTTCCAGTTTAAATGATTTAGATTTTCATTGTAATGTGTGTGAACTGGCCAAAAGTCATCGTGTTCCTTATTTGCCTAGTTCGAATAAATGTTCAGAACCTTTTGCTGTTATTCATTTTGATGTATGGGGACCTGCCCAAATTCCATCTATTCTAAGGCTCGTTATTTTGTTACATTTATTGATGAATGTACACGGATGACTTGGTGTAACACCCCGGATTTTTAAGACAATTTTTTTTTTTTTTTTTATAATTTAAATAAGAGCATTTGGGATCCCATGAGAAAAGATTTATTTAACATTTTACTAAACCTATCTTAAAACTCCGGGTGTTAATTTTCCTTTCTCAAAATAGCGTACATGAAATTTAAACACCAATAAATGATCCGCATATAAATCAACGTCAAATAAATAGGCGCCTTTATTTTAAATCAAATAAACGTCCAAAAGACAATAATAATATGGCCCAGGGTCTATCCATCATAACATCCCATATAAATGTCCAATATATGTCCAAAGATCTAAATCACAGCCAAATATAAAGTATGCAGTCCATAATGAAATTCAAATGATAATCCACTCTAATGACTCACATTACTGTCTAAAACTATAAGGAAACTAGTCTTCAGCAGCTCTCAAGGTTTATCAACCGCTTTTCCTTTCCTGGTGTCGCGCTCGAGATCTAAGGCATTGCAAAACAAAGCAATGCCTCGTGGCTATCGCTTGTGTAGGTACATAGACAATTAATGTAATAAATGAAAGAAATAATGAACAGCATTTATGAAAAGTATAACATTTATGGAAATAGTGATATCATAATGCCATGTTCAAATAAATGCCAATTTATTCCATATGCTAAAACATGAAATTCACGGAGTTAAAACATGACATGAATCAATAAATGGAGCATACAACAAGAATAAGGGCACCCTAAGGTAATGGGTCCCACCACATCGCACGAACATCCCTGATCAGGAGTACACATAGTCAACCTCTGAGTGTCGTCACACCCAGGCATACCATCTATAACAATGCTCATCATACATGCACACATAACAAGAATATGGGCCATCATGCTGCAGTGGCAACCCTCCATGGGTATCAACCACTGCCGCTCCCCGTCGACACCATAACGGGAGACTTAACGTCTGTCCCCATGGAAAGGCTCAGACCGGTAGTGTGGACTATCCATGTTACCAAACCCCTACCGAATGCCATCTATGGGCAGGTGTCTATCATATCACAAACTCATCACATCATAATCTCGGAAGGTGGGTGGCGGCCCTATCCCTCCTAAGCATGACGCCCACCAGGCGAGAGCACCCGTCATCAAATATAAAACACGGAAATCATATGTATATGCTAAAACTCAAGAGCACTTATAGCTTGCAATCCCCAAGACATGCCCCTCATCCTGGGGTTAGCCTATCAAAGGACCAGCTAATAAGCCTCTATTCTCATTTCCATGTAAATCCATGCATTTTCTATATATATAATAAGAAATAAATCTCTAATTAAGCATAACTAATTAACATCATGCTTGTAAGCAGTTTAAATAAGTTTATTCAGTAAAAGAATTCAATTTGGAATAACCATCCTGTACGAAATGTCGCATGAAATCCATGGTAAATAAAAATCGCACTTTAAAACACAATCACACATGATGCTATGTTTAAAACATGGTTTAAAATCAAGGCAAAACATTAGTTGTCGTCACCTACCTCAGTGTGAGATCACTAGCTTGCTAATAACTCCCTTTAATTGGTATATTCAAGTGCACCTGTACATGTCACATCACTATTTTAAAATTTTTCTAAATAAAAAGTGGTCATTTCTAAGTTTTAAAGTTAAAACTAGGTGCGCGTCGTCAATACGGTCACAACGCCTCTTTCGGATCGTGATTTGGACCTCTACAGCTCCCAAAAATCAAGTTTTAGTGAAAACTACCCTCAAATGGGGCTGCCGGACCACCATAAGGTGGTTTAAACCGGCGGCACCCTTTTCCGCCGGTTTACACCGACGTACACGGGCGCACGAAGACGCACGGCGTCGCAGACGACGCACGGAACGTGCGCGCGCGCGTCTTCGGCCACCGTGACGCACGCGCGCGCGTGCGTCACGGTCGCCAAGACGCGCCGCGTCCCGGTCCCACCGCGGCAGCCAACCACGCACGTTCCGCACGCGCGCGGCGCCGCGCACGCGTGCGGCGACGACGTCATGTGACGTCGTTCCTCGTGCGTCACGGAGTGCGTCTTGGCGTCAGCGCAGGGCGCCGACGCCGTTGACGGCGCCGGAGAAGGCGACCGGATTCCGGGCGCCTCCGGCGGAGCTACAGAGCTCCGTTTTGCGCGATTTTTGCGCCATTTTCTTCAGAATTCTCTCTAGAATCCATTTATGCCCTCCTTTTGCACTAATTTTCTCAAAAACCATGGTTTTTAAACGATTTTTCCCAAGTTCCTAAAAACCTCCATAGGTACTGGTTTTTGAGTTTTACGAGCAATTCCACCGTTGGATCACTCCCAAATTTAAAGGGTTTGCTCTTGGGTCTCTTGTGCACTAGTTGGACGGTGCGATTTTCAAACGGACAAGGTTTGATCCGTGAAATCACACTCCAACGATGGCGTGCACAAAGTTCCTAAAAATGCGATTTTTCCCAAAATTTTTAAACGTTTTCTAATTAATTTTCTAATTAATAAATACAGAAAAACATAGGTTTTGAGGCTTACCTTGCACCTGGCCGGAGTTGCTCGTGTTGCCGGGGCTCCACTCGCCGGAAAATTCAAGTTTTTACAGGCTAGGGTTTTGCGTAAATACTCAGAGAAAACGCTCAAAGTGGAGCGTTTTGGCAACCTGGGGAGGGTAGATATAGGCCTAGAGTCCCAGGGGAAGAGAACCTCTTCCATTCACGCCTCTTTCCACGTCTCTCCGGCGATTTTTCCGGCACTGGTAGAGACGTGTGGAAGACGGGGGTGCCAGTATCAATTTGGGCCCCTGTGTTACACGTTTACATCAAAGACCATTTTGCCCTTACAACTTTGACGGCTCATAACTCCCTCGTTTGAGCTCCGTTTCTTGCGTTCTTGGTGGCGTTGGATTCGTATCGACGAGCACTTTCTAATTATTATGTTTTCAGGAATAATTTCATCCATAAATTTTTATTTTAATTTATTTAATAATTTCCTATTTTTATCTTTAAAATTAAGGATATTACACTTGGGTGTCTCTACTTCACAAAAAAAGTGGTGTTTCTATAGCATTTCAAGAGTTTCATCTTATGGTTGGCACTCAATATCAAAAACAAATTCGTGTTTGGCAGTACCTCTCCTATTATTGGAGAAGGATCTGTCATGTTGTTCGAAACTCTCACATTAAATTCTGTCCTCGTTGTCCTATCCCTTGAATATAACTTGTTATCAGTGGGCCAAATTACCTCAACTCTTGCTTGCACTGTAACCTTCTAGCCTTTTTTTTGTGTTTTTCAGGACATTCTAATTTGGAAGAATCTTGGTTATGGTGTTAAATGAGGCAAACTCTATTTCTTGGAATTAACAGAAAATGGAGGAAAAAAATTCAGTCATGCTTATCAAACTAGAATTGAAGAGCAAGTTCGAGCAACTATTTGGTTATGGCATCGACGACTAGGGCATATTTCTTTTGGGTATCTTAGAAAATTAAAACCGCATCTTTTTTTTTTCCAGTTTAAATGATTTAGATTTTCATTGTAATGTGTGTGAACTGGCCAAAAGTCATCGTGTTCCTTATTTGCCTAGTTCGAATAAATGTTCAGAACCTTTTGCTGTTATTCATTTTGATGTATGGGGACCTGCCCAAATTCCATCTATTCTAAGGCTCGTTATTTTGTTACATTTATTGATGAATGTACACGGATGACTTGGGTGTCTCTACTTCACAAAAAAAGTGGTGTTTCTATAGCATTTCAAGAGTTTCATCTTATGGTTGGCACTCAATATAAAAAACAAATTCGTGTTTGGCAGTACCTCTCCTATTATTGGAGAAGGATCTGTCATGTTGTTCGAAACTCTCACATTAAATTCTGTCCTCGTTGTCCTATCCCTTGAATATAACTTGTTATCAGTGGGCCAAATTACCTCAACTCTTGCTTGCACTGTAACCTTCTAGCCTTTTTTTTGTGTTTTTCAGGACATTCTAATTTGGAAGAATCTTGGTTATGGTGTTAAACGAGGCAAACTCTATTTCTTGGAATTAACAGAAAATGGAGGAAAAACATTCAGTCATGCTTATCAAACTAGAATTGAAGAGCAAGTTCGAGCAACTATTTGGTTATGGCATCGACGACTAGGGCATATTTCTTTTGGGTATCTTAGAAAATTAAAACCGCATCTTTTTTTTTTTTTTTCCAGTTTAAATGATTTAGATTTTCATTGTAATGTGTGTGAACTGGCCAAAAGTCATCGTGTTCCTTATTTGCCTAGTTCGAATAAATGTTCAGAACCTTTTCTTTGTTATTCATTTTGATGTATGGGGACCTGCCCAAATTCCATCTATTCTAAGGCTCGTTATTTTGTTACATTTATTGATGAATGTACACGGATGACTTGGTGTAACACCCCGGATTTTTAAGACAATTTTTTTTTTTTTTTTTTTATAATTTAAATAAGAGCATTTGGGATCCCATGAGAAAAGATTTATTTAACATTTTACTAAACCTATCTTAAAACTCCGGGTGTTAATTTTCCTTTCTCAAAATAGCGTACATGAAATTTAAACACCAATAAATGATCCGCATATAAATCAACGTCAAATAAATAGGCGCCTTTATTTTAAATCAAATAAATGTCCAAAAGACAATAATAATATGGCCCAGGGTCTATCCATCATAACATCCCATATAAATGTCCAATATATGTCCAAAGATCTAAATCACAGCCAAATATAAAGTATGCAGTCCATAATGAAATTCAAATGATAATCCACTCTAATGACTCACATTACTGTCTAAAACTATAAGGATACTAGTCTTCAGACAGCTCTCAAGGTTTATCAACCGCTTTTCCTTTCTGGTGTCGCGCTCGAGATCTAAGGCATTGCAAAACAAAGCAAAGCCTCAGGAAGCTATCGCTTGTGTAGGTACATAGGCAATTAATGTAATAAATGAAAGAAAAAATGTACAGCATTTATGGAAAGTATAACATTTATGGAAATAGTGATATCATAATGCCATGTACAAATAAATGCCAATTTATTCCATATGCTAAAACATGAAATTCACGGAGTTAAAACATGACATGAATCAATAAATGGAGCATACAACAAGAATAAGGGCACCCTAAGGTAATGGGACCCACCACATCGCACGAACATCCACGATCGGGAGTACACATAGTCAACCTACGAGTGTCGTCACACCCGGGCATACCATCTATAACAATGCTCATCATACATGCACACATAACAAGAATATGGGCCATCATCTTTGCCGGTGGCAACCCTCCATGGGTATCAACCATTGCCGCATCCCGTCGACACCATAACGGGAGACTTAACGTCTGTCCCCATGGAAAGGCTCGGGCCGTAGTGTGGACTATCCATGTTACCAATCCCCTACCGAATGGCATCTATGGGCAGGTGTCTATCATATCACTAACTCATCACATCATAATCTCGGAAGGTGGGTGGCGGCCCTATCCCTCCTAGCATGACGCCAGGGCGAGAGCACCGTCATCAAATATAAAACACGGAAATCATATGTATATGCTAAAACTCAAGAGCACTTATAGCTTGCAATCCCCAAGACATGCCCCTCATCCTGGGGTTAGCCTATCAAAGGACCATTAATAAGCCTCTATTCTCATTTCCATGTAAATCCATGCATTTTCTATATATATAATAAGAAATAAATCTCTAATTAAGCATAACTAATTAACATCATGCTTGTAAAAGCAGTTTAAATAAGTTTATTCAGTAAAAGAATTCAATTTGGAATAACCATCCCGGCATTTAAATGTCGCATGAAATCCATGGTAAATAAAAATCGCACTTTAAAACACAATCACACATGATGCTATGTTTAAAACATGGTTTAAAATCAAGGCAAAACATTAGTTGTCGTCACCTACCTCAGTGTGAGATCACTAGCTTGCTAATAACTCCCTTTAATTGGTATATTCAAGTGCACCTGTACATGTCACATCACTATTTTAAAATTTTTCTAAATAAAAAGTGGTCATTTCTAAGTTTTAAAGTTAAAACTAGGTCCGTCGTCAATACGGTCACAACGCCTCTTTCGGATCGTGATTTGGACCTCTCTAGCTCCCAAAAATCAAGTTTTAGTGAAAACTACCCTCAAATGGGGCCTGCCGGACCACCATAAGGTGGTTTAAACCGGCGGCGCCCGCACTCCGCCGGTTTACACCGACGTACACGGGCGCACGAAGGCGCACGGCGTCGCGAGCCGCCGCACGGAACGTGCGCCGCGCGCGTCTTCGGCACGCCGTGGCCGCACGCGCGCGTGCGTCACGGTCGCCGAGGACGCGCCGCGTCCCGGTCCCACCGCGGCGGCCAACCACGCACGTTCCGCACGCGCGCGGCGCGCGCGCACGCGTGCGGCGACGGCGTCATGTGACGTCGTTCCTCGTGCGTCACGGAGTGCGTCTTGGCGTCGGCGCGCCGCAGGCGCCGACGCCGTTGACGACGCCGGAGAAGACGACCGGATTAGGTCGCCTCCGGCGGAACTCTGAGCTCCGTTTTGCGCGATTTTTGCGCCATTTTCTTCAGAATTCTCTCTAGAATCCATTTATGCCCTCCTTTTGCACTAATTTTCTCAAAAACCATGGTTTTTAAACGATTTTTCCCAAGTTCCTAAAAACCTCCATAGGTCTTGGTTTTTGAGTTTTTACAGGCAATTCCACCGTTGGATCACTCCCAAATTTAAAGGGTTTGCTCTTGGGTCTCTTGTGCACTAGTTGGACGGTGCGATTTTCAAACGGACAAGGTTTGATCCGTGAAATCACACTCCAACAGTAGCGTGCACAAAGTTCCTAAAAATACGATTTTTTTCCAAAATTTTTAAACGTTTTCTAATTAATTTTCTAATTAATAAATACGAGAAAAAACATAGGTTTTGAGGCTTACCTTGCACCTGGCCGGAGTTGCTCGTGTTGCTGGGGCTCCACTCGCCGGAAAATTCAAGTTTTGCAGGGCTAGGGTTTTGCGTAAATACTCGAGAAAACGCTCGAAAGTGGAGCGTTTTGGCAACTGAGGAGGGTAGATATAGGCACAGAGTCCAGGGGAAGAGAACCTCTTCCATTCACGCCTCTTTCCACGTCTCTCCGGCGATTTTTCCGGCACTGGTAGAGACGTGTGGAAGACGGGGGTGCCAGTATCAATTTGGGCCCCTGTGTTACACGTTTCTGTCAAAAGACCATTTTGCCCTTACAACTTTGACGGCTCATAACTCCCTCGTTTGAGCTCCGTTTCTTGCGTTCTTGGTGGCGTTGGATTCGTATCGACGAGCACTTTCTAATTATTATGTTTTCAGGAAATAATTTCATCCATAAATTTTTATTTTAATTTATTTAATAATTTCCTATTTTTATCTTTAAAATTAAGGATATTACATTCTTCCCTCCTTATAAAAATTTCGTCCTCGAAATTTAGCTACATACCTCTATGTAAATAACTCTGGATGTATCTTTCGCATCTCCTCCTCAGTCTCCCAAGTAGCCTCCTGTAGTGAATGATCTTTGCCCAGAAGGACTTTGACCAAGGCAATGGTCTTATTCCTTAACTCCTTGACTTTTGTATCTAAGACGCGCCTTTGGTCTCTCCTCAAATGTCATGTCGACTGTCAGCTCTCCTGGGATCTGCTCCAATACATGTGAGGGATCTGGCACGTATTTCCTCAGCATAGACACGTGAAAGACGTCATGCACATTTGCTAGCTGTGGTGGTAAGGCTAGGCGGTATGCCACCGACCCAACTCGTCGTAAGATCTCGAAAGGTCCAATATACAGGACTAAGCTTTCCTTTATTTCCAAACCTCAACACCCCTTTCATAGGAGAAACTTTCAAGAATACATGCTCGCCCTCAAAGAACTCTAAGTCCTTTCGCCTCTTGTACGCATAACTTTTACATCGTCGACTGTGAGTTGTCAGTAACCTCTTCCGAATGAGTTGGACTTTCTCTGCACATTCTTCCACTAACTCAGATTTCACCACGCGTCTTTCTCCTACATCACTCCAACATAAAGGTGGCCGACAAGGTCTGCCATAAAGTGCCTCATATGGAGCCATCCCAATACTAGCGTGATGACTATTATTATAAGCAAATTCCACCAAAGGTAAATGATCTTCCCATTACCCTTCCAATCCATAACACAAGCTCGTAGCATATCCTCAATAGTCTGGATGGTCCTCTCGCTCTGTCCGTCTGTCTGAGGATGGAATGCTGTGCTAAATTTCAGTCTCGACCCTAATGCCTCTTGCACGCTCTTCCAGTATTTTGAGGTAAATCGCGTATCTCGATCCGATATAATTGTCAAGGGAACGCCATGTAGGCTGACGATCTCCTTAACATATAATTTCGCTAAGCTATCCACGGTCTGATTTTGTCTGATAGGAAGGAAATGAGCAGACTTGGTCAACCTGTCCACAACAACCCATATCATGTCGTGGCCGCTAGCGGTCCTCGGAAGACCTAGAACGAAGTCCATGGTAATATGGTCCCACTTCCACTCTGGAAGGTCCAGTGTACGAAGTAGTCCCGATGGACGCCGATGCTCGGCCTTGACCCGCCGACAGGTCAAACATCGTGCTACGCACTCTCCAACATCCTTTTTCATACCATTCCACCAGAAATGCCTCTTGAGATCCTGATACATCTTCGTACCCCCAGGATGAATTGTATAAGGGGATTGGTGTGCTTCTTGAAGTAACTCGCGCTTCAATTTGTCATCTGCTGGTACTACCAACCTCCCCTTAAATCTAACTCCTCCATCTGGTCCCCTCGAAAAATCTGTCTTATCAGTCAGATCCTGTGTTTCCTTGTCTTTACCCTGTGCCTCTAAGATCCTGTCAAAGAACTTAGACCGAGTCGTCAAATTGGCAATCATCACACCCGCCTTCCTACTCGGGGCATGCACGCGACATTAGCCTTCCCAGGATGGTACTGTATGGTGAAGTTGAAGTCCTTGAGATACTCCATCCATCTGCGCTGCCTCATATTCAATTCACTCTGAGTAAAGAAGTACTTGAGGCTCTTATGATCGATGAATACCTCGGATCTCTCACCATAAAGATAATGTCTCCCGGGACTTCAACGCAAATACCACGGCTGCTAATTCCAGGCCATGTGTTGGGTAATTTACCTCATGTGTCTTCAGCTGCCTAGACGCATAGGCAATTACCTTCCCATGTTGCATCAACACTGCACCTAATCCCTTGCCAGAGGCGTCACAATAAACTACATAACCGCCTGCCCCAGATGGTAAGGTCAATACCGGAGCAGTAGTAAGTCTCCTCTTGAGCTCTTGGAAGCTCTCCTCGCAAGCCTCGGTCCATACAAATTGAGTGTCTTTCCTAGTCAGGGTGGTCAATGGTAATGCGATCTTAGAGAATCCCTCTATAAAACGACGATAATACCCTGCTAAACCGAGAAAACTGCGTATCTCGATCCTTTGTCTTGGGCCTCTCCCAGTGTAGTACTGCCTCTACCTTTGTTGAATCCACGGCCACTCCATCTTTAGATATGACGTGGCCTAAGAAATGCACCTGGTCTAGCCAAAAATCACACTTACTGAACTTGGCATACAACTGATGTCGACGAAGTGTGTCTAATACCGTGTGGAGATGCTCTCTGTGTGTCTCATGACTAGGCGAATAAATCAAGATGTCATCCACAAATACAATCACGAACTTATCCAAATAAGCTCGAAAAACACGGTTCATTAGATCCATGAACACTGCAGGTGCGTTCGTCAATCCAAACGGCATCACTAGGAACTCATAATGACCATAACGACTCCTAAAGGCAGTCTTCGAGATATCCTCTTCTCTAACCCTCAGCTGATGATACCCTGACCTCAAATCAATCTTGGAGAACACTTGTGCCGATTGGAGCTGATCAAATAAATCATCTATGCGTGGCAAAGGGTATCGGTTCTTTATAGTAACACCATTCAACAACCGATAGTCAATGCATAGTCTCAGTGATCCATCCTTTTTCTTCACGAAAAAGACTGGTGCTCCCCATGGTGATCCACTCGGCCTGATAAAGCCCTTATCCAATAACTCTTGCAATTGTACCTGAAGTTCTCTCAACTCTGCTGGAGCCATCCTATATGGTGCCTTAGAGATAGGCGATGTACCGGCACCAAGTCAATGGTGAAGTCAATCTCCTACTTGGCGGCAATCACGGTAATTCCTCGGAAATACGTCAGCAAAATCACGGACAACATCAATCTCGTCAAGCTGTGGCTGCTCCTTTTCCTCAACAGTCACATATGCGAGGAATGCGTTACACCCTCGTGCATAAAATCGTGCCGCCTTCATAGCAGAAATGATGCATGTGCACACTGATCTTTCCTACCCTGGAACACTATTTACGGTTGCCCGGGTATAAGAAAAGTGACTCGCTTCTTTCGACGGTCTACCATAGCACCATAGTTGGCTAACCAATCCATCCCAAGAATAACATCATAGTCTACCATGTCTAATAAGATGAAGTCTGTGTCCATACTCACGCCTGATATCTCTACAGTATATCTCTAATATATTACGTAGTCTCTACTGTCTCTCCCACAGGTGTCATAATATCTAATCCAAATGCTAGTTTGTGTACACATACATCCAGACAAGATGCAAAAATACATGATATAAAAGAGTGTGTAGACCACGTGTCAAAAGAACTTTGGCATGTCTATCTGAGACTAGAAGAGTACCTTCTACGACCAGTGTGATGCACTGTGCACGTGCGATGAGATGGCAAATACTCGTCCCTGGCTACGTGGCGCATTAGCTGCCTCTGCTCCCATCTCTGTATGTCTCTGCCCCTTAGGGCAGTCCTTAATGAAATGGCCAACGTCTCCACAGTTGAAACACCTGTATGGCTGTCTCTGGTAAGGTGTATAGGGCTGTCTCTGTGGTTGGGGCTGCCTCTGCTGCTGTGGTCGGTCGAATCTATTACACCCTCGCCCAGGGTGCCAACCCTTGCACCTATCACATCTCTTCCTCTCAGCGTCTCTCTTAAATTTGGCCTGTGGTGGATGACCTGATGCCCCATGTGTCTGCATAGCACCAAATGGCCGCTTGCCCTTAAAGGGCTGGAACGCACTCCCTCTATTCTTGAGAGAGTTCTTCTCATGCATGGACGCCATATCAGCAGCATCTCGCACAGAAGTGGGTCGAGAAGAAATCACGCGATCTCTCAGCCAAGGAGTCAACCCATCCACAAATCTGTCAGTTGCCTCTGTGTCTGAGGCCAGTGCGTGAGGTGCAAATCTCCTCAGTCGTGTAAATCGGTTCAGGTACTGCTGAACCGTCATATCTCTCTGCTCCAAGGTGGCAAACTCCTTCTTCATGGACTGCAATGCATGGGGTGGAAAATACTGAGTGTCAAAAGCCTGTTTAAAGGCTGCCCATGTCATCGTCTCGGTCGGATCTGGTCGGGTGAGTGTGAAAGTCTGCCACCAGAAGCCGGCCTCACCTTTCAGCAGGTAGGAGGCTACTCTAACTTGATCATCTGGTGAGATCTTCATAGCGTCGAATGTCCTCTCCGCCTCAAATAACCATCGCTCGGCCTCCTCTATGTTACCATCGCCATAAAAGGGTTTCACCATCTTTTGAAACCTTTCCAATAATTTGTCAGTCTTCTTAGAGTCACTCGTAGCATCGCCCTCCGTGGCTCTAGGTACTGATGGTTCCTGTATTGGTTGTGAGAGGACTGAACTGACGAAACCATGGGTGCCACTTTAGGTGGTGGAATAGGGCTAGGGTTAGGCTGCGTCAACGGTGTCCTAACACTCTTCTTTGTATAAGTGGTACGAGTCCTGACATTAACCGATTCAATAACTCGGCATCTCGATCTCCTTGATCAGAGGACTCTGCAGGTGGAGCCACGGGTGTAGCAGGGGTAGACCTTGTCCTTCTCCGAGGAGCCATCTATCAAAATTTTACATGTCACTAAGTGTAAGTTCCTCTCTCATCTTTTCTCTCTCTACAACTATTATGGACTGTTATTCACATATAAATGGACATTCACAAGGATTATGATGGACTAGACTGGGCTCTGATACCAACTTTGTAACACCCCGGATTTTTTAAGACAATTTTTTTTTTTTTTTTTTATAATTTAAATAAGAGCATTTGGGATCCCATGAGAAAAGATTTATTTAACATTTTACTAAACCTATCTTAAAACTCCGGGTGTTAATTTTCCTTTCTCAAAATAGCGTACATGAAATTTAAACACCAATAAATGATCCGCATATAAATCAACGTCAAATAAATAGGCGCCTTTATTTTAAATCAAATAAATGTCCAAAAGACAATAATAATATGGCCCAGGGTCTATCCATCATAACATCCCATATAAATGTCCAATATATGTCCAAAGATCTAAATCACATGACCAAATATAAAGTATGCGATCCATAATGAAATTCAAATGATAATCCACTCTAATGACTCACATTCTTGTCTAAAACTATAAGGAAACTAGTCTTCACAGCTCTCAAGGTTTATCAACCTCTTTTCCTTTCCTGGTGTCGCGCTCGAGATCTAAGGCATTGCAAAACAAAGCAATGCCTCAGCAAGCTATCGCTTGTGTAGGTACATAGACAATTAATGTAATAAATGAAAGAAATAATGAACAGCATTTATGAAAAGTATAACATTTATGGAAATAGTGATATCATAATGCCATGTTCAAATAAATGCCAATTTATTCCATATGCTAAAACATGAAATTCACGGAGTTAAAACATGACATGAATCAATAAATGGAGCATACAACAAGAATAAGGGCACCCTAAGGTAATGGGTCCCACCACATCGCACGAACATCCCTGATCAGGAGTACACATAGTCAACCTCTGAGTGTCGTCACACCCAGGCATACCATCTATAACAATGCTCATCATACATGCACACATAACAAGAATATGGGCCATCATGCTGCAGTGGCAACCCTCCATGGGTATCAACCACTGCCGCTCCCCGTCGACACCATAACGGGAGACTTAACGTCTGTCCCCATGGAAAGGCTCAGACCGGTAGTGTGGACTATCCATGTTACCAAACCCCTACCGAATGCCATCTATGGGCAGGTGTCTATCATATCACAAACTCATCACATCATAATCTCGGAAGGTGGGTGGCCGGCCCTATCCCTCCTAGCATGACGCCCACCGGGCGAGAGCACCCGTCATCAAATATAAAACACGGAAATCATATGTATATGCTAAAACTCAAGAGCACTTATAGCTTGCAATCCCCAAGACATGCCCCTCATCCTGGGGTTAGCCTATCAAAGGACCAGCTAATAAGCCTCTATTCTCATTTCCATGTAAATCCATGCATTTTCTATATATATAATAAGAAATAAATCTCTAATTAAGCATAACTAATTAACATCATGCTTGTAAAAGCAGTTTAAATAAGTTTATTCAGTAAAAGAATTCAATTTGGAATAACCATCCTGTACGAAATGTCGCATGAAATCCATGGTAAATAAAAATCGCACTTTAAAACACAATCACACATGATGCTATGTTTAAAACATGGTTTAAAATCAAGGCAAAACATTAGTTGTCGTCACCTACCTCAGTGTGAGATCACTAGCTTGCTAATAACTCCCTTTAATTGGTATATTCAAGTGCACCTGTACATGTCACATCACTATTTTAAAATTTTTCTAAATAAAAAGTGGTCATTTCTAAGTTTTAAAGTTAAAACTAGGTCCGCGTCGTCAATACGGTCACAACGCCTCTTTCGGATCGTGATTTGGACCTCTCTAGCTCCCAAAAATCAAGTTTTAGTGAAAACTACCCTCAAATGGGGCCTGCCGGACCACCATAAGGTGGTTTAAACCGGCGGCGCCCTTTTCCGCCGGTTTACACCGACGTACACGGGCGCACGAAGACGCACGGCGTCGCAGACGCCGCACGGAACGTGCGCCGCGCGTCTTCGGCACCGTGACGCACGCGCGCGTGCGTCACGGTCGCCAGCTCGGGCCGTGGCCCGGTCCCACCGCGGCAGCCAACCACGCACGTTCCGCACGCGCGCGGCGCCGCGCACGCGTGCGGCGACGACGTCATGTGACGTCGTTCCTCGTGCGTCACGGAGTGCGTCTTGGCGTCAGCGCAGGGCGCCGACGCCGTTGACGACGCCGGAGAAGACGACCGGATTCCGGTCGCCTCCGGCGGAGCTACAGAGCTCCGTTTTGCGCGATTTTTGCGCCATTTTCTTCAGAATTCTCTCTAGAATCCATTTATGCCCTCCTTTTGCACTAATTTTCTCAAAAACCATGGTTTTTAAACGATTTTTCCCAAGTTCCTAAAAACCTCCATAGGTACTGGTTTTTGAGTTTTCTGGGCAATTCCACCGTTGGATCACTCCCAAATTTAAAGGGTTTGCTCTTGGGTCTCTTGTGCACTAGTTGGACGGTGCGATTTTCAAACGGACAAGGTTTGATCCGTGAAATCACACTCCAACAGTAGCGTGCACAAAGTTCCTAAAAATCTGATTTTTTCCAAAATTTTTAAACGTTTTCTAATTAATTTTCTAATTAATAAATACAGAAAAACATAGGTTTTGAGGCTTACCTTGCACCTGGCCGGAGTTGCTCGTGTTGCCGGGGCTCCACTCGCCGGAAAATTCAAGTTTTTACGGGCTACGGTTTTGGGTAAATACTCGGAGAAAACGCTCAAAGTGGAGCGTTTTGGCAACCTGGGGAGGGTAGATATAGGCCTAGAGTCCCAGGGGAAGAGAACCTCTTCCATTCACGCCTCTTTCCACGTCTCTCCGGCGATTTTTCCGGCACTGGTAGAGACGTGTGGAAGACGGGGGTGCCAGTATCAATTTGGGCCCCTGTGTTACACGTTTCTGTCAAAAGACCATTTTGCCCTTACAACTTTGACGGCTCATAACTCCCTCGTTTGAGCTCCGTTTCTTGCGTTCTTGGTGGCGTTGGATTCGTATCGACGAGCACTTTCTAATTATTATGTTTTCAGGAATAATTTCATCCATAAATTTTTATTTTAATTTATTTAATAATTTCCTATTTTTATCTTTAAAATTAAGGATATTACACTTGGGTGTCTCTACTTCACAAAAAAAGTGGTGTTTCTATAGCATTTCAAGAGTTTCATCTTATGGTTGGCACTCAATATCAAAAACAAATTCGTGTTTGGCAGTACCTCTCCTATTATTGGAGAAGGATCTGTCATGTTGTTCGAAACTCTCACATTAAATTCTGTCCTCGTTGTCCTATCCCTTGAATATAACTTGTTATCAGTGGGCCAAATTACCTCAACTCTTGCTTGCACTGTAACCTTCTAGCCTTTTTTTTGTGTTTTTCAGGACATTCTAATTTGGAAGAATCTTGGTTATGGTGTTAAATGAGGCAAACTCTATTTCTTGGAATTAACAGAAAATGGAGGAAAAAAATTCAGTCATGCTTATCAAACTAGAATTGAAGAGCAAGTTCGAGCAACTATTTGGTTATGGCATCGACGACTAGGGCATATTTCTTTTGGGTATCTTAGAAAATTAAAACCGCATCTTTTTTTTTTCCAGTTTAAATGATTTAGACTTTCATTGTAATGTGTGTGAACTGGCCAAAAGTCATCGTGTTCCTTATTTGCCTAGTTCGAATAAATGTTCAGAACCTTTTGCTGTTATTCATTTTGATGTATGGGGACCTGCCCAAATTCCATCTATTCTAAGGCTCGTTATTTTGTTACATTTATTGATGAATGTACACGGATGACTTGGGTGTCTCTACTTCACAAAAAAAGTGGTGTTTCTATAGCATTTCAAGAGTTTCATCTTATGGTTGGCACTCAATATCAAAAACAAATTCGTGTTTGGCAGTACCTCTCCTATTATTGGAGAAGGATCTGTCATGTTGTTCGAAACTCTCACATTAAATTCTGTCCTCGTTGTCCTATCCCTTGAATATAACTTGTTATCAGTGGGCCAAATTACCTCAACTCTTGCTTGCACTGTAACCTTCTAGCCTTTTTTTTGTGTTTTTCAGGACATTCTAATTTGGAAGAATCTTGGTTATGGTGTTAAACGAGGCAAACTCTATTTCTTGGAATTAACAGAAAATGGAGGAAAAAAATTCAGTCATGCTTATCAAACTAGAATTGAAGAGCAAGTTCGAGCAACTATTTGGTTATGGCATCGACGACTAGGGCATATTTCTTTTGGGTATCTTAGAAAATTAAAACCGCATCTTTTTTTTTTCCAGTTTAAATGATTTAGATTTTCATTGTAATGTGTGTGAACTGGCCAAAAGTCATCGTGTTCCTTATTTGCCTAGTTCGAATAAATGTTCAGAACCTTTTCTTTGTTATTCATTTTGATGTATGGGGACCTGCCCAAATTCCATCTATTCTAAGGCTCGTTATTTTGTTACATTTATTGATGAATGTACACGGATGACTTGGGTGTCTCTACTTCACAAAAAAAGTGGTGTTTCTATAGCATTTCAAGAGTTTCATCTTATGGTTGGCACTCAATATCAAAAACAAATTCGTGTTTGGCAGTACCTCTCCTATTATTGGAGAAGGATCTGTCATGTTGTTCGAAACTCTCACATTAAATTCTGTCCTCGTTGTCCTATCCCTTGAATATAACTTGTTATCAGTGGGCCAAATTACCTCAACTCTTGCTTGCACTGTAACCTTCTAGCCTTTTTTTTGTGTTTTTCAGGACATTCTAATTTGGAAGAATCTTGGTTATGGTGTTAAACGAGGCAAACTCTATTTCTTGGAATTAACAGAAAATGGAGGAAAAAAATTCAGTCATGCTTATCAAACTAGAATTGAAGAGCAAGTTCGAACAACTATTTGGTTATGGCATCGACGACTAGGGCATATTTCTTTTGGGTATCTTAGAAAATTAAAACCGCATCTTCTTTTTTTTTTTCCAGTTTAAATGATTTAGATTTTCATTGTAATGTGTGTGAACTGGCCAAAAGTCATCATGTTCCTTATTTGCCTAGTTCGAATAAATGTTCAGAACCTTTTGCTGTTATTCATTTTGATGTATGGGGACCTGCCCAAATTCCATCTATTTCTAAGGCTCGTTATTTTGTCACATTTATTGATGGATGTACATGGATGACTTGGGTGTCTCTACTTCACAAAAAAAGTGGTGTTTCTATAGCATTTCAAGAGTTTCATCTTATGGTAGGCACTCAATCTCAAAAACAGATTCGTGTTTGGCAAACTGATAATGCCGTGGAATTTGTAGACACATCCTTTGGAAGATTTCTCAGTCAATATGGAATTCGACATCAGACTTCTTGCACTTATACTCCTGAACAGAATGGATTAGCAGAAAGGAAGAATATACAAATACTGGAAGTGGTCCATGCCTCCCTCTTTGCCATGAACATGCCTAAATTTTATTGGGGAGAAGTTGTAAAATTTGTTGTATATCTTATCAATCGGACACCCTCCCGAGTGATAGATTTTCAAACCCCTCAACAAAAGTTGCAGTCCCTCCTTTCCATTCCTCATCTCCCAAATCTTGGACCCAGAATTTTTGGGTGCACAACATATGTTCACATTCCCAAAGCTTTGCGAAGTAAACTTGATCCATGTGCAAAACGATGCGTTTTTATTGGTTATTCAGATTTTCAGAAAGGATATCGATGCTATGATCCTCAAAATCGAAAATTACATGTGACCTTGAATGTTTCTTTCCGTGAGTTAGAACCTTATTATTCTGAGGGAACTTTACCTCACTCTCTTCAGGGGGAGAATTCCAGTGAATGAAATCTGTTACAAGAAGATGGTGAAGGAAATGAGTTTTCAGAACTAGAAGAAGTGCATGAAAGGATTGACAGAAGTGGTCAACAAATTTTTGATGGCAATCATGAGGTGTTAATTGAGAATATAGAGTTGCCTGTGTTAATACCATCAACTAAAGAATCAAGTCATAATTCCAATCCTTAGGTAACCTCGAATCCCATATCTGATGATTCTCGTGATACAGATGTCCCCCTTGATGAGTCTTTTATTTCTTCTGAAAATTTAGCTCCAAGATATCCACATAGATCCAATAAGGGTATCCCAAAAATTCAATATGAACTTGACCTTAGAGCCAATGTTAAATATCCAATCAATAATTTTGTCTCTACTCATAGAGTGTCTAAATCGTATGCACTTACTATTAATCAATTGTCCAATGTATCTATTCCTAGTAGTGTCTAGGAGGCTTTGGCAGATTCAAAATGGACTAATGCAATGAACGAAGAGATGGAGGCTTTACAAAAAAATTCTACTTGGGAGCTTGTTTCATTGCCTGAAGGAAAGAAAACCATCGGATCTAGATGGGTGTTCACCGTAAAACTTAGAGCAGATGGAAGCATTGAAAGGTATAAAGCGAGGTTGGTTGTGAAGGGGTATACACAAAGGTATGGGGTGGATTACCAAGAGACTTTTGCACCGGTGGCTAAGCTTGACACCATTCGCATTCTCATATCTATAGCAGCAAATCGGGAGTGGCCTTTGCAGTAGTTTGATGTTAAGAATGCATTTCTTAATGGGGAGTTAGAGGAGGGAGTGTACATGGAACTGCCCTCAGGTGTGAAATGTAGTCCTTCGAGTAGAAACAAAGTTTGTAAACTGAAGAAATCGTTGTATGGGCTAAAACAATCGCCTAGAGCCTAGTTTGAGAGGTTCTCCTCTGTAATGAAGGAATTTGGTTATAAGCAACTAGTTTCGACCATACTTTGTTTGTAAAACACAAAGAAGGAAAGGTGACAGCCTTAATTGTGTATGTTGATGATATGGTCTTGACAGGAGATGATCTAGACGAAATGAAGTTGTTACAGGAGTATTTAGCTAGTAAATTCGAAATGAAGAATCTAGGACAAAAATATTTCCTAGGAATTGAAATTGCAAGATCAGATCAAGAGATTTTTCTATCTCAACGGAAGTATGTGCTGGATTTTTTAGCTGAAACTAGAATGCTTGATTCTAAACCAACAGAAACTCCTATGGAAGTGAATCACAAGCTTGGAATTTTTCCAAATCAAGTTCCAACAGACATAGGCTGCTACCAACGGTTGGTTGCAAGATTAATTTATTTATCACATACGAGACCAGATATAGCCTATGCTATGAGTGTTGTAAGTCAGTTTATGCACATGCCTAGTGAAGAACATATGGATGCAGTATATCGAATCCTGAGATCTTTAAAAGGTGCCCCGGGAAAATGTTTATTATTCTTAAAAAAATGGTGTCTCTAACATTGAGGGATACACGGATGCTGACTGGGTAGGAGATCAAATAACCAGAAAATGTATCTCTAGTTACTTCACTTTTGTGGAAGGTAATCTTGTTACCTAGAGGAGCAAGAAGCAGAAGGTTGTTGCACGATCAAGTGCAGAAGCTGAGTTTAGAGGTATGGCTCATGGTGTATGTGAATTATGATGGATTAAAAGTGTTCTAAAAGATTTGGGGATTGAATATGGAACACCTATGAATCATCATTGTGATAATAAGGCAGCTATTGAGATTGCATAAAATCCTGTGCAACATGACCACACCAAACATGTTGAAGTTGATCGTCATTTCATTAAGGAGAAGGTAAATCAAAAGATTATACAGTTCCCATTTGTCAAGTCAGAATATCAGATAGTTGATATTCTCACAAAAGCAGTTTCAAGCAAGGCATTCCATGATACGATTAACAAGTTGGGCATGATACATATCTATGCTCCAACTTGAGGAGGAGTGTTGGCATGAGTTGTTGTTAAGTGTTTAATTTTGGTCAAAATTCTCCTAATTTAGCGTTCATTTAGATCATCTAACCATTCAATTTTACAAAACTTAGCTTGATTTGAATATAAATCCAATTGACCATTCAAACCTTAATTTGTCAAAATCAACGGTCAGATGATCATTAGAGCTCATTAGATGACTAATGTACGGTTCAGATGAGTCTAATTTAGTCTATTCTTTTACAGATCAACCAAAGGACGCACAGATGGCTGTGATTAAAAGATAACGGTGCAGATCATCTTAAAGGGCAATGGATGGACCAGATCACCCATGAAGATGGATATGATAGTTTCCTAGAAGACAATGGAGCTAAATTTAGAATCATGGAGAAAAATGAAACCCTTTCCCCCACTTCTTTCTTTCCTTTTCTTTTTCTTTCTTTTCTTTCTTTTTCCTCCTTTTCTCTCCTTTTCCTTTTTTTCCTTCTTTCCTTTCTTTTCTTTTTCCTCCTTTTCCTTTTTCCTCCTTTTCCTTTTTCCTCTTTCCTTCCTTTTCTCTTTTCTTTCTTTTTCCTTCCTCCTCTCTTCCCTTTCTTTCTCCCTCTTCTCCCTCCTCCGGTTTCCCTTCTTCATTGAGTTCTCAGTCTGGTTTTTCTTAAAAACCAGAATTTTCGTTTAATTCCGGTTTTGCCCTCCTCCTTTTAAGATCAATCACAATTTTGTCCTTTTTCAGAAATTACATCCTTGTCCCATTTTATTCTGGTTTTGTTTTATCTTCGTTTTTCTTATCCAGGAACTGCCGAATCTATACCAAATCAATTAAGGCCTAACCAATCAACGGGTTAGCCTTAATCAAAACAAAATCTTCAATTTCTCCTTATTTTCTCATCCGATTTCAAATTAATTTTACAGGTTCATTCTTAGGACATCCCTAGACATAACCAATGCTTCTGATCTTAGATCTGAAATCCAAAAATCAATCTGAGCCGTCCAAATCTTGAAATCACAATTTAGCCAAGATCTTGACCATTTTGAAGAATCTGTCAAATTCGACTTGTGGATCACTAATCAAGAATGTGTTGAAGATATCTGTAAAGGATGATTAGCTTTTAGAAGACCAAAAGTGAAGATTTTGATGAAGATTGATCTAGGGAAGTAGTTTTTTCTCATTATTTGATTTTGTTTATTTTCTTTAAGAACTGGAAATTCTGTATTTTTGAGAAGTTTATTAGATCTGAACATTGATTCTCATTTTAATAATTCCAGTAATTTTGAGTGATTTATTTGTGATTTTAAATAATTATATTTTATTGAAAACTCCATTTTAAATCAAGTCCTCGTGGGATCGACCCGTACTTGCATAAGCTACCCTACAATAGCCCGTGCACTTGCGGTAAAATAATCAACAAGTTTTTGGTGTCGTTGTCGGGGACTTGGAAAGGAGTTTTCATAAAATTTAATTACAAAATCCAAAATAATCAAAAAATCAGAAAATTTAAAAAAAAACAAAAAAATCCAAAAAAATACATAAATTAGGAATTGCAATTTTTAGCATTTTAGGAAATTTTAGGTGCATTTTTTAATTTTTTTTAGGGCATAATCACCTTGTTTCCTAAATTTGGTACTAATTTCTAATTTTATTTTTCAGGAAATTGGAAAGTGGAAGAATTGGGCAAGTGGATCTTCACCAAAATGGAAACTTCCCTGCTTTCCTAGAATAGGACTTTCTTTTTTCTTTTGAGTGAATCTTATAGTGAGGATCCTTGTAAATTGCAATTTTCATTTTAAATTTTAAAGGGTTGTATAATACAGGGCAAGTGTAGGATAAGATGGCCCACACTTGATCTTCATTAGAAGCCCCACTGTGAGTTTCCTCACTCATTTATTTCCTAGATTAGGATTTTCATTTAGAATAATTTGCATTGTTTGGTAGTGTAACTCATATAGAAGCATTTTTTATAATTGTTGCATTTTAGGATTTTGCATTAGTTTACTACTTTTAATTGCATTCTTAGGGCATGTTTAATGTTTTAAGGTGATTTATATGCTAATTGAATAGCCATGGTGTGTGAAAATTAATTAGTAAGGGCACCATACCCCCATAAGATCAAGGGTGGATTTCATCACGACCTCTTGGCCCACTTAGGATAATCACCTCAAGCGCGCAAACCTTCCTTTCACGTTAATTTAAAATCAATCAGAAGAAACCTATAGGGACATCACATGCTCGTAGGACCCTCTTAATAGGACGTGATTTACTGTCAGTCTAGTGGCTTTTGATCACTGTGGTTATTGGGGGTTACTTAATAGAGCCTCGCTCTTCCCCCACCTCTTATTGACGTTTGTTGAGGTCTAAAAGCCTCCTTACACAAGGGTTGTATTAACCACCTTGGTTAGAACCTAACTAGTTAATAGTAATCAACTCTTAAAGAGAGGAGGAGTGCTAGTCTAGGCTAATAGAAGCATCGTCCCCACAGAAAATCAAGAAAATCAAATATATTGCTGCTTATTAGCCTTAGGATTATTTGAGTGTGCCCTTTTGTTTGCGCATCATTCTAGAAGTTAGGTTGCATCATTTAGGTTAGTTTTCTCAAAAAACAAAAACAAAAACAAAAAACAAAAAATGAAAAGAACCTTCCCTTGCATGCACTTTTGGAGATGCGACAAAACCGGAAGGTTAGTCAAGTACAACCAAAAAGACATATAACAAGATCAGGCCACATCTATGACTGATCAACGCTCCAGGGGTAATTCACCCCATGGAAGTTAAGGGGCTTCACTCATCATGAATGAGGACCCACCACCCTTGATGGATGATGAATATCAACCTCCACCAAGGAGGAATAATCATCAACCAAATAGAGATTGGAGAAGAAACAATAGGGAGTGGGACCAACAAAGTGAACATGGGGACGATAATATTGAGGGTTATTAAAACTTTCGTGGTAGAACTTTAAAAGACTACCTTCAGCCTACACGCACCAGCACACCATCCTGTGTAATTCTTCCTCAAAATGCTGGTACGTTAGAATTAAAAATGGGAGTAATCCAATTACTTTCCAAATTCCATGGTTTAGATAGTGAGAGTCCTTATTTGCACCTTAAAGAATTTGATGAGGTATGTAGCACCCAACGAACACAAAATGTAGGTCTAAATACTGTCAGGCTTAAACTTTTTCCTTTCTCTTTAAAGGAAAAAGCAAAAATGTGGTTTAATGCACTGCCATCAAGTTCCATAAGAACCTAGAATGAAATGACTAGGGAATTCTTAAAAAAGTTTTTCCCTACCATAAAACAAATACGCTTCGCCGCAAGATAATGAACTGTACCCAAAAGGATAAAGAATCATTCTATCAATGCTAGGAAAGGTTCAAAGAACTACAACTCACTTGCCCACATTATGGCTATGAACCATGGTGCATCATTAGCTTCTTTTATGAAGGACTAAATTCTAACATGCGCCAATTTGTAGAGATGATGTGTAATGGTAACTTTCTCAACAAACAACCAGATGAGGCAGAGGAGTATTTGGAATGGCTAGTTGAAAGTGCATAGACCTGGGCTGACTCAAAAAGAATAGAACATACAGATAGACCTAAGCCCAATAACACCCATGCTAGGGGAGGCAGGTATGCTATGTCTGAAAAATATGATATCAATGCCAAAGTAGCATCCCTAGCGAGAAAAGTAGAAGCCATAGAAATGGGAAAGAAAAACTCAAATAAAGAAGAACAAGTGTGTAGCATTTGTGAAAGTATGTCACATCTTACTCAGGAATGTCCTACAATCCCTGCTTTTCAAGATGTACTTCATGATCAGGCTAATGCACTTAACACGTATAAAAGACCTTTCTCCCCATATTCAGAGACTTATAATCCAAACTAGAGAAACCATCCAAACTTTAGTTGGAAAAATGTACCTACTGCTAATGTTCCACAACCAAGACAATATCAACCTCATTAACAAAACCAAGGACTTCTTACCTTACCTTATCAAACTCATCAACCTCCTTCTGGACCTTTCTTGCCCCCACCTAAAAGGCATGTTGAGGATAATCAAGTTACTCAGAACCAGGAGAAGAAAATTTCTCAATTAGAAAAGTTTGTGAATGAATTAAAAAATATGATGAGTCAAATGATGCAAAGTATGGAAAAAGGAAAGTTCCCATCTCAACCGCAAGCAAACCCTAAGGGAGTGCATGCAGTTAGCATTAATGCATCTGATGAAACATAGTCAACAGTTGTTAAGTAATTGATTATGGAATCATAATTGATATGATTTGTTTGTAATTATAGGAATTGATTTCATAATTTTAGGAGTCTAGTTATTAGTTGACCAATCTTGTATATTAATGTAGGAATATATAGTTTCCTTAAAGTAGGATTGTTTTCTATTTTTTAGATGTAATTGTACCTACAAATTTGCTCCATGATGGAGGAGAAAATACACAAAAATTATTGTGCAAACAGAAATTGTTAAGGGTCATCCTTGAAGTTATCATATGCATCTTGAAACATCGATACAGTTGTACTATCTCTAACACTTCCTATAGTGTCTTAATCATATCTTCTAATCCTTATCGAAGTCTTATGTGAAAGTACTTCTCTATGCCAAATCCATGGGTGGTAGCTTTCATCGATTCCATTAAAGCACAAGTGTTCTCTCAACACCCTTATAGTTATCTTTTTCAAGTTTTCACATTTTGAAATGGACAACGCATGCAATTACGATCAGCACCTGCTCTAAGTGCAAACTTTATAAAATTTTATGTTCCTCATATTCTTTTGGTGTTCTTGTCGTAATCATCCAAGCATATTTGTCTATTATCACAAGAAAGTAAAGCAAATTTGTGTGTGGAGACTTGTTAGACATGAAAAGATTAGGTTAGGCATTTTACTAAATACTAGGTATACAAGAATTAGAAGTACTATTTGAAATAACTACATTACATGCATGTATGCACACATGTGAAAATTTTCAATTAATAATGAAAAAAATATGACAGATACATTCAAAAAGAAAATTAACTTTAGAAAGGAAAGTTTGTAACTACATTACAAGTTTGTAACCATAAACTTGTAAAAATTCTTCAAATATGCATAATACATATGAGACAAACAAAAATATACTAACCAACACCTAAAAATCATTATCAACCCTGAATTTGTGAATGTAGTTCTAATTCAAAGTTAGGATTTGGTTGAGGATAGTCAAACCGAAATCTGGCTTAGTTTTTGTGTTTAGATCATGAACAAGTTAGAAAAAGCATGATGAAAGTGGACAAAATAACTCTTAAAAAATACTTATAAATTTAAAGTTGTTTGCTATAAACGATGTTAAAAGCTCATTTGCCTTAAATGACTTTAAAAGTCATGAATTTTTGTTTGACTTTAAAAACTAATAAATTTTCACTTCAAATATATATATATATATATATTTGATTTTTGTACATGACAATATCTTACATAAATACACAATTAAATTGATTTTTTATGATACTCAGTGTTGATTCATGCATTCTTTACACACACAAAAATATAAATATATAAACAAACATGTGAACAAGAAAATTAAATAAATTTTTATTACATTTAATATCACATATTATTATATCTTATTGATATAAGATGAAAGAGCAAATATGCTCTATTTCATTAGAATCTGGCCTTCTAGTATTAAGTTGGCACTACTTTATAGGTAGAGAGTGTGTCTTGCAATTTTCTTGGTCAAAACTTGATGGTATAACCACAACTCTTCATCAAACACTAATTTTGGATGAGAACCACAAATTGTAATATTTTTCGTTTCTCTAACAGTGTGGGTTAGAAAGAGAAGCAGTTGTTGTTTGCAATGAAATCATATAATTTTTGTAAAATTGGGATAATCTAACACACTTCTTAACCTATCATATATAATGAGAAAACCCACTTGATTTACAAAATTAAAATAGAGAGAATACGTAACAAGAAAGCAATTTGTGATCAAATGAAGTTATGGTTTACTTAGAGTATTTTTCATGACACAAACAATCAAAATATCCAAAATAAAAAGCAAGAAGGGAAGAAGAGAGAGGCATAATGACTAGAGGAAGACGATGCCATGCCACCTATGAGAAGAAGACCATGACTAGAGGATACAGGAAAAAATGAGATGACTTCGACTTTTTTTATAGAGGAACAAGGACTTTTGAAGTCGTTTAGTACTAAAACAACTTTAAAAGTCAGTAGCTTTTGAAGTCGTTTGAATCAAACTACTTCAAAAGTATATGTAGGAAAGGACCTTTGAAGTCATTTGATTCAAGCGACTTTTACAGTCATTTAGTGCTAAACAACTTCCAAAGTGATTAACATTTAAAGTCGTTTAGACATAAACAACTTTAAATGTCAATAACTTTGGAAGTCGTTTGCATTAAATGACTTTAAAAGTCCTTTCCCTCATAAAATAATCTTCATGCCAACTTTATATGCATACTTTTGAAGTCGTTCAAATTAAACAACTTCAAAAGTTATTAATATTTAAAGTCATTTAGGTCTAAACAACTTAAAAAATTTATCACTTTTGAAGTCTAAAAATTCACACTTTTGAAGTTGTTTGAGTCAAACAACTTCAAAAGTCCTTTCTCATGAAAAAATTCTTCCTCGCGCCAGACTTTTAAAGTCGTTTGTCAATAAATGACTTTGTAAGTCTATACTTTTCAAGTCATTTTTTTTTTTCTAACCGATTTGTAAAATATTTACAAAGTCGACAGTTAATATAACGACTTCTTTATACTAACTTTAAAAGCCTCGCGGAAGGAGTGAATGTTCCTCCTAGCTAGCCCATCTGCCTTTCCAGTTCTCTCAATTTTCAGTTGGAAACATCAGCGCCCAAGAAGAGATTGTTTGGAGATTGTCATTTGGTGATATAGGACATTGTTTGAATTAGGAAAGAGACTTTGAAGTTGGAGGGCTTTGAAAATTTTTTAGTTCCCATAATTTAATTTTAAGACGTAAAACATCTTCCATGAAGATTTTATTTTATTTTTCATAGGAATCAATTTTTGTCAATTTCTCTGACTATGTAAGTTGGGATATCTCCAAAATCTCCATCCAAAACACTGTGAACTAG
Source organism: Warburgia ugandensis (assembly GCA_035236585.1). Taxonomy (NCBI): domain Eukaryota; kingdom Viridiplantae; phylum Streptophyta; class Magnoliopsida; order Canellales; family Canellaceae; genus Warburgia; species Warburgia ugandensis. Next base: position 60,944,383 of record CP141137.1, read on the forward strand.
GTCATTTAACTTTGCACTTGCTTAGACCGACATACTAGTCAGTAGTGACTAACTGTACATATATATTCGCAAGGTTTTGGACATCTCGACATCCAAAGTAGGAAAAACTAGGGGTGGCAATTTGGGTTGGCGGGTCGTGTTTGTGGCGACACGAACACGACACGAATAGTGTTACGGGTTGACACGAACACGACATGCTTAATAGTCGTGTAAAAAACCTATGACTCGTACATGACCTGGTTCTTAAAAAAATGACATGACACGACCTGTGTAACACGATTAATTGACTGAGTTGTGTTGGATACACGATATGAAATGACATGACACGACACGACATATTAAAAAAACTGCTCTCCCAACTCCCAAGTGAATAGAACCGCTGCTAAGGCCCAAAACAAGCACAAATAACTAATATATAGGACGGTTATTTCACAACCGTTCTATAAAACCCTAACATATAGGACGGTTGTGACATAACCATTCTACATATCATTGGTTTTATAGGATGATTGTGAAATAACCATCCTATATGTTACGTTTTATAGTACGGTTGTGGAATAACTGTCCTATATGTTACGGATTTTATAGAACAGGTGTGAAATAACCGTCCTATATGTTATTTTATAGTACAGTTATTTCATAACCGTCCTATATTTTACAGTTTTATTCCACTCCACCATTGTGAGTCTTGTGACTAATCTTTTGATTCTAACTGAACTATATATTTGATCACCTGAAGCAATGACAATGAGGTTCTGGAGTAGAAAATCAGAATTCAATAGCATGGGTCTTTTAGTTATGAAGAACTAAACTTTCAACACAAGTTACCAACCCCCACATAAATTGTTAGGAAGGAATTCATTTCTTCAACTCCTTTCATGGTCATGGTCATTAGTCATTGCTATATCCACTGAATCACTGATCCACACAACAAGTACATAGACAACCAAATTACCAATAATGTTCCTGTTATATTTTATTATTTTATTTGGAAGCAACACAATTCTTTATAGTTTAGTATTACACCACTCACTAACTCACTTCACAAGTTCACAATTCACATGATATGTAAAAGAGACTGAAATGAATCAAATAACCACAATAGTAGTAAATAAATATGGATTAAGTAGCACATGAGAAAAATATACTTCCATCAATGTATTATGTATCAAACACAACAAATTAAAATAAGTCATGAAAATTATACAAATTAATTAAAATGAATTGATCCAGAGTCTTCAGTTGGCTGAAGTGATCCTGCAGTGCTACTTATGCTTACAATGCCCTCGCCGAAGTAGTGAATGTTCCTCCTAGCTAGCCCATCTGCCTTTCCAGTTCTCTCAATTTTCAGTTGGAAAACATCGGTGCCCGAGAAGAAATTGTTTGGAGATTGTCATTTGGTGACAGGGGACGTTGTTTGAATTAGGAAAGAGACTTTGAAGTTAGAGGGCTTTGAAAATTTTTTAGTTCCCATAATTTAATTTTAAGACGTAAAACACCTTCCGTGAAGATTTGTTTTTTTTTTTTTCAAAGGAATCAATTTTTGTCAATTTCTCTGACTACGTAAGTTGGGATATCTCCGAAATCTCCATCCAAAACACAGTGAACTGGGTCGTTTAACTCTGCACTTGCTTATACCGACATACTAATCAGTAGTGACCAACTGTACACATATATTCGCATGGTTTTGAACATCTCGACATCCAAAGTAGGAAAAACCAGAGAAACGTATCGGATCAAACAAAAGCGTGACCTTTCAGGTGAAACCTTGCCGCCATGCAGCAACTTTGCATGTGGGCCTCTCCATCATAGCCTTGGAATCGTTGGACCAACTTACTTCTATTGGAACAGAAGGACATACTGTCACTACCCTAACTTTTTGAGACCTTCTGTGTTTATCTGCCGTGTCAGCAAGTGATAGGCTATACGAATTTTCTGAAACCTTCAACGACTTTTCTAAGACTGAAAGGAAATACCGAGAGGAGTCCAATTCACCCGACGGGACGCACCCATTTCAATTTTAAACAATTCCAAGCAATTCGTAGCCGGTTTTACCAGTTTTGGTGGAGATACGGAGTTCAACGTTTTACGAAATCTTGGGCAAGAAATAAGGGCCAGACGTGAGGATTAGTGGGCCCAACACTTTTCCTACTTTATATGTGACAAGTTTCACGGCTCGTCGAAGGAAATCGTGGGCTCAGGAATATTGGATGAGAAATTGAGAATGACAAATATGGTCTCACAAAGGCGTAATATATATCGACTGCCCTCCATTGGAATCCTGTGGTGAAATTAATTGCAACAGAGATTGAGTAATCTAAGCCGCTCATCTCCACGCTACGGTCAAACGATAGATGGCCATGTCGCAAAAATCAATACGTTGGATGTTCTTACAGATGGACAAGGCTAATCTATGTAAAGGCTATTAATATGAACCGTTCCGATCATTAAAAAAGACGATAACGTCAAGCATCGTGCCATTTTGCATGAAGGCGGGGCACTTTTGAATGATCCAAACGGTTCATCTAACGCTCTGGCTTATTTCTCTGGCTCTTGGAGTTAAATGTAGACCCTTGTTTTCACACAAATTAGGTCCCTATGTGAACAAGAGTGCCTTGTTTGAGATGCTAGCTCTGTCCAATATGCGTGCTTTTTGACCTACTAGTCATCCAGAGCCACAGAAATAAGATGATACGGTCGGATCATCCAATGGTGGGCTTACCTCATGCAAAATATAGAGGTACTAGAATGGGAGACGGCCAACTTCGAAGCCCCAATAGAATATAGTGTTGACTGAAAATATAAATGAGAGAGAACTGCAAATTATTACTTTCCAATTTGCTAGAGGATTAGTTTCGCCTACAACAAATTGTAATAGTGGATAATAGGTCAATGATAGCGCAGGTTTGTGATTATGATTAGATCTTTGTGGGCTAACGTCTTACTATATGAGATTTCCTAATTAAATCTTTTGACTGCGTTTTCTTGACAAGAATTTCGCAAATGCTAAACAGAAGATAGGAGACTGAATCTTTAAATGTTCAAGGGAACAGTGGCGGCCTCGTAAAAGTGAGTGCTGTCCACAATGTGGGAAAAATATTTCTTCTGATAAGATAAATCGTAACTCGCATGTACTTTTGCTGCACTTGAAGGGCTATGCCTGCCCAGTTTTGTAGCTAGAAGAACATAGATTATTATCAAGAAACAATAAGAGCTAGATGACATAAGCTCCCGTTGAGTAGGAAGGGACCATAAGCCAATGCATAGACAAACAGTAGATCGACAAACGGATCAGGCAGCCTATTCTTGGAGAGGAATAGGATCAACTAAGAGTGAGCGGATACGCTCCTTTGTCTCACGGTCGGAGACCGTGTATCCATCTCCAAATTGGTAAAGTATTTCGATCACACGGGCGAGATTGACAATTCGTGTAAGAAGGGTCGGAGAGACTGGTTGTTCAAGATATGCTTGGTTTATGTCTTTCCACGCGGTTGTGACCATCTCCCGTAACTTCTTGTAAGCCTCTGCCTCGGAAGATCCATGCTGGTTAATGTAACACTGGATCGCTGATGCAACGTGCCCACGATTTTGCTCGAACTTCATGAATAAATAACAAAGAACAATAAGTGATGGGTGATTCTATAAAGAAGTGTACAAAGTATAAGCCATCAATATTACTTCAAACTAGGACTTGACTAAAACTTGGCCCAATGTACTGGTGCAGTCTACTTAGCATTATCATAAGTGAGTTCAAGGAGGTTTTGAATTGATTTGTAGGGTAAAGATTGGACGAAGAAAAGAACCTGATGAGTTGAGCATTGACTAGAGAATTTTTCAATAGCCAACAAAGCCCCGAGTATTGTAGATTTTCAATGCAACAGTTGCTTACCTTGTTTGACTCGATATCATCCAAGAGTCTGCAAATCATAGATGCATCCAGGGCGATCTTAGGTTTTTGGACAGCCCATTCAAATGCCTCCTTTGTTGCAATTTCACCCATGCCAACAAAGGCAAGAATGGTAATCATGGGGTAGGTGCAGCTGACCATCGCAACGTCCAAGTACTCTTCCACAGGGGGCACGTAATCCTTGCTGTACCAATCGGCTTCAGTGAAGTATGCTCTCGCCAAACCTTTAAGCTGTCATTAAAAAATATAATTCAAAGGGAAACATTAGAAATCAACTCTGCTTGAAGAAGGAAAGATGGGATAATAATTACTCCAGATGACTGGATACTGGCCCTCAATTTTGGCTCTTGTTTATGGCTAATATTATCAGACTTATTCTATGCTCCCAAAATCGTAAATTCACGTATCTAGCCCAGGGAGATCAAGATGTCATACTCCTTCTTTTAAGTAAGGTATACGATAGGCATTTCCTTGTGGAGCGAGTTCCTCCTCTATTTCCTTCACAGTGTCATATAGTGCTAGATAACACACTTGTATATATTCTGGCAACTCATTCACGACGTCAAGATCCCACCTGAAAATTTCTTTGCCTTGTCAGCTCCACAAATTCACGTTTCATATTTGCAACTCAAGGATAGAATGCTTAATGCTTATTTATATTTTGTAATGACAAGTGAAGGCTACGTATCAAACCTTTCTACGGCATTAGTCAACAGTACGAGTTCATCCATTGTACCATATCCATCGTACGTATCATCCATGGCTGATATGCTAGCCAATACTTTGGTCATCAGCACTCTAGCTCGAGAGTATTGTGGTTCAAAATAAGTTCCATTGGCCCAAAAGTATAGTTCAACCAATCGATCCCTTGCGAAGGGTAGCTTTCCTATGAGATCCAGCTCCTTCCACCACCTGCAAGAGGCACCAACATGGTCCGCTTTAAGAAGATCATCGGACACTAAGACTGAAGCTAGATTTAGAAGTTGCGAGTACGGTTTGTTCAAAATTATTATGAAAATGGATAATAAATTCATCGGTATTGATGGGTCATCCGGAACATAAATTGGGCACTGGGAGCTCTCTAGGCACGATTTAACAAATTATGTACTAAAAGTAATTTACCTTGTGAGTTCCTCAAGCTCTCTCTGATGCAACGATTGCACGAGGTTGAAATCCAACTTCGCAAGCTCTAGCAGCGTTTCATTTCTCTTTTCCTCTTCTTGGTAGATTGATATGTAATACTTATGCTCTAGCCTTTGCACGCGTTTATGTAGTGGTAGCTCTAAAGCATGTGATACCTTTCTTGCAAGCAGTGAATCGAGATGGTCCAGACTAGAACTGAGGTGTTGTCGGGTGAAAGTAATGGCCTCTTCAAATACATCTTCTCCTCGTGTACCGAGATATGCCGCTTCGTACAAGCTTAAGAGACCCCTCACGTCGGTGCTTAATGTTTCCCTGAAGCTGCCTTTGTCATCTTTAAACTGGGTAAAGACATCTGTTTCGCATTGCATTTATGCAAGTTACTTATCAACATACATCTCAAGCCTCCAACAAAGAATTCATAAGAGTAGGTTGGAGAGTAGTACTAGTTGCGGGAGTCTATCACAACAAATGGCGAAGGTATACCTGAAGATATATTATATCCATGTTGTCTTAGTAAACGAAACCGAAGGGCAATAGTATGAAGATCGTCAGCATCAGCGATTGAAAGAGATTCATATATTTGATGCAATGCCTTGTCAATTTCTTGTTCAAAGAGATGAGCCACTCCGAGGCATTCGAGGACATTGATCAAATCCAATTCATGCTTGGAGGCCCTTACATTGCTTAGCATCCTCTTCACTTCTTCCTTCAATTCTTCGACTCTTCCACTCCATGAATTTAGCTTCTGAATAAAAGCATGCCATCCACGAAGCAAATGCATCAGCAGGTGATAGGTTAAGTGGTAATTGAACTTTAATTGACTCTGTATGTGTGTGTGTGCGCGCCCTGCCTGTGTGTTCTTACCGTTTGCTCGTGGGGGAAAGTGAGGAAGTGATCACCCCAAACGCTAGGATGATACTCTGCCGGCGTTCGTCTGGTGACCTGGGAGTTTCCCTCTGTCCCAGGATGCAAGATGGAAACAAGAGAGGGAGTGGGAGCCGGAAGAGCCATGGGACGTAATGGGTGGAAAATCAAACACAGAAATAACTCTGATGTTGTAGTTTGTTTTGTGATTGATGCGTCATATGAATGGATATTTATAGACTTCATTTAAAGGTTTGAAGCTGGGACGGCTTCTGCTGATCATCTTTCCCTAGCAGCCGAGCTTGGACAAAAAAGGCGGCGGGGAAGGAAAGGGTGTGCTTATAAGTGTATTTTTATCCTCCTTTCTAGTGCTGGAGCTGGCAACGATGATTCTGGTATCGCAATTCATGCACGTTGCCTCCAGTCATGTCATGCAAATCAGCTTTAAGCAGTACCTGGAAGAATTTTTAATTTAGGTGGATTAGTGCTCTGTTGAAATAGAACCCGCCTTCCTGTATTTGTTTCCACTTGGACACGATGTCATGCACATGGTTTAAATCATGACACTACTTGAAAGTAAGGCGCCCAAATGTCTTGCCTATTCTAGCATGTTAAAAAAGCTATCATTCCACATGGTTGGACGGTTTCTAAAAGCAACGGTCCAGATTAAACAGCCAAAAATATATTTGTTGGATGCTAGGTCGTGATTTTTGAGTTGCTTAGTATTATAAGTTGGCAATATTAGATGAACGGCACCGGTCATCTAAAGCTAAAGGTCCATTTCTCATCACTGTAGAATTCCCCCGTTACTAAGATTGGTGTGAGTAAGTAGCTGCTGCTCTCCTCCACCGAAAACAATAGTTAAACAAAAGTAAGGGTGATCTCATAACCCTGATATGATTGACCTTAAATCAAATAAATTAATTATCCTGAATACCTAATCGTTGTTTTTAAAAATAAATCTCAGCGACTTTTTCTTGTAAAACAAGATTCCTTCACCTTGTGTTTGAAAATGCTGTCTAAGATATAAAATCCACAGTTGAAGATGCTACTAATAAAACGTGTAACCACTAGATGATGAATTTCAATACACATTGTTAGGTATAGGTCATCCCGATCAATCCGACTTTCTTTAATTTGTTTACGGGGTTTCTTGTCCGATCGAATGAAGTAACTAACGAATTTACTAAGTCTTCTATCTCTATGTTATGCACTTCTCTAGTCATAGTCATTTTTAGTTCTTTCAAATTAAGTTGCGTATGCGCACCAGTATCTTGTCCAATTTTGACTCATAAGACATCTTGCTGATGGCTACTCCATTATTTAGTTCCAAAAGACAAAGATAGAAGGTTGATCACGTCTTTGAATTAGAGCAAAGTTCTATCTTGAAGGCCTGTTTCTTTTCATCCTCATTACCCCGTTGCCTCCTCTGAAGAACAAACAAAAATATTAACAGAAGAACATGCCCACCTGGGGGGCTGCCAGCCGCTAGTGAAGGAAACGTTGAAGTCGAAAAGAGACCGTTTGCAATTCATAGGGATGTAAAGTAAATTGCAAAAAACATATCCAAGCAAAATCAATGGCTTACTTTTACCCACTAAAATCCTATATAAGGTTTCAGGATGAAGGGCCTAAATCAACAGGATCAATGAGGTGACGGGTAGTAGAAATGGGATGCATTTCATTCACTCAATGTGATATGATCTTGTTTTAAATTACCGTAAGTGCACGGATCTATTGAAGTATAGACATGGAAATGGGGTCAATTTCAAGAGGATTTGATTTGAAAATTATGAATATTAATTGTAATACAAATTAGACTATCTTAACAAACCAAGTAAATTAAATAAATGAAATGATCTAATTAACCTTAAACTACACTAAAACAGGTAAATTCACTTAATTATGAAATCTAGAATTTTGGAGTTTACCACATTACTAATTATAAGCATTCATATATAAACATCATTGATTTAATTCAACACATGTTAATATAACAATGATGAAATACTAACACAGAAGATGTGTGCGTGAAAAGTCCAAATTCTTATATATTTTTAATTCTAATGATTTGCCTAGCTTAATTAATATAGATCCAAACTTTTGTTGGTTGTGTTGATTCTCGTAAATCAATGTTTGGATATATCTTCTTATTTACTGCATGAGCTATATATTGGAGAAGTGCAAAACAATATTTGATTGCTACTTTAGCAATGGAAGTTGAGTTTGTATTTTGCTTTGAGGTGACAAAATAGGGTATTTGGTTGAAGAGTTTCATCTCTAGGCTTTGAGTTGCTGATTCTATCTCTAGGCCACTGAAGATATATTGTGACAATTTAGCTGTAGAGTGGAAGTCAAAGCAAGTATATTGACATTAAGTATTTAGCAAACAAAGAGCATATTAAAAGAAATGAAGTTCTCGTCGGACATATTCATACTGAGCTGATAATTGCAGATCCTTTAACGAAAGGCATGCCACCAAAGTTGTTTAAGCATTTTGAGGCTTATTCATAAAGATAAAAATATCATATAAAAGGTTTTTCAAAGATGAAAATTACATAGTAATACATGGAAGGTAATATTTGTTTTTTAAACAAATTACTGTCATGATTTATGTAATTTACTTCTTTGTTTGAGCATAAAGTGTTTTAATGTTAACATTTATAAATTTGTAAAGTTATAAATGTTTGGACTAAGTGGGAGAAGGTTAGAATTTTCTGTCATCCCTATCATTTAAATTCAAAATCTAAGGTGGGTTTCCTAGTCTTCAGTCTTAGTGGTGCATAGTAACTAACCATTAGAAGAGGAGCAGTTCTGGCAGTTGTCTGTGATGGAAGGATAACTGCTATTAAATTTATTTTAAAGGGTCCTTGATTCAAGCAGTTTTGACTCTCTATTTTTCCATCATAGAGTACTGCTATTAAATTGGAAGATCTCTTAAAAACTACTTTGTATCTACTGCTATGGCTGGAGGTTTATTTTTTGCTCCTCAAATTATGATTTTCTGATTCGTGTAAACATTCTGAGAATATAGGTTTACACTTTTATGTTGCGGGGATGTGGAGATGAACACCCTTCATACTTGGGCAGGCAAGCTGACACTAACTTCATTTGATGTGTTCATTTTATTCAAGCTGAGATATCATGGGAAAATGGTTGGTGACCTGACGACTATATATCCATCGGATAAAGACAAGAACTTAAGATGTATTGACTGCGGATCAACTTTCTTAATAGCAAAAGCGCCTCATGTTAAAGACTTTGGTATTCACTTCGCTTACCTTGTTTGACTCGTAATCATCCAAGAGCCTACGAATCACAGATGCATCCATAGTGATCCTAGGTTTCTTGACAGCTCAATCAAATGCCCCCTTTGTTGCAGTTTCCCCCTTCCCAACGAAGGTAAGGAAGGATGATAATCATGGGTAGGTGCAACTAACCATCGCAACATGCAATTACTCTTTAACTGGGGACATATAACTCTTACTATACCAATCAGCTTCAGTGAAGTATGCTCTGGCCAAACCTTTAGTATGTAATCAGACAACATCATTCAAAGAAACATATTAGAAATCAATTTGTATGCAAGGAAAAGGAAGGACATTATAGTAAGTCGTCCTAATGTATATCCTCCCCCAGAAATATAATTCTTATGTCTATGCCAGTAGATCCGGATGTCATACTCCTTTTAAGTAAGGTACACGATAGTCATTTCCTTGTGGAGCGAGATCCTCTTCTATTTCCTTCGCAGTATCATATAGTGCTAGATAACACTTACAAACAGTCCGGCAACTCATTCACGACCTCTAGATCCCAACTGCAAAACCTGTGGACGATAGGCCCGCTGTTCATCTTATTGCTCCAGCTTTAGATAAGTACTAAACAAAATAATATAATGATTGAACATTTTTAGTGCCCTAATAATCATATTGATGGCACTTGAATTTAGGCCATTGTTTATGCAAAGAGTTTTGTATGATAAAAAGTTTAATATTTTTTTCAGATGCTAGAATCATCCAATAATCTACGTATGGTTTGATATGCTAGCTATGCGAAGCTAATGTAAAGGATAAACGGCTGGGATCATGCAAAGGTAGGTAACCTTCAGATCAAAGTGTCACCTTTTGGGGAGGTCTATTTTAGAGCCTTCTGATTAGCATTTCTCTTTAAATAAAATAAAAAAACTAAATCTCGTCATTTTTTTTTACCGCAAAGGGTTACCAGCAACCTACACAGAATCATATCTTAATTTCTAAATTCACTTGAAATTTTCAACAAAGAAAGTGCCAGTCACCTGTTTGATGATTCTAGCATCTAAAAAGGAATACCATCGACACATGTTTAGAAGCGTTCTAAAAGCAACGCTCCAGATCAACAGAAAAAAGTCATTTTTCGGATGCTAAAAATCCTCAATCCTCTCTCTTCTCGTCAACCAAAGGTAGGGCCCGTTACCGGCGTAAAGTTTGGCGGCTCATGGATCCGTGCTTTTGCAGAGTTCCTCCGTTCTACTTGTCCGACCAGACTGTTAACTTGTCGTGAGGCGTCTCTGTAAAGTTTCTACAGAGGGTGATGCCGTAACCCCGACATCATCGACCATTAAGTAAATTATTCAGCGCAGGTCTTACTACCATATGTTTGGTCATCCAGGTCCAACAGTTGATTTTTCTTGGCCATAGCTTTGATCGTCTTGCTTTAAAGATCGCGTCCATTGGATGGTATAATCGTTGTTGATTTGGACGTGAATGGGCAGGATTGGACGTTAGGAGGGATAAGATAATCTAATTGAATATTTCGTCGGCATCCTAGCTAAGACGTGGTACTGAATAGACCAATTTCTATCACCAATCATGTGGCCTGACATGTAATTTAAGCTGAGGGCGGTGTTTAGGGCAAATCTATGCCATGTTGATAGGATATTCCAGAAATCACAGCGATTGAATGCTCATAGCCTAAGTTACTTTAGATGAAAAATAATGACCGTTGATTCTAAAAGTTGAAAATAAAATTTTAGATGAAAAATAATGACCGTTGATTCTAAAAGTTGAAAATAAAAATTTAGTGAGATTCATTCTGGTTTTTCATTTTTTCATATGTAACCTTATTTAAATAAGGGAGCGAAGACAAAATGAATAGTGCACCACAGCCTTTTGAGTGCAATGGTGCAAAGAGTCTCTCAACAGGATTACCAAGAGTCAAGACTGGTTGTCTACCATTAGGAAAATAAAAGGACATAGATCTTCTGAAAAAAAAGGTGCCTAGATTGAAGTCTCCCATTGAAGTTGCTTAAAAGAACCCGCCGACCACGTGAAAGATACATGAATGGTACAGATATTCTAAATAACATGCCTAGGGCTCTAGCTGATTCATGCCTCAATTTATTATTTCTCATGTCTATATGGGTGGGGGCTTTTCTTCCTATTAACAAAATGCTATCAAATACGCCAACAAATGTCTGGCAAGCGCAATTGGTTGCATAACTTCGAAATCTTTTTTGGAATGCGCTTGGTTCTAGATTTGCTTTATCCCGTTTTCTTTGGCTGGGATTAGATTTAGAAGCTACATGAGTCGTGTATTTTGCTTGTACAAAATTGTGTCACTAGAAATGAGCCCGATTAGACGCTGGTAGCCTTTTTTTTCTCTTGTGCTTAATTTAAATCACGGCAATCAATGGTTAAACTATAAAAACAGTCCTAGAGTAGTCCGATTGCAGTAACTCTCCAGAACTAAGGCAAAACATGTGGGCGAACAAGGGGAACGCGCGGCTTTATTCGCCTCTCTAAAATACAAAATAAAAAAAATTGCCTCTGATATTAGAACCTGATTTTAGCATTTTGAAAATACTGGACTCTTTAAGTCTTATGTCATTCTACTGGACTCTACTTTGGGCACTGCGCTAAATTCTACTGTTAGTCAATTTTAATCCCCGCCATATTGGGCGAGTGCATTAATATATGGTTCAATGTTGTCTTAGAATGATAAATTAATCATTATTTAGTTGCCTACGGACACCTACCCCATTATCCTCATTCTCCTTCGGAAGCCAAAGAAAGTTTTCTTAAGCACGCCTTGGACTTCGAGAAAATTTTGTCTTGAGTCCTGCTTTTCTTCATCCACGAGCCCTTGTGGTTCTTCGAAGACTAAAAGAAATTATCCGCAGAAGAACGTTCCCTCCTCGGCTGCTAACGGGGTTCCCCACGACTTGACAAGAAAAAAAGCAGGAAATACAGTATTCCCTCCCGGCGGCCTATTTGTCTTTGCCCAATTCTGTCAGTATATATTCCAAGATTTGGTAGGTTGCTACAAGAAATAATTTAATCTTCATGTTGCGTTCCATAAAACATGAGGCTTTCAGTTTATAGTCCAAGATTGTGTCAGTTTGCTCACAAGAAATAACTTACTCTTCAAGTTATGTTGTCCTTATATAGACTCGCATGTGGATTTGAAAATTTTGTTTTAATTATTCCATGCACTCAGTAATAAATAGAGAAATTCCTCAAGTCAACTCATTACATAGTAAAAATATTTTATTTCTATTAGGATTTGAAACAAAATCTCCCACGCAACAATAAGCACTTCTCAATCAACTTACTAACAATTACATCTGCATTAAAATACAAATTTAAATATAACTGAAAGTAAATAAAAAATATTATTCAAATTTTACTCAAGTAATTTTGAGTCACTAAATGTATTTAATACCTTCTAGTTCTTCTTTATATATTAGTATTTAGTCCGATTGATGACCGGAGCATCTATACTATTTATTAAGAGAATTCTCAATCCTGGCTACTTTTAAGGGGACTTAAAATAACTAAATTTCTCTAAAAATAATTGGTATAAAATAGGATTCTTCTATGTTACTTTTTAAAATAAACTATGGTGGTAATAGATCTAGGAAATGATATTGACATGACCAAAATTGCTAGTGGCAAGAATGATTGAGGCAAAATTGAAAAAAGAAAGAAAGATGATGTGGATGACATGTACCACTGCATGGCTGACCCTCTTGTTTGATCAACCCATTGACAACTGGGCGACAACTAAGCTTACGGGCGCGCGAACGGGACGAGCTCGCTCGTCCCGTCCGCGTCTGTGGACGCCCCGCAAGCCCGCTTCTTCCATTCATCCCAGCAGACGCGCCCGACGAACCGAACTCGTCCGCCCGCTTTGGTTTTTCTCTCAAAAAATCTGGGCCGTTCGTTCCTTGGGCCCAAATCAAATCTAAGCCCTAGGAAAGACTGTGAACTTCCAGATCCAATTTCGGAGTCATCTGAACTCCAAATTGAGATCAGAAAGAAGCTATGGAAAGCTTGAAACCTCTATTTTTTGATGAAATGATAAAATGGACATACTATTCAGTAAAAAATTTATGTATTAAAGAAATAAGTTTCTAATTACCTAGATCTTCAAGATCTGAGATGATCAGATCTTAAAAATATGTTTTAATAATAATATACTATTGAAATAAAGTAAGATCTATGGTTTAATTGGATATATATGAGATATATTAAGGGATCTAACCATTATGGTAGAGAAACCCTAAAAATACAAAGGGACCCACTTGATCAATGAGATCAAGTGTGATCAGATCCTTGGGATGGAAAGAATAAATGTTGATATGATGAAATCCAAGGAAATCATGGATAGATTATGACAAAAATAGATCAGTATGATCTTTTGACCTTAATAAAGAAAATTCTCTAAATATAACTAATACCATTAATCAAAGGGAAAAATATAAGATCAAATGGTTGGATCATAAGTAAAGGTTTCTAAAAATGTTAATGTAATTAGTTTCATTTTATATAAGAGCATTTTAAATATGATTATGTTATAAAGCATGCTAGTATAACATTTAGATTTTAGCATGATATGTGATTTCATTATTATCATAAGGTGATAGATTTAATTATTTTAAGTACCTTGCCTCATTATCATTGAATGTTAAATTATATGCTTTGAATTTATAATTCATTTATGGTTAAATGTTATTTGTTATAAGATAAAGAGCATAAAACATCAAAAATGTATTCTAATGAGAAAGTAGAGTTTCATTACACAAATAAGAATGGAGTACTTTGGACTTAACTAGTAAGGGCTATAGTTAGTAGGACAATATAAGGATTATCAAGTTTTTGGCCCAAATTAGGAAAAGAATAATAAACCCCGTGAATGACATTATAAATATTCATGGACTTAATTAAAATCCATTAAAAAGAGTACTTAGGGTAAACATGCTTATAGGAACCTTATGAAAGGTTGAGCTATGGTCATTCTAGTGAATGGTGAACATAGTAGTTAAGGAGGTTATCTAATAGAGCCTCGTTCTTCCCCTATCTTCCATTGACGTTTGTGAGGTCTAAACGCCTCCTTACATGAGGATTGAAGTAACCACTTTGTGTTCACCCATTCAGCTAGTAAGCCTTAGCTAATTGGAAATAAGAGTAGTCTAGATTTAGGCTTGAATAAGCTACCTTCAACCAGCACATTAACTGGTTGAATAATAATAATAATAAGAGCATAAAAGGTTAGTAAATTACCTAACCCTAATAAAAACAGTAAGTAAGATAAGGATGATCAAACAATAAGAACACTATATTGTACTTAGTATGCATGTTTATTAGTATACTTGTTAGAGTTCATTAGATGAGATAATCCAAACCCTTGATCAAAGATGATTCAAGGAAGAAAACCAAGATCATCCTCCATAGGGATGATCCAATAACTGAACTTAGATCAAAGAAGAACTAGATGATAGAAGATCTAGGACCTTGATCTTTATCAACATGTGTAGATTATCAATCAATGGATCTATGAAAGATCAAGATCAAGGAGATAGACATACAAAGACTTAGAGGTAGAAAAATACTTAGATATGAATGATCTAAAGATCATTCTAATCATCAGATCTATTAATCAATAGGATTGTTCATAATTTATATATTGACAATATGCATGGATGTACAGATTACATACATCAGTCAGGATCATGGATGATTGGGGAAAAGAGATCAATCCTTAAAGGTAGGAGGATTTGGTAAATGCATACATGATTGTACTCATGATCTTATGTTGACAAGAGTAATGATAATACTTGTATTAAATCTCTTGAAAACCTTATGATCCAACCAAATACATATAAGATGGTTAAGGACTAAACTATAAGTGAATAGGGAACTAGGAAATATTTCAGCTATAAGTAAACAGACATATGGTCTGATATATATGAAATCTATTTTACATACAAGCTTGGAGGCTTGTGAGTTTGTTTTAATAAGCATAAGCCTAGGAGAATGCTATTGCTAGAGGAGTTATGGGGGTTTGGCCACCCGCTCCTTGAAATTTGATGATATAATAATACCTTGCTCTATGAGAGGCTAAAAGTCGGGTGGTGGCAATTATGGGAAGGCCACCACTGTGAAAGTCTTGCCCCCCATACGAGCAGTGACATAATATTTTCCACCGTGGTATCAGTGGTGAACAGGGCAGTTATCTGAGCGCGCTAGTACGGATTAGATTGCAGCATGACAACCTTTCTAATTATTTTGCACTATGATGCATATGAGAATATGCATAGTGAAATGCCTCATGTTATAGCATAATGAAATGCTAGGTAATTGTATATTACCAATATTTCCCAAGAAGGGAAATTCTCAGTATAAGATTAGCTGTAATACTCAATTCTCAAAATGAAGAGAATTGATCAACTTAGTTGGGAATGATATTTGACTACTTTCACAAATTTAACTAGTTTACCCATGAAGGGTATGTATGTATGTATATAGATATACATAGCTTACAAAGTAAAGAGTATGTTTAAGGATAATGAGATTATGAAGTATTGGAATTACATTGTCAATGTTATGTTTCTTGAATCCCCTACCAAGCATTACTTGCTGAGATATTGTAATTGTTGCAATATATCAGATACAGGGAAGGAGAGTTAGGAGCTGAAGACTATAGAAGACTTGAAGAGAGTAATCTTCAAGGTATACCCTTGAAGACATGTATTTTTCTTTGTTGAGAGTTTTATTATATGGTGAGTTTGAGTTTTGGATTATGTAATTTGGACAAGCATTGTACTAGATTTACTAATTACTGCTCTTTAGACTCTTTGATATAATTTTAAACTTGAACTTATTGGAAATTATATTTTGAAACTTTTCTGTTGTCTTTGGTGGCATTGTTCTGCAGTGCCCTAAACAAAAATCAAATTGGGAGTGTGGATATTATGTTCTTAGATACATGAGAACCCTCATTCGCAATGGAGTTACAGTCTCACAATTGAGAAAGGTAACACTTAGACTTACTGACCAATGTTACACTTTTGATTTGTATATTTCTTGACTGAATCCAAGATTACATGTTTGATATCTGAACTAAGTTATTATATGTTTCTTGCAGGCGGATTTTGGAACCAAGAGTTACTCCCAGTTGGATCTAGATGATATTAGAATGGAATGGACAGATCATATTATGAATTTTAATTTGTAGTTCAGTGATGTAAAATTGTAAATGAATGTATATTATCATTCATGTATATACATTTTACTCAAATATAACACAAAGATCAATTCATTTCAATGGATGTGTTCTATTTTTCTTTTGATTGAATCATTGAAGTACACTGTATCAATGTATGTGCTTTCTTTGTTTGAAACTTTCAAATTTCAATGATGTGATTGTGAAGTTGGTGTTTTGATCAGCAGATGGGTTGATCATCAATTTTCAATGATGGTTTAGATCAGCAGATGGGTTGTATTGTATCGTGTATGTACATACAGTCTACAGATACAGTATGGGTGATTGGTATCATGTATTGGAGAGGGAGGCATATATGGAATGGAGGTTGATGATTGCAATTACTAATATATACTGAAGTTGTAGATATGATTAATATGAATATGATACCAAAAAACTTTCAAATTTCAATGATGTGATTGTGAACTTGGTGTTTTGAATCGAGACCTGATAGACATCCCGGCCTATACAGGCAATTTCATCCATTTGCTGAGGATAAAATTAAAAATGCCAAAGTTCAGAATGATTGTCTACATTGGTGCTTGCCTGGGCCTATTGACAATTTTTATGATATAGTCATAGAGATGGTGCTAAGTGATTGATATGTTGGGCAATTGTGATGATTGGAGCCCATGATTCTGAGCTACCAAGTTTTTGACAATCAAAACACACAATTGTTTGCATAAACAAAAAGTGGGATGAGGAAGTTCCACTCGTTGTAATTATATCATGTTTGCAAGCTTTCACTTATCTGTTGCCAATCAAATGTGTTTTATTAGAAGCTTGCAAACTGGAAGGTGAAGTTGCTTCGGCTTACATTTCAAGAAATCCTGCTTCATTCAGATCTTGAATCACAAATTTTTGGATTATATTTTGTGAATTCCTGTTTATAGTTTGTCACTCTCATGTCTTTGCTTTATTTTCATATTCTTTAAGATACACCCGAATGTCAACGAGAACCTGGAAGAAGCTGTTCCTCTGATAATATCTTTATATTATATGTGTAAGAATAACTCACTAACAGTGGCTCCAGAAGAACCCTCAAATATAACTTAGTAATATAGGACGGTTTGTGAATAGCCGTCCTATATATAACTAGTAATATATGACGGTTTGTGAATAGCCGTCCTATATATAACTGGAAATATAGGACGGCTTGTGAATAGCCGTCCTATATAATTAGTAATATAGGACGGTTCCTCATGAACCATCCTATATTTTCAAATCGTGTCATTGTCAAGATCATAAGTAAATAGGTCGCGTGTCAAACAGGTCGACACCACGGGTCAAATTCATTGACTCGAACATGACACGATTTTTGGCGTGTCATTTTTGGGTCACCCGAAAATGACACGAAGACAATAAGACTCGACCCGAACCCGCTAAATTCGCGTCGGATTCGAGTCGTGTTATCGTGTCGTGTCATATTTTATCGCTCCTAGAAAAAACCAGAGAAGCGTATCGGACCAAACAAAAGCGTGACCTTTCAGGTGAAACCTTGCCGCCATGCAGCAACTTTGCATGTGGGCCTCTCCATCATAGCCTTGGAATTGTTGGACCAACTTACTTCTATTGGAACAGAAGGACATACTGTCACTAAGCTAACTTTTTGAGACCTTCTGTGTTTATCTGCTGTGTCAGCAAGTGATAGGCTATACGAATTTTCTGAGACCTTCAACGACTTTTCTAAGACGAAAGGAAATACAGAGAGGAGTCCAATTCACCCGACGGGACGCACCCATTTCAATTTTAAACAATTCCAAGCAATTCGTAGCCGGTTTTACCAGTTTTGGTGCAGATACGGAGTTCAACGTTTTACGAAATCTTGGGCAAGAAATAAGGGCCAGACGTGAGGATTAGTGGGCCCAACACTTTTCCTACTTTATATGTGACAAGTTTCACGGCTCGTCGAAGGAAATCGTGGGCTCAGGAATATTGGATGAGAAATTGAGAATGACAAATATGGTCTCACAAAGGCGTAATATATATCGACTGCCCTCCATTGGAATCCTGTGGTGAAATTAATTGCAACAGAGATTGAGTAATCTAAGCCGCTCATCTCCACGCTACGGTCAAACGATAGATGGCCATGTCGCAAAAATCAATACGTTGGATGTTCTTACAGATGGACAAGGCTAATCTATGTAAAGGTTATTAATATGAACCGTTCCGATCATTAAAAAAGACTAACGTCAAGCATCGTGCCATTTTGCATGAAGGCGGGGCACTTTTGAATGATCCAAACGGTTCATCTAACGCTCTGGCTTATTTCTCTGGCTCTTGGAGTTAAATGTAGACCCTTGTTTTCACACAAATTAGGTTCCTATGTGAACAAGAGTGCCTTTTTTGAGATGCTAGCTCTGTCCAATATGCGTGCTTTTTGACCTACTAGTCATCCAGAGCCACAGAAATAAGATGACACGGTCGGATCATCCAATGGTGGGCTTACCTCATGCAAAATATAGAGATACTAGAATGGGAGACTGCCAACTTGGAAGCCTCAATAGAATATAGTGTTGACTGAAAATATAAATGAGAGAGAACTGCAAATTATTACTTTCCAATTTGCTAGAGGATTAGTTTCGGCTACAACAAATTGTAATAGTGGATAATAGGTCAATGATAGCGCAGGTTTTGTGATTATGATTATATCTTTGTGGGCTAACGTCTTACTATATGAGATTTCCTAATTAAATCTTTTGACTGCGTTTTCTTGACAAGAATTTCGCAAATGCTAAACAGAAGATAGGAGACTGAATCTTTAAATGTTCAAGGGAACAGTGGCGGCCTCGTAAAAGTGATTGTTGTCCACAATGTGGAAAAAATATTTCTTCCGATAAGATAAATCGTAACTCGCATGTACTTTTGCTGCACTTGAAGGGCTATGCCTGCCCAGTTTTGTAGCTAGAAGAACATAGATTATTATCAACAAACAATAAGAGCTAGATGACATAAGCTCCCGTTGAGTAGGAAGGGGCCATAAGCCAATGCATAGACAAACAGTAGATCGACAAACGGATCAGGCAGCCTATTCTTGGAGAGGAATAGGATCAACTAAGAGTGAGCGGATACGCTCCTTTGTCTCACGGTCGGAGACCGTGTATCCATCTCCAAATTGGTAAAGTATTTCGATCACACGGGCGAGATTGACAATTCGTGTAAGAAGGGTCGGAGAGACTGGTTGTTCAAGATATGCTTGGTTTATGTCTTTCCACGCGGTTGTGACCATCTCCCGTAACTTCTTGTAAGCCTCTGCCTCGGAAGATCCATGCTGGTTAATGTAACACTGGATCGCTGATGCAACGTGCCCACGATTTTGCTCGAACTTCATGAATAAATAACAAAGAACAATAAGTGATGGGTGATTCTATAAAGAAGTGTACAAAGTATAAGCCATCAATATTACTTCAAACTAGGACTTGACTAAAACTTGGCCCAATGTACTGGTGCAGTCTACTTAGCATTATCATAAGTGAGTTCAAGGAGGTTTTGAATTGATTTGTAGGGTAAAGATTGGACAAAGAAGAGGACTTGATGAGTTGAGCATTGACTAGAGAATTTTTCAATAGCCAACAAAGCCCAGAGTATTGTAGATTTTCAATGCAACAGTTGCCTACCTTGTTTGACTCGATATCATCCAAGAGTCTGCAAATCATAGATGCATCCAGGGCGATCTTAGGTTTTTGGACAGCCCATTCAAATGCCTCCTTTGTTGCAATTTCACCCATGCCAACAAAGGCAAGAATGGTAATCATGGGGTAGGTGCAGCTGACCATCGCAACGTCCAAGTACTCTTCCACAGGGGGCACGTAATCCTTGCTGTACCAATCGGCTTCAGTGAAGTATGCTCTCGCCAAACCTTTAAGCTGTCATTAAAAAATATAATTCAAAGGGAAACATTAGAAATCAACTCTGCTTGAAGAAGGAAAGATGGGATAATAATTACTCCAGATGACTGGATACTGGCCCTCAATTTTGGCTCTTGTTTATGGCTAATATTATCAGACTTATTCTATGCTCCCAAAATCGTAAATTCACGTATCTAGCCCAGGGAGATCAAGATGTCATACTCCTTCTTTTAAGTAAGGTATACGATAGGCATTTCCTTGTGGAGCGAGTTCCTCCTCTATTTCCTTCACAGTGTCATATAGTGCTAGATAACACACTTGTATATATTCTGGCAACTCATTCACGACGTCAAGATCCCACCTGAAAATTTCTTTGCCTTGTCAGCTCCACAAATTCACGTTTCATATTTGCAACTCAAGGATAGAATGCTTAATGCTTATTTATATTTTGTAATGACAAGTGAAGGCTACGTATCAAACCTTTCTACGGCATTAGTCAACAGTACGAGTTCATCCATTGTACCATATCCATCGTACGTATCATCCATGGCTGATATGCTAGCCAATACTTTGGTCATCAGCACTCTAGCTCGAGAGTATTGTGGTTCAAAATAAGTTCCATTGGCCCAAAAGTATAGTTCAACCAATCGATCCCTTGCGAAGGGTAGCTTTCCTATGAGATCCAGCTCCTTCCACCACCTGCAAGAGGCACCAACATGGTCCGCTTTAAGAAGATCATCGGACACTAAGACTGAAGCTAGATTTAGAAGTTGCGAGTACGGTTTGTTCAAAATTATTATGAAAATGGATAATAAATTCATCGGTATTGATGGGTCAGCCGGAACATAAATTGGGCACAGGGAGCTCTCTGGACACGATTTAACAAATTATGTACTAAAAGTAATTTACCTTGTGAGTTCCTCAAGCTCTCTCTGATGCAACGATTGCACGAGGTTGAAATCCAACTTCGCAAGCTCTAGCAGCGTTTCATTTCTCTTTTCCTCTTCTTGGTAGATTGATATGTAATACTTATGCTCTAGCCTTTGCACGCGTTTATGTAGTGGTAGCTCTAAAGCATGTGATACCTTTCTTGCAAGCAGTGAATCGAGATGCTCCAGACTAGAACTGAGGTGTTGTCGGGTGAAAGTAATGGCCTCTTCAAATACATCTTCTCCTCGTGTACCGAGATATGCCGCTTCGTACAAGCTTAAGAGACCCCTCACGTCGGTGCTTAATGTTTCCCTGAAGCTGCCTTTGTCATCTTTAAACTGGGTAAAGACATCTGTTTCGCATTGCATTTATGCAAGTTACTTATCAACATACATCTCAAGCCTCCAACAAAGAATTCATAAGAGTAGGTTGGAGAGTAGTACTAGTTGCGGGAGTCTATCACAACAAATGGCGAAGGTATACCTGAAGATATATTATATCCATGTTGTCTTAGTAAACGAAACCGAAGGGCAATAGTATGAAGATCGTCAGCATCAGCGATTGAAAGAGATTCATATATTTGATGCAATGCCTTGTCAATTTCTTGTTCAAAGAGATGAGCCACTCCGAGGCATTCGAGGACATTGATCAAATCCAATTCATGCTTGGAGGCCCTTACATTGCTTAGCATCCTCTTCACTTCTTCCTTCAATTCTTCGACTCTTCCAGTCCATGAATTTAGCTTCTGAATAAAAGCATGCCATCCACGAAGCAAATGCATCAGCAGGTGATAGGTTAAGTGGTAATTGAACTTTAATTGACTCTGTATGTGTGTGTGTGCGCGCCCTGCCTGGGTGTTCTTACCGTTTGCTCGTGGGGGAAAGTGAGGAAGTGATCACCCCAAACGCTAGGATGATACTCTGCCGGCGTTCGTCGAGTGACCTGGGAGTTTCCCTCTGTCCCAGGATGCAAGATGGAAACAAGAGAGGGAGTGGGAGCCGGAAGAGCCATGGGACGTAATGGGTGGAAAATCAAACACAGAAATAACTCTGATGTTGTAGTTTGTTTTGTGATTGATGCGTCATATGAATGGATATTTATAGACTTCATTTAAAGGTTTGAAGCTGGGACGGCTTCTGCTGATCATCTTTCCCTAGCAGCCGAGCTTGGACAAAAAAGGCGGCGGGGAAGGAAAGGGTGTGCTTATAAGTGTATTTTTATCCTCCTTTCTAGTGCTGGAGCTGGCAACGATGATTCTCGTATCGCAATTCATGCACGTTGCCTCCAGTCATGTCATGCAAATCAGCTTTAAGCAGTACCTGGAAGAATTTTTAATTTAGGTGGATTAGTGCTCTGTTGAAATAGAACCCGCCTTCCTGTATTTGTTTCCACTTGGACACGATGTCATGCACATGGTTTAAATCATGACACTACTTGAAAGTAAGGCGCCCAAATGTCTTGCCTATTCTAGCATGTTAAAAAAGCTATCATTCCACATGGTTGGACGGTTTCTAAAAGCAACGGTCCAGATTAAACAGCCAAAAATATATTTGTTGGATGCTAGGTCGTGATTTTTGAGTTGCTTAGTATTATGAGTTGGCAATATTAGATGAACGGCACCGGTCATCTAAAGCTAAAGGTCCATTTCTCATCACTGTAGAATTCCCCCGTTACTAAGATTGGTGTGAGTAAGCAGCTGCTGCTCTCCTCCACCGAAAACAATAGTTAAACAAAAGTAAGGGTGATCTCATAACCCTGATATGATTGACCTTAAATCAAATAAATTAATTATCCTGAATACCTAATCGTTGTTTTTAAAAATAAATCTCAGCGACTTTTTCTTGTAAAACAAGATTCCTTCACCTTGTGTTTGAAAATGCTGTCTAAGATATAAAATCCACAGTTGAAGGATGCTACTAATAAAACATGTAACCACTAGATGATGAATTTCAATACACATTGTTAGGTATAGGTCATCCCGATCAATCCGACTTTCTTTAATTTGTTTACGGGGTTTCCTGTCCGATCGAATGAAGTAACTAACGAATTTACTAAGTTTTCTGTCTCTATGTTATGCACTTCTCTAGTCATACTCATTTTTAGTTCTTTCAAAGTAAGTTGCGTATGCGCACCAGTATCTTGTCCAATTTTGACTCAAAAGACATCTTGCTGATGGCTACTCCATTATTTAGTTCCAAAAGACAAAGATAGAAGGTTGATCACGTCTTTGAATTAGAGCAAAGTTCTATCTTGAAGACCTGTTTCTTTTCATCCTCATTACCCCGTTGCCTCCTCTGAAGAACAAACAAAAATATTAACAGAACAACATTCCCACCTGGGGGGCTGCCAGCCGCTAGTGAAGGAAACGTTGAAGTCGAAAAGAGACCGTTTGCAATTCATAGGGATGTAAAGTAAATTGCAAAAAACATATCCAAGCAAAATCAATGGCTTACTTTTACCCACTAAAATCCTATATAAGGTTTCAGGATGAAGGGCCTAATTCAACAGGATCAATGAGGTGACGGGTAGTAGAAATGGGATGCATTTCATTCACTCAATGTGATATGATCTTGTTTTAAATTACCGTAAGTGCACGGATCTATTGAAGTATAGACATGGAAATGGGGTCAATTTCAAGAGGATTTGATTTGAAAATTATGAATATTAATCGTAATACAAATTAGACTATCTTAACAAACCAAGTAAATTAAATAAATGAAATGATCTAATTAACCTTAAACTACACTAAAACAGGTAAATTCACTTAATTATGAAATCTAGAATTTTGGAGTTTACCGCATTACTAATTATAAGCATTCATATATAAACATCATTGATTTAATTCAACACATGTTAGTATAACAATGATGAAATACTAACACAGAAGATGTGTGCGTGAAAAGTCCAAATTCTTATATATTTTTAATTCTAATGATTTGCCTAGCTTAATTAATATAGATCCAAACTTTTGTTGGTTGTGTTGATTCTCGTAAATCAATGTTTGGATATATCTTCTTATTTACTGCATGAGCTATATATTGGAGAAGTGCAAAACAATATTTGATTGCTACTTTAGCAATGGAAGTTGAGTTTGTATTTTGCTTTGAGGTGACAAAATAGGGTATTTGGTTGAAGAGTTTCATCTCTAGGCTTCGAGTTGCTGATTCTATCTCTAGGCCACTGAAGATATATTGTGACAATTTAGCTGTAGAGTGGAAGTCAAAGCAAGTATATTGACGTTAAGTATTTAGCAAACAAAGAGCATATTAAAAGAAATGAAGTTCTCATCGGACATATTCATACTGAGCTGATAATTGCAGATCCTTTAACAAAAGGCATGCCACCAAAGTTGTTTAAGCATTTTGAGGCTTATTCATAAAGATAAAAATATCATATAAAAGGTTTTTCAAAGATGAAAATTACACAGTAATACATGGAAGGTAATATTTGTTTTTTAAACAAATTACTGTCATGATTTATGTAATTTACTTCTTTGTTTGAGCATAAAGTGTTCTAATGTTAACATTTATAAATTTGTAAAGTTATAAATGTTTGGACTAAGTGGGAGAAGGTTAGAATTTTCTGTCATCCCTATCATTTAAATTCAAAATCTTAGGTGGGTTTACTAGTCTTCAGTCTTAGTGGTGCATAGTAACTAACCATTAGAAGAGAAGAGCAGTTCTGGCAATTGTCTTTGATGGAAGGATAACTGCTATTAAATTTATTTTAAAGGATCCTTGATTCAAGCAGTTTTGACTGTATTTTTCCATCACAAAGAACTGCTATTAAATTGGAAGATCTCTTAAAAACTACTTTGTATCTACTGCTATGGCTGGAGGTTTGTTTTTTGCTCCTCAAATTATGATTTTCTGATTCGTGTAAACATTCAGAGAATATAGGTTTACACTTTTATGTTGCGGGGATGTGGAGATGAACACCCTTCATACTTGGGCAGGCAAGCTGACACTAACTTCATTTGATGTGTTCATTTTATTCAAGCTGAGATATCATGGGAAAATGGTTGGTGACCTGACGACTATATATCCATCGGATAAAGACAAGAACTTAAGATGTATTGACTGCGGATCAACTTTCTTAATAGCAAAAGCGCCTCATGTTAAAGACTTTGGTATTCACTTCGCTTACCTTGTTTGACTCGTAATCATCCAAGAGCCTACGAATCACAGATGCATCCATAGTGATCCTAGGTTTCTTGACAGCTCAATCAAATGCCCCCTTTGTTGCAGTTTCCCCCTTCCCAACGAAGGTAAGGAAGGATGATAATCGTGGGTAGGTGCAACTAACCATCGCAACATGCAATTACTCTTTAACTGGGGGCATATAACTCTTACTGTACCAATCAGCTTCAGTGAAGTATGCTCTGGCCAAACCTTTAGTATGTAATCAGACAAAATCATTCAAAGAAACATATTAGAAATCAATTTGTATGCAAGGAAAAGGAAGGACATTATAGTAAGTCGTCCTAATGCATATCCTCCCCCAGAAATATAATTCTTATGTCTATGCTAGTAGATCCGGATGTCATACTCCTTTTAAGTAAGGTACACGGTAGTCATTTCCTTGTGGAGCGAGATCCTCTTCTATTTCCTTCGCAGTATCATATAGTGCTAGATAACACTTACAAACAGTCCGGCAACTCATTCCCGACCTCTAGATCCCAACTGCAAAACCTGTGGACGATAGGCCCGCTATTCATCTTATTGCTCCGGCTTTAGATAAGTACTAAACAAAACAATATAATGATTGAACATTTTTAGTGCCCTAATAATGGCACTTGAATTTAGGCCATTGTTTATACAAAGAGTTTTGTATGATAAAAAGTTTAATATTTTTTTCAGATGCTAGAATCATCCAATAATCTACATATGGTTTGATATACTAGCTATGCGAAGCTAATGTAAAGGATAAACGGCTGGGATCATGCAAAGGTAGGTAACCTTCAGACCAAAGTGTCACCTTTTGGGGAGGTCTATTTTAGAGCCTTCTGATTAGCATTTCTCTTTAAATAAAATAAAAAACTAAATCTCGTCATTTTTATTATTATTATTATTATTTTTTTACCGCAAAGGGTTACCAGCAACCTGCACAGAATCATATCTTAATTTCTAAATCTACTTGAAATTTTCAACAAAAAAAGTGCCAGTCACCTGTTTGATGATTCTAGCATCTAAAAAGGAATACCATCGACACATGTTTAGAAGCGTTCTAAAAGCAACGCTCCAGATCAACAGAAAAAAGTCATTTTTCGGATGCTAAAAATCCTCAATCCTCTCTCTTCTCGTCAACCAAAGGTAAGGCCCGTTACGGGCGTAAAGTTTGGCGGCTCCTGGATCCGTGCTTTTGTAGAGTTCCTCCGTTCTACTTGTCCGACCAGACTGTTAACTTGTCGTGAGGCCTCTCTGTAAAGTTTCTACAGAGGGTGATGCCGTAACCCCGACATCATCGACCATTAAGTAAATTATTCTGCGTAGGTCTTACTGCCATATGTTTGGTCATCCAGGTCCAACAGTTGATTTTTCTTGGCCATAGCTTTGATCGTCTTGCTTTAAAGATCGCGTCCATTGGATGGTATAAGCGTTGTTGATTTGGACGTGAATGGGCAGGATTGGACGTTAGGAGGGATAAGATAATCTAATTGAATATTTCGTCGGCATCCTAGCTAAGACGTGGTACTGAATAGACCAATTTCTATCACCAATCATGTGGCCTGACATGTAATTTAAGCTGAGGGCGGTGTTTAGGGCAAATCTATGCCATGTTGATAGGATATTCCAGAAATCACAGCGATTGAATGCTCATAGCCTAAGTTACTTTAGATGAAAGATAATGACCGTTGATTCTAAAAGTTGAAAATAAAAATTTAGTGAGATTCATTCTGGTTTTTTATTTTTTCATATGTAACCTAAATAAGGGAGCGAAGACAAAATGAATAGTGCAGCACAGCCTTTTAAGTGCAATGGTGCAAAGAGTCTCTCAACAGGATTACCAAGAGTCAAGACTGGTTGTCTACCATTAGGAAAATAAAAG
Source organism: Warburgia ugandensis (assembly GCA_035236585.1). Classification (NCBI taxonomy): domain Eukaryota; kingdom Viridiplantae; phylum Streptophyta; class Magnoliopsida; order Canellales; family Canellaceae; genus Warburgia; species Warburgia ugandensis. The sequence goes on from CP141137.1 coordinate 60,971,644, forward strand.
GACATAGATCTTCTGAAAAAAAAGGTGCCTAGATTGAAGTCTCCCATTGAAGTTGCTTAAAAGAACCCGCCGACCACGTGAAAGATACATGAATGGTACAGATATTCTAAAGAACATGCCTAGGGCCTCTAGCTAATTCATGCCTCAATTTATGTCATTCTACTGGACTCTACTTTGGGCACTGCGCTAAATTCTACTGGTAGTCAATTTTAATCCCCGCCATATTGGGCGAGTGCATTAATATATGGTTCAATGTTGTCTGCGGACACTTACCACTTTATCCTCATTCTCCTTCGGAAGCCAAAGAAAGTTTTCTTCAGCACGCCTTGGACTTGGAGAAAATTTTGTCTTGAGTCCTGGTTTTCTTCATCCACGAGCCCTCGTGGTTCTTCGAAGAATAAAAGAAATTATCCGCGGAACAACGTTCCCTCCTCGGCTGCTAACGGGGTTCCCCACAACTTAAACAAGGAAAAATGCATGAAACACGGTATTCCTTCTGGCGGCCTATTTGCCTTTGCCCAATTCCGTCAGTATATATTCCAAGATTTGGCAGTTTGCTAATAAAAAATAATTTAATCTTCATGTTGCGTTCCATAAAACATGAGGCCTTCAGGCTCGTGCAAAAGTATAGTTTCCCATTTCTGTCAGTATATGGTCCAAGATTGTGCCAGTTTGCTCACAAGAAATGACTTACTCTTCAAGTTATGTCGTCCTTATATAGACTCGCAGGTGGATTTGAAAATTTTGTTTAATTACTCCATGCACTCAGTAATGAATAGAGAAATTCCTTGACTCAACTCATTACATAGCAAAAATATTTTATTTCTATTAGGATTTGAAACAAAACCTCCCACGCAACAATAAGCACTTCTCAATCAACTTACTAACAATTACATCTGCATTAAAATACAAATTCAAATATAACTGAAAGTAAATAAAAAATATTATTCAAATTTTACTCAAGTAATTTTGAGTCACTAAATGTATTTTATTCCTTCTAGTTCTTCTTTATGTATAAGTTTTTAGTCCAATTGATGACCGGAGCATCTATACTATTTAATAAGAGAATTCTCAATCATGGCTACCTTTAAGGGGACTTAAAATAACTAGATTTCTCTAAAAGCACTTGGTATAAAGTAGGATTCTTCTATGTTATTTTTTAAATAAACTATGGTGGTAATAGATCTAGGAAAAGATATTGACATGACCAAAATTGCTAGTGGCAAGAATGATTGAGGCAAAATTGAAAAAATAAAAAACTATGATGTGGATGACATGTACCACAACATGGGTTACCCTCTTTTTTTATCAACCCATTGACAAATATGAAAACTAATTTGTCCATTAACAAGAACTCCTATCTAGACTGATTTCAAAACCCATTAGCCATAACCTATTGTTGGATTATCTAATTCAGTCATCCTATTTTGCTTAGTCATTATCTAAAAGCTCAAAATAGCTTAGCTAAAATCATCTAAAGGATGAATTTTGGTGTCTAGCCTATCTAGAGGAGACAAAAAATGATGAATAGGCTAGATCACTCGATGGTGGCTCTAGTTAGAGCCATCCAATCTCTCATAACTAGTCCATATATTGTTCCTCAATTGCATGGCTCTCTCTCTCTCTCTCTCTCTCTCTCTCTCTCTCTCTCTCTCTCTCTCTCTCTCTCTCTCTCTCTCTCTCTCGATTTTCTTCCAAATTTGCTTTTGACTCCAATTGCTATTTAAACTTGACTAGGTTTCCCTAGCATGTTTTGAGTCAAATACCTACAATGAATCCTTCCATATTCCAAAAAGAAGACTTACAACAGTTGAGAAGTGCAAGAAAGTTACTTACGTGCTAGAAAGATCATATTATAGTTCATTTTGGGCTCAACCATTTTGGTGATCAAAATAACATGGAGACGAAGGGGCTCATGTGTTCATGTCTCTCCCATTGCCAAAAAGAATAGGGGTATCTATTTCAAAAATTGAATGCTTAATCAAGGGTAATTTTGTCATTCAAACTCATTTCTTTTCTAGAATAATTTTTTACTTAAATCCTTTGTGAGATGTTGCTTAATTGGAAACTTATGATTTTCTCTTCCTATTCTTGCCAAAATCAGCAACATTCATCCAAATATGATTCCTCTATGTCTATACTATGTTCTTAAGCAAACTTCCTTCCTACTTTTAAAGGAGAGTTATATAAATGAAATTCCTTTATTAGAATAAATTTCATTCTAAAAGTCCCACATAAAAGTAGAACACTAAACTAGTAAGTAAGCATTATTTTTCTTTTAGAACTAGAGAGATACACATCCACGCACATTATCCAACCAAGTCATCGAGGTGAGAGATTCTTCCTTGCATGAATGCACTAGGAGGCTTAGTGCAACCAACTATATATTTTCTCCAATTACTCTCTCTCTCTCTCTCTCTCTCTCTCTCTCTCTCTCTCTCTCTCTCTCTCTCTCTCTCTCTCTCTCTCTCTCTACACACACACACACACACACACACACACACACATATACTATTTTTACATGGGCAACATCACATGTCATCCTCCAATTAGTTCTTAAATTGAATAATAGAGCTAGATAATTCATGAAAAATAGATTTTAACTAAGATGACGAACATTTTTTATTGCTAAATACCATGGCATATATCTAGTAGGAATCCTCTTAAGATGAGATTTGTTGGCCAATTTAAAAGAAAATAATGTTAAGAAATTTTAAGAAAGGTTCATAGAAAATATAAAGAGATAAAGACTAGAAAGAGATTTTAGGAAAGGTTAGAGATTAGAGAGATATTTAAGAAATTGAAATTTCGCTAAAAAACAAAGATAAGTTATTTAAAGGCCCATTTATCTAACTAATAAGTTAAGATACAATAAAAGAAAATTCATTAAAATTTTAAATTAGAGTTAAAAAGTGGTTAGCTTAGTATATAATAGATATATAACCATTTAGAAAATTTAATTTTGAGTCAACCATAGAGTTACCTTAAGTTAAATCAACTCACCCCTTTTTTGAGTTGAGTTGAGTTTAAACCATTTATAAAAGAGCCTTTCTTTGACTACATTATTAAATTAGCTATGAGAGAAATGTGTTCTACAAATCCTCATCTCATGTGTTCCATTGAGATGAATCAATATAAAGATTATGAAATAATAACCTAACTTGAGGGTCAACAAATAATGGATACTTTGGAATAAATATTGCATTCAACAAGATTATGTGATTTTAAACTATCTATAAAAGAGCCTTTCTTTTCCTATATTATTAAATTAGATATTAGAGAAATGTGTTATGTGAATCCTCAACTCATGTGTTCCATTGAGATGAATCATTGTAAAGATTATGAAATAATAACCTAACTTGAGGGTGAACAAATAATGGATACTTAGGAATAAATATTGCATTCAGCAAGATTATGTGATGTTAAATAGGAGAAAAGATATTCAGATAGAGATGATCATAAATTAAGTTGAGAAATCAATACTTCGGATTTAACAAAAAAGTTTTATCATATTTATTTTATAAAGTCAACAATAAATGATGGGATTTAGATGAGATTATGTATCTAGACATCAATTTAAATTCAATCAACATGCCTCATAGAAGATACATAAGTGAATGTAGAAATATGATATGAAAATTTGATAAAATAACTCAACAAAAAATAAGTTGATAGTGTAGATATGGTCAAGATTGTAAATTTTCTCAATTAGTGGAATTGTGTAATATGATTGGTGATGAATGACTTGGTTATTATATTAAATGTCTTGCATATTAATCACTAGTTGGGTCCAACATGTGTGGGCCCATGATAACTGAGGGATAAAATTGAGTATAATATGAAAAGTCAAAGTTTGACTAGAGTTAACATATTTGATTTAAGTTGGGTAGAACCTACGTAGACTAAATGCGAAAGAAAGAGATCATCCACAAATAGAAAATTGAATAATACACACAGAGAGAGAGAGAGAGAGAGAGAGAGAGAGAGAGAGAGAGAGAGAGAGAGAGAGAGAGAGAGAGAGAGAGTAAAAAGGACTTTCCTAATTGGTATCAGATATAAAGAAGGAAGGTGTGGTAGTGATTTCCATATTCGAAACTCATCCAAAATTCTATATAAACTATTGAGAGTGACTCATTGGCCCTAAAGACAATCCAAGAGAAAATGACCCTACTAATTGTCTCTTAAGCCTCTTGAAGTTGTGAACTTTCTTGATCTTATAATCTCTAGTTAATCTAGGGTCATGGAAGAATTTTTTTTTTTAATTGATCATAGAGCCCAACTGGGACCACATAAATTAGAACAACTCTCATTATTGCCCAAAATCTAGATAATGAAGACAAACACAGAGTCCTATTCAATCCCTTCTATGCAAATAGTAAAAAGGGGGGTTTTTGGAATAGGAATAAAAAACCCTACCCATCAAAATCTACTTCAATATGTTAAAGTATTCTTTGATATAGAGTTGCCTTGTAGCTAAAACTAGGTCCCTCATAAGAAATTCGCCTTTTTGTGATGTACTGGGGCCCAAAGATTCATTTTAGAAAAGTGATATAAAGCACGATTTGTAACACTTTTAGCATCATGTGCACTCTAAAATTATTTTCAAGAAGAATATAGGTCAGCATCAGCTAAAATTGTTTAGGAACATGTAGTGTAGTGTTAATGTTTGTGCATGTTGCAATGTTCTTTGATGCCTAGACTAATTGCTGATAACAACTCATTCTCGTTCATCATTGTAACATAAAAATGAGACCTTGTTTAATTAAATAACATCTTAGTGTCCATACTAAACCAAATCACTTTATGCCTAGTGGCAACCTATTGTAATTAAGGCAAAAAAATTTTAGCCAAAATACTAAGGGATCGTCATCAAGACCTTATCCTGATTGGGGATCTGCCACATGAATCTTGTTCCTCCATTCTACTCTATTAAGCATTATGGCTTCATTTAATCTCAAGTTTTTAAATCTTTTCTCACCACTCATATCCATGCTCTTTTGGACCTTCCCCTTGCCCTTTTAGAACTTTTGACTTGCATTACCTCACTCCTTCTAATTGGTGCCCTCTTTGGTCTTTGATGGACATATCCAATCCATCTAAGTCTAATCTCCCACATCTTGTTACTTATTGGTGCTATTCCTAAGTTTTATCTAATATTTTCATTCCTAATTCTATCCTTTCTTGTCTTGCCACTTATTTATCTTAACATCCTCATTTCGGCTATACTTATCCTATGTACATGATGTTCCTTAACTACCCTACACTCTAATCCATAGAGAACTCACCTATCACACAAAACTCTAAAGGTGCATCTTCATTTGTGCTAACCTACTTGGATTCTTTGCGTAACCTCCCTCTCAATCTCTCCACTCTCTTGAATAATTGAACCTAAGTACTAAAAATGGCCTTTTAGGGGGACTTCTTGGTTATCAATCTTTATTGGTACTCTACTCCTACTCCTCTCCTTGCTAAAATTGCATTCTATATACTTTGTATTTGTTCAGCTTATTTCAAATCCTTTAGGTTCTAATGCTTATCTTTATAACTCTAACTTTGTGTTTACTAAAGGTTTATCACATAAAACAGGTATTATGACCCATGGGAGAGAAGACCTGATAGAAAATGGAAGGGGGTTTACTTTCATTTGCAGTTTTGCCGCTAGGTTGCTTACCAATTCTAATTGGGGGCAATATAGAGAAATCATGAAATTATCTTATTGCCAAAGTAATATTCTTGCAATAGCCTACTCAATTACCACAAACACTAGAGGTCAACCTTAGCCTTAACAAATAGGTCATCAACACTTACTATCAAACATAAGTGCGAGATAATAGGAATAAAATGATAAGTTACCTTTATTGGCAGCTGTAACATCCCTAATTTTTAAATACTAATTTGAGTGAATTTTGAAAGATGTTAAAATGGGATAAAAAGAAAATGATAAAATTTTACAATTTTGGAGTTTTATGAGTGAAAAACTTGATGGACATCAAATCAAGTGTCGGAACCTTGATATTTGGATTGTACTCAAAAAGATCATTCTAACGACACAAATTGTGCTAAAATCAAAGTTCCAATGAAAAAGATATAAAATTTTTAACATATAGTGTGTGTGTGTGTGTGTGTGTGTGTGTGTGTGTGTGTGTATAAGAAAGGAGATTATAAAAGGAAGCTGCTGTTTTGATAATGCCTCTCCCCTTCCCTTAGTCACTGATTGTTACCCAAAACCCAACAAAGAAGAGAGAGAGAGAGAGAGAGAGAGAGAGAGAGAGAGAGAGAGAGAGAGAGAGAGAGAGAGAGAGAGAGAGAGAGAATGGGGAAGAAACAGTTGCCAATGATTGCGTGTAACACTTGTGAGGGGAGAAGAAAATTGGTTTTCAGCCGTTAGATTTTAGGGCATCACCTAGAGAAAATGACAACTCAGAACGATGATGCGATCGGGCAAGTGACAAGGAACAATCAAGTTGTTGAAGAAGATGCTGGCAAGTAGTAGAAATTAGACGACTAACAAATTTTCTTTGCATTTTTCTGCATCAAACGATGTTAGATCACCACCAAATTTCAGGGGAGTGAAGGTGAGACCATGATCTACAACTCCTTTTGAGAATTTGAGATCTAACGAAAAATGGGCCATTGGCAGCGATCCTACCGATTACCTTCTCCAATGTAATGACCCCAATTTTTGTGATATTAAAATCCCATGAAAAGTTCAGTTTTAAAGATAAGGGCATTTTGGTCATTTCACTAGTCGCCTCAACTGAACACAGGAATTTGGTCCTAAAAATGATTTCATTAGATGTGTCTCAGAAAAAGGAATCCAACGAGACCAAAATCACCCAAAACGGAGTTAAAATGAGCAAGATATGGCCCTTTGAAGTTCAGGGGCAAAACTGTAAATTTCACAAAAACGACTTAACTTAAAAAACACAGGTGCCCATTTTCAAGCTCCTAGAGGCTTCTGGAATGGCGGTGTTTCAAGGAGAAACCACCGCCATTCTGAAGGTTTCCCCACCGCCATTCAAAGGCAGTTAAAACCCCTCCAGAACCCTCTTTAAAAGCCCTATAAATAGAGCTCCTGGGTGCCTCTAAGGGCAGCCCAAAACCTTGGAGAAAACCAGTTATGAAGCAGTGACCAAGAGGGAAAAACGTGGAGAGAAAACTAGCCACGAAACAGGTACGCTCAAAAACTCCCCAAACCCATCTCACCCATAGTCCTAGGCTCAGTTTTCCTAGGTTTTTTCATGAAAAACCATGGAGAATAGGCCTCCAGGAGAGCCACAAAGGACCCTGGGACGTCCCCAGGGCCGCAGGTCGAACCAGGGTGACCTGAGGATGACCCAGGTCTCTAACGGGCGGGGCGGTCCAATAGGAACGTCCCACATCGACCTGCGTCAACGTCTGTTTGAAAAACCAAACGGGTGCGTCCAGGGACGCGCCCACTAAAGGGACAGATGGGCGGAGAAGTTGTGAGCGTCTGCAGATGCGCCTGCTGAGGCGCACGCTAGCGCACGTCGTCTTTTCTGTTACTTAAGGAAGCAGGGCGCACGTCGCAGACGCGCAGCACCTTAGCATTCCGGTTTTTTTGTCTTTAAGACTCTATGTACATACAATACTAAAATGCTTATAACTTGAGATCTAGAGCTCTGATTGAGGCGCTACAAAAGGCTTTGTGTCTGTATCGACGACGCAGACACATCCAAACCATAAAATCTCTAATCAAGGTCCAATAAAAGGTAGGCATGACCCTTAGAATAGGATGGTGGCGCGTGGCCACTAGAACGTTGGAAAACTGAGGATACCAAGGCCAAATTAGGACCTTGGGGACACCACATGTGCATAGGGATGGACCCCTAATGCCTAAGTAATAAGACCCAACTGCTCTAAACCCATAAAAGATAGGTTAAACTAACCTTGAGTCCCCAAACCATGTTCAAGAGCGTACGAGGACAAGAGGGTTAACGCGACCTAGCCAGGTAGGTGCTCTATCACTATTAGATTCTTTTAAAAGAACTATTATTATTTTGAGAACATATGTTTTAAGGATTTGACTTGATTTGCATGACTTAATTCAGCATGCATGATAAATGCTTTGTACATAGCCATGTTTTGAAATGATTGCATATACATTATGCACATATATGGGTTGCAAACAAGTGCATACATTGCATGATTTAAGTACTTGCAAAGATTGCATGTCCTTGAGGGTTACCAAAAGACGCTGGAGTGCCCAAAAGACGCTGGGTAGGCAGTTGTGAGGGCCAGGCAGTTGTGAGGGACCCAAAGAGGACAGGTTTTGAAAAATGCATTGTGCATGTATTGCCAAGACATGTGCTACATGCATGGATTACATGATAAGTGTAGCCTTGACCGATGAGGGAGGGCTAATGAGGGTGGGCCGACGAGGGCGGGCCAGAGAGAGCTGACAAGGCTTCTAGGCTGGCAGGCTTCTAGGCAGGGTTATGACTTTGAATGCAATAGTAGCATGAGCAGATTTTTATGCATTTCATGCATGTTTTGCAACCGATTGCATAGATTGCATGATTTATGATGAAGAAGTGTCATATGCCCTGTGGAGGTATATGATCCTGTGTCCCTAGGTACCCGGGGACCACACGGCGATGATGTCGTGGGCATAGTGGGACCCTATGGTTTCGTGGATTTATGTGCATTGCATATGGCATGATATAAGGTTGGTCGACCATACCATGATAGATATCTATGAGTTGGATTCAGTTGAGCATATGATGCATATTTTTATGATTATGATATATGATACTTTTGACTTGGATTATGATATTTCTTTAAGTCGTCAGTATTCCAGTTTGACAGTGGCTTTTAATATCGATATTGAACGTGATTATTCGAACAACATGCACATGTTTTTATAAGCACATGATTTTAAAGATAGCATGCATTATAAAACTAGCAGTGATAGACTCCTGAGTATATTATATACTCACCCAATCCTTAACATTTTTCAGACATCAGTAAGCACTCAAGGACAAGATACGTCCGTATATATCATGGTTCAGGACAGCTCCACTCACAAAAAGAGGACATCTATGTTAGTGCTATGAGCAAGTGAATCCAAAAGAAAACAAATATACATGTAAGTAAACTCTCAACCCTTTGGACATGTGTTTGTACTTAGTTACAGTTGGGCTGTGCGTTGTCACTGGAAAGACCTGGGGAAAAACATTTATGATTTCTGAAGTTTTTCAAAAACTACCTTAGTTGTTGTGAAAGCAAATGACACTCGGGGTTTTCAAAATGAGTTTAAAAACAAAAGATTTTCCGCTGCATTGCATGGTTTTTAATAAATGGTTTTCAAATAGGGATGCATCCCGCCTTAGGAAATTAGGTATTGCATTTAAAAATGCATGAGAAAACCCGGGTCATCACATCCAATGACAATTGATCAATGTCGGTGACTCATCAAAATATGGGAAAATCACGTCCTAGATATATTTTGGTGTGACCTACACCATGCAAAAGTTAGATCTCTGATGGGGGATCATCTGACCATCCAATTTGGATGCAAGTCAAATTAGAGATTCGTGAGATGAGATCCTAAGATCAGAACTGTCCATCATGATCCTTCTGATGTGTAGATCAAGATCCATGTGAGGTATACTAGATCTGAGATTTTCGTGAGATGATCTAGCCGATCTTGATCAATGACTATGATCGATGGATGATTTTGGTGTGGAATTGGATCGAGTTTGATGATCCATTTTATTCAAATGAATTATTAAGATTATGTGAATAGAGTTATTGATCTATTCCTTGATTTGTGATTGATCGGGTGGAGAAATTTCTTTGGATCCGTACAAACATCTTTGATTGGGCACATTCAAGGTTATCGATTGATAATCCAGCAATGCAAATAGTTGAATGTCCTTTAGATGGACTTGCATGAGATAGGATTATCGTCTTAACCTCTTGATTTTATTGATTTAGCTATAATTATTTAAGATTATGCATAAATTGCATGTAATAGTGCCCAATTGGTCAATTTATCAATAAATTTTTTGAGATTGATATGATATGAGTATGATAGTTCTAGAATGTGTAATGATGTAATTACAAAAGGAACCTAATGGTTATAAGCGGGCCCAGATCATCATAATTTGGATTATTAACCGAATGAGGTGGGCCCCACCTTGAGATCCCATGGCTAGGAGCCATTGGATTGTATTGAAATACCATATATTGAGATATAAAGATATAATGTATTCTATAATTAATAATCCAATTTAGATTAGTTGGATTCTAAGTGTGACCTAGATGTGGTGTTTATCCAGGTGGTGGGACCGAGGTTGATTAAGCTAAATTGGAGTCCGACTGGTTTAAGAGGTACAGACAAGTGATTCTTCGTTTGAGGTAGGTAGAATTTAATATGCTAATTGTCATAAGTTGCATGATTTATTTGTATACTTATGATGTGATTTTGATATCTGTATAAAGTATTTATAAAATATGATTATTATGTTACAGTATACATATGATATTTATAGCATGAATTATGAAATGAAAAGGATATGGTTTTGTATATGGATGATTGTTATATTGTGATTATACCTCCATGGATTTTAAATGCATGCCATTCATTTAAAAAGACATGTTTTTTATGGTGCATGACATGTTTTACTACCTCATGATTTTGATGGAAAAGCCAAGTAGGCTTGATTTGGTACAGGGTATCAGTTATGTATACGATATAGTATTTTTCATGGATTGATATGAGACAGGCATGTAGCTTGATATTATTGTTTTGCATCCAGGAATGGAGGCCTAAGAAATTTGTTTTCAACAAGCTTGTTGCCTGGGGGATGCTCTGCTAGGAGAGGTATAGGGCTAGCCACCCACCCTTTGAGATTATGAGATGATAGACACCCGACTATAGATGGCACACGGTAGGGCTTGGTATCATGGGTATCCCACACTATTAGTCTTGTCCCACCCATGTAGATAGATGACAAGTTTCCTATTTCAATGTCGACATGGAGCGATAGTTGATAGTTTATGTATTGGTTATTACTACAGCATAGCAGTTCCTTGTATTCCTGTACACGGTGTTGTGATCACGAGAAAGTGATAACACGTGTACTTGGTTTTCTTGTGTGATTAGGTTGCTGTGACCACTAATGACTATCTGGCATGGTGATATGCCTAGTCTGAGCTCATAACCATTATGTATAGCCAGTGTTGACTGGAGGACTATGGGCCTCGCATAGTAGGGATATGACCACTGATGACTAGATTTACTAGTTTAAGAGTTTAACATGGTTTAACACATTTGCACATTCAGTATCTTTATTCGTGATTTGAATTGAGGTTGAACATGATTTGGCATTTCTGTATCAGTTTATGATGTTTCCATTTATTCATAAGTTTACTTGAGATACTAATTTGGAATTTGATATTATATATTGCGGCTTGATTTACTCATGATATTTCCATGAAATTCTTAGAAACTTATATTCTAATGTTTTGGATTATTTTCATGTTAGTCATGCAAATTATTGATTATTGATGCAAAATGGTTTGTGCATTGAAATGACTATCATATTGTGAAAGCAAATATTATATTCTGAATTGCATAAGCATCTTATTCCCCTATCAAGCATTGCTTGCTGAGACATTGCATTATTATTGTAATGCCTCAGATATTAAGAGACAAACATGACTGATGAGGTGCCAGACGAATAGTGATTGAGATATCTCACTTAAATATATGTATTTAATTCAACTTGGATTGTACATGTATATCTATATTATTAGACTTGATTATAATGTTGTTGGGAATGTGGTTGTTGACTGGATGAGTTCTGAAGAAGTGAACTTGTTTTGAAAAGGTTTACTTAAAAATTGAAAATTTTATTTGAGTTTTGAATCGATGGTTGATACTTAGGGTTTTTCTTAAAATGAAATTCATAGAAATTATCGTCCACTATTTTATTTTTTAATTGAGCCCGACCTTTCAAAAAGTTTTTCTAAAAAGTCTTGAAAAACCCAGGTCATCACAGTAGCTTTATCTAATATTTATAAAAGTAGGCAAGAAAAACATGCTAGTGATGGCAACAAGGTAGATGCATGGGGTTAGGTTTTCTTGGCCGACCCTACCCCTTATCCGACTCTAACCAACTTCAAGTCACATATTTTTTATCTTAGTATTATTTGGGTAAAAAATTTCTTATCCTAAGATCAACCCATATGAGTCAATCCACGTCTAGTCTCTTAAGAAAATTGATTCATTGACAACCTTTTAACCACTACACAAGCAACCAGGATACATACGAGTCATGCTTTACTATTGGATACCCATACTCATCATCATCATCTTCAAGACCTTATCCCAATTAGCGGTTAGCCACATGAATCATATTCCTCCATTCCTCTCTATTAAGTTTCATGGCTTTATTTAGTCCCAAAATTTTAAAATCTTTTCTCACCACTTCTATTCACGTTCTTTTGGGCCTTACCCCTTGCCTTTTTAGAACTTTCTACTTGCATTGCCTCACTGCTTCTAACCAGTGCTGTTTTTGGTCACCTTTGGACATGTCCAAACCATCTAAGTCTAATTTCCCTCATCTTGTTACTTATTGGTGCTACCCCTAAGTTTTCTTTAATATTTTCATTTCTAATTCTATCATTTCTTATCTTGCCACTCATCTATCTCAACATCCTCATTTCTGCGATGTTCATCCTATGAACATGATGTTGAATCCCCATACTATACCACTAAATAAGTCAAATATTAAAACCAAATATCTTTCTCAGTTGGTGTCGAATTGACATGAACCTTTGATCATTAGAAGGCTAATGACGTGGTGATTCTAAAATAGCACTATATACTGACCTAGAGAATGGCTTATTTTACCGATATGGGAAGCTCAAGTCACCAATATTCACTAGGGCATATCACACACTGATATTTAGCAACGTGCATCATACACCAGTATATGCAAAGTTTTGTAATTCATTGTATCCTAAACAATCCACCAGTATTAACAACGTGTTATTGTACCAATATTTCCTATAACGTCTCGGTATTTGTAAAGCATTTAGTGTCACCGGTAGTTGACGAGTTGTGACCTATATTCATATATGCTGCCTTACTTTTTCCATTCAGACATGCACGTCTATTAGATGTGTCCTTCTTACAATCCTAGAATCCCCTTGAACCTTGTTTATTGGGGACTACTCCCTCTCTCTCTCTCTCTCATGTTGGTTACTGCGAGAACCATATAAATACATCCGTATTTTTTAGTCAAGGAATATAAGAACATAGATTTATTTTCAATAAGCATCAAGAGCCTCTACGACATTAGGGCACCAAGTTGCTGAAAGGACCAGAATATGACTTACTTACGCTAGACGACTTGAGCCCCCCTTTGCGTAAGAAGAGCCATAAACAAGTACCATAGACTAACAAAAGATTAATGGAACACGCTTAGCTTAACTCTAGAAGGGAATGGGATCAACCAAGAGTGAGCGAATACCCTCCTTAGTCTCACGGTTGGAAAACGTCTATCCATCTCCATACTGACATAGTATTTCAATCACCCGAGGAAGATTGACAACTCGTGCAAGGAGCGTCAGAAGGACAGGTTGTTCAAGACATGCTACGTTTATGTCCTTCCATGCCATCGCGACCATCTCCCGTAACTTCGTGCAAGCCTCTTGCTCCGTAGATCCATGCTCATTCATGTAGCACTGGACCGCTGATGCAACACGCCCACGATTCTGCTCGAACTTCAAAAATGAAAAGCAAAGAACCACAAGTCAAGGATGAAAAAATGAAATTAGGATTATAATCCATCCATAGTATGGAAACTAGGAACCAAACTAAGACTTGGCTCGGTAGAACTCAGTCAAAATGAAGGAGATCACTTACAAAGGCTGTCTACATTAAATTAATATACACGAACTAGCAGAGTTCTGAATTGATTTGTAGGGTAAACATTGGATAATTAAGGACAAGAACTTAATGAGTTTCGTGTTGCCCACGGAATTTTTCAATACGTAAGCCCCAGTATTGAAGATTTTCAATGCATTCACTAGCTTAATTACCTTGTTTGACTCAATATCATCCAAGAGTCTGCAAATCACTGATGCATCCATAGCAATCTTAGGTTTCTTGATTGCCCAATCAAATGCCTCCTTTGTTGCAATTTCACCTATCCCAACGAAGGTAAGGATAGTAATCATAGGGTTGGTGCAACTGACCATCGCAACACCCAAGAACTCTTCAACTGGCGGCACATAACCCATGCTATACCAATCAGCTTCAGTGAAATATGCTCTAGCCAGACCTTTAATTTGTCATTAGACAAAAGAATTCAAAGAGACAGCTTAGAAATTTATCGACTGTGCATGGAAAAGGAATGACGATAAAATTACTTCTGATGATTAATTGACAATGCCTTAATTTGGACTCATATTTATGTTTAACTTGAAATTTTTTTGCTGCATATGCTCCCACAATAATAAAATCCCATATATGTTAAGTAGATCAAGATTGCATACTCCTTTTAAGTAAGGTACACGATATGCAGTTCCCTGAGGAGCAAGATCCTCTTCTATTTCTTCACTGTGTCAAAGAGTGCTAGATAACACACTTTCAGGTATTCTGGCAATTCATTCACAACCTCAAGATCCCACCAGCAGTTCAGTAACCATTCACATTCTTAGCTCTATAAATTACTACTTTCAGTTTGTGACTAACAAATGAAGGGCTGTGTATCGTACCTTTCTACAGCATTGGTGAGCAGTATGAGTTCATCCATAGTACCATATACATCCTAAGTATCATCCATGGCTGATGTGCTACCTAATACTTTGGTCATCAACACTCTAACTCGAGAGTATTGCGGTTCAAAATAAGCTCCATTGCCCCAAAAGTATAATTCTACCAACCGATCCCTAGCAAAAGGTAGCTTTCCTATGACATTTGAATCCTTCCAACGCCTACAAGAGATATCAACATAGTCCACATTAAGGCGAATCAGCAATCACTAAGAGTGATGTTAGATTTGGCAACTGCAAATATGGTTTCTCCAAAATTAATATGAAGAAGAACAAGATTTTCGTCCTCTTGTACTTAAAATTTGCCATTAGGTGTTTTAAAGACATAATTTAACAGTGTTTCTACAACAATAAGCTTACCTCGTGAGCTGCTCAAGCTCTCTCTGGTGCAATGATTGCACGAGGTTAAAATCCAATTTTGCAAGCTCTAGTAGTGTTTCATTCTTCGCCACCTCTTCCTGGCAGATTGATATGTAATACTTATGTTCTAGCCTTTCCACGCACTTCTGTAAAGGTAGCTCTAAAGCATGCGATACCTTTTTGGCAAGCAATGAATCAAGCTGATCCAAACTGGACTTATATCTTCTCGAGTGAATGCAATAGCCTCATCCAGGACATCTTCTCCTCGGGTACTGAGAAATGCTGCTTCATACAAGCTTAACAGACCCCTGACATCCATGGTTAAAGAATCCTTGAAGTTGCCTTGGTTGTCTTTGAATGGCCTAAATACATCTGTTTCACATTGAATTTTGTGTCAGTAATTGTCAACATACATCTGAAACAAGTTTATGGGAATTACTCACAACCAAAGGCGAAGGTTTACCTGAAGAGACATTATACCCATGTTGTCTTAGTAACCGAAAACGAAGAGCAACAGAATGAAGATCGTTGGCATTAGCAGTTATATGAGACCCAAATATTTGATTTAGTGCCTTGTTAATGTCCTGTTCAAAGAGGTATGCTACTCCAAGGCGTTCAAGCTCATCGATCAAGTCTAATTCCTGTTGTGAACCATTGGCTTTGTTTAACATCCTCCGCACTTCTTCCTTCAACCTTTCAACTCTTCCAGCCCAAGCATCTAGCTTCTGCATGCCATCCACAAGACAAATGCTTCAGCAAGTGATAATGTCAGGTGCTAATTGAACTTTGAACTTTAACTCTGAGAGAGGGAGAGAGAGAGAGAGAGATCTTACCGATTGCTCGTGGGGAAAAGTGAGGAAGTGATCACCCCAAACACTAGGATGGTACTCCGCTGTTCGACGAGCGACCTGGGAGTTTGCATCTTCACGGGATGGAGGATGGAACCAAGAGCAGAGGAGGAAGTCACAGGAGCCATAGGATGCAACGGATGGTAAATGAAACGAAGGAATAACTCTGTTATAGCGTGTTTTGTGATACAAGCCTCGTACACATGAATGGGTATTTATAGGCTTCGTGTAAGGTTATGTTCCTTAAGCAAAAGTATAAAAGGCATATAAAACAAAGCGTGTCCCAATGCCCACTTGAAATTTTTGTGCGCTTGTCCAAAATTCTACATTCTTGTTCCTCGAATGAATGCTTCCATCTTACGGTCCAAAAACGGATATTCACCAGTCATCCTACAAAACGTATAGGCGTTTAAGTTGTCGACTCTTAATGGAGTTAGACATGGAGGAAATAATTATATTCACTCACAGAACGAGCGAGATGGAATGGCAATAGTAAAAGTTCAAAAAAGATAAAGAAAGCTAGCCCACCATCCTATTTAGACTTGTATTCCAGGAATACAATTTTAAATAGTAAAAAACTAACTATTTGCAGCACTTCTTATAAGATTCATAAACCAACAGAACCGTATTCTCTTATTTTTCTCGTGAGGAAGTACCTCGCGTAAGTTACTGTGAGTGCCGTACCTTTTTAATAATGGGCATCACCTTTAGTTCATCCAAGTCATTCTTCTAATTGGCCCGACTATTGATAAATGGTTGCTTTTGTCCTATCTTAATCCTGGACTAAAAAACTTCGGCCCATAATTCTCTAACTATATTAGTGTTCAAGTCGAAAAGTTTCTGTCCTTCATACTAACTTGTACCGGTCAATTCTAGCCGGTCTTGATAAGTCTTTTTTTATCTTTTCTTGTGAACAATTTCCACCTCAAGTAAAAAAGGCAAGTAGAAGATAATATAGTTGGAATGCATAATTTAATGAATGCAAGTTAAAAGAGTTGACTACTGATAGTTTGGAATCAAAGGGCATTTTAGTCTATATATTAATATATAGAATTATATTAGAGGCTCCTAATTTTTCACTCATTGTCCTCATGCTGACCCTAATATAAATTCCGGTCATACCTTTTTTACCCTAACCAATTAGGTCTACAAATTTCCTGTCCCTAACCCACCCTTAACAGTTCAATTAGAGCCAAGTCTCCTAATTGGCCCTACCCTTTGTGTCTCTAATATAGATGCCCAAAAATCTTGTCCATTTTATGATTCTTCATTTGAAAAAGAGTAAACACTTCGTTGGAGAGTTCTAAAAGCAATGATCCAGGCTAGTGACCAAAAAGATTTTTTTTTCCTTGATGCTACAAACATAAGTCAGCATGATTCTTGAGATGCTCACCATCGTAGCTTGGTGAACTTAGATGAAGAGTAAGGATTAAACAAAGATAGGAGCCATTATGTAAATGTAGGTGCCTCGAGGTAACTTGCAGTGAGGTCTTACCTCCCTCCAAAGGTCATGTCCATTGTATTGTTTAACCATTGTTGATCACCTAACTAAGAATTTTGGTATAATATAGCTTGACATGTAATTTAACTTGGATGCATAAAGCTTCTTTTACTGGTGGACATAATAGAAGTCTCCCTCTCATCTGACTGCTCTAGCCCTAGATATCTAGTATTTCAAACTACAAGTAGATAGATGATCCTAGCATCTCAAAAAATTAATCACAAGTAATGAATGATAAAAACTTCATATAAACAATGGTCCAGATTAATGTCCCATAACATCCCTTTTAGGATGCTAACATAATTTTGTTCATGGAATATCCAAGGCTAGAGCAATCATATAAGTGAATTTGATGATTCATACGCAGTCCCCTTCATAGAAAAAATGGGAGGCACTTCTGGGGAGGTGCCTTACAGGGCATTCTGCCTAGCATTCCTATCTCATCTAGGAAATTTTGATGCATATTTAATTACTAAAGAAAACAGGACCTTTCAATGAGCTAATTAATTATTAAAGAAAACATAAGATGATTTTAGTGTTTGCCAATGTTGACTCTTTCAAGTGTGATGTTATGACTAGACGTAGTGCGCAACTGTTCATAGCCTGAGAACACAAAAATGATACTTTGGGTACCACTTTAAAAACTAATCATGGTCATTTTTATTCCCCTCAATATTGACTTAAAGGCAGTTTACTGATGGCTTCATAATTATTTAGTTCCAAATAGAAAAACTGTTCTATGATTTTATGTCTTTTCCTTCACCAAACTAAAGAAATTGCTTAGTGCACACATTCCACAGTGTAAATTTTAGACTTATAGCAAGATTTTGTCTTCAATGCTGGTTTTCGTCATTTGTGGCCTTGCACTCTGTTAAAGAATAAACAAGATTATCAACAGAACAACATTCCCCCTGGGGGCTATTGGAGTTCCCTCAACTTAAAGAAAAAAGCATAAAACACAGTATTCCCTCCTCGGCAGCCCTTTTTGTCGTCATCTAGTTCTATCAGTATATAGTGGAAGAAGGTTCTGTAGCTGCACACAAAAAACAACTTAATCTATACAATATGCTGTCTTTAGAGAATGCTGACTATGGCTTTAGGCTTGTGTAAAAGGAGCCTCTTTTAGAAGGCTCACTTGGGGCATTATAATAAATTTTATTTTCATGGAGATGCATTATAAATTGTGAATAAGGCAATATGGTTACAAACACTTGTATGAACAACTTCAAAACCCTGACTTCGAGAGGCCACTTCTTTTGCCATTAGGCTAAAAGGCCATAGTTCATGGTACAAAGATACATTAGAAGGGAAACTTATAACTCTTTATACATTCAGAAAACTGTTTGACAACTATCTACTTTGCTAAGGAAATGACCAAACTACTAAAGTGTTATATGATCGATCCAAGCTATAAATGAATAAGAGAATATTACATGTCCAACAATTTACTATTCAAGACAAAAAATGTTAGTGTATAATTGCTGGGTGCAAATCACAGTTTTAAAGGCAAAACTCAACTCAATTTGTAAGTCTAGTGAGTTGAGTCAACTCTCAGACCATGTGGGGTCTTGAAAATCCAGTTTAGCAAATGCTAAGGCATGAGAGAGTGGAATTATTTGTAAAATGGACTTCAAAGAGGCCTATTATCATGCTGATTGGGTTTTGCTCAAGTATCTAATGAGAAGGTTAGGCTTTGGGGAGAAAATTATTTGTTGGATTGCTAATTGTATTGAGAACTCAAAATTTTTAAATATTTGAAAATGGTAGCCCAAAAGGATTTTTTAGGGCCATTAGGAGGTTGAAATAAGGTGATCTATCGGTACCTTTCCTTTTTACCTTGATTGATGAATGCCTAGGTAGATTGCTTACAAAGGCATACTCTATGGGCTGGCTTAAAAGAATATATCGTCAAAAATCTAACACAAATTAAATTTCTTCATTTTGCTAATGATCTTGTGCTTTTTACAGGTTCTAGTATTGCTCAAGCACCAAATCTAAAAGCTATCTTGGGAGCTTTTATACTAGTTTCAAGCCAACATGTTAATTTCTCAAAATATAAGATCTATGGCTACAATCTGATGATCGATGTTTTGACTATCTTTGCAAATTTGTTTAGGTGTAAAGTTGATTCATTGCCATCTACCTATGTATTAAGTGTTTAATTTTGGCTAAAATATCCTAAGTTTAGCATTTAATTAGATTATCTAACCTACCAAATTTGCAATATTATAGATAAAATATGAATTTTAGCTCCAATTGAAAATCCAACCATTGATTTATAAAATTTAATGACCAAATAATCATTAAAGCTGATCATGTGTGTAACTTATGATTTAGATTATTCTAATTTAGTATTATGTTTTTAGATCAACCATATTGAGATTTGGATGGTTCATATCAAATTTAAAGGTGTTAAATCATCCTAAAGAGCATTAAGGCAAGATGGGATAGTTTTCTAAAAGAAAATGGGCATTGATTTATAAAATTTAATGACCAAATAATCATTAAAGCTGATCATGTGTGTAACTTATGGTTTAGATTATTCTAATTTAGTCTTATGTTTTTAGATCTACCAGATTGAGATTTGGATGGCTCAGATCAAATTTAAAGGTGTCTAATCATCCTAAAGATCATTAAGGCAAGATGGGATAGTTTTCTAAAAGAAAATGGGAATTGATTTATAAAATTTAATGACCAAGTAATCATTAAAGCTAATCATGTGTGTAACTTATGGTTTAGATTATTCTAATTTAGTCTTATGTTTTTAGATCAACCAGATTGAGATTTGGATGGCTCAGATCAAATTTAAAGGTGTCAAATCATCCTAAAGAGCATTAAGGCAAGATGGGATAGTTTTCTAAAAGAAAATGGGCATTGATTTATAAAATTTAATGACCAAATAATCATTAAAGCTGATCATGTGTGTAACTTATGGTTTAGATTATTCTAATTTAGTCTTATGTTTTTAGATCAACCAGATTGAGATTTGGATGGCTCAGATCAAATATAAAGGTGTCAAATCATCCTAAAGAGCATTAAGGCAAGATGGGATAGTTTTCTAAAAGAAAATGGGTTTAATTGGTGGGAAAAAAATCATGGAAATGAATTCCTTAATAGAAAATCAACTTTAAAATGAAGAGCTGCATGATAGAAAAGGGGACAAGAGTTGGAATCCAAAATAGAAGATTAAATCCATAGAGACAAAGAGGAGCATATTTAGGAATGAAAGACAAATTTAGAAGGAAAAGAAGATGGAAAGAACCTTAGCTTTAAAAGGAAGAGAGGAGTCTGCACCAAGGAGGATCTCTGCATTGGAGGACAACCATAGGGGAGATCCACTATGGTTGAACCTAAGAACCTTGTTGTAGAGCCTGCACCATGAAGGAGAAAGACCGAAGGAGGAAGACTTGAAAAAAAAGAAAATAGTAGAAGAGAGGGATGACTCCATCACAGGAGATTCTCCACTGTTGTTTCCCTCAACCTCACCAACCACACTTGATTCTCATAGGGTGTTTTTTACCTATTCACCATCGCTAATCCTAGTCATTGTTTCTCCTTCAATTCACCATATTTTAGTCCTTGCATTCTTCTCACTCTATTTTTCTTTCACTTTTAGCTTTTGTTTTTCACTATTTTCTCACCATTTTTTCTCTTGATTTCTATCCTCCTAGAACCTTCTTTCCTTCTGGTCAAATCCCAATTGGGGTTTCTCTTCAAATCCCTTGTGTCCCCCTTCATTTCAGCATACAAATAGACCTAGGAAATAGCTCCATACATCTTTTTACTCTACGGGTTGAAGAAGAAGGAAATTTCAGACAAAATTTCAATTTTGACCATTTAGCTTCTTTTTTTTTTTTAATTCCTCATACATCTCAGTTTTGTCTTTTTCTTTATTTTGTGTTATTATTATCCAAGTTTTGTCCTATCAAGGTTTTGTGTTGTTCTCATATTAGTCCAAGAATTAAGCAATACACCCTATTTTATTAAAGCATAACTGAATCAACAATTTGGCTTTAACCAACAGGATTAGTTTATTTTCTTATCTTTTTCAAATTAGATTTCTAATCAATTCACAAATCTTCACCTTAGACAATTCCTAACTTATCCAAACCTCAAACTCTTTCTTTAATCTAGATTATCAAATTTTTGGAAGATCTAAACAATCCAACCAATGAATCCTTAATCAAAGATATGAGTGAGAGATTGATGAAGGCCAATCAATACTGATGAGATCAAATTTGAAGAATTTTTTCCATGATCAAGCTAGGGAAGTTGTTGTCATGTGACCTTGAGGTCACGGGTTCAAGGCATGGAATCAGCCTCTTACAAAAATGCAGGGTAAGGCTACCTACTTTAGGCTATTGTAGCCCGCCCCTTTCCCAGACCCTGCATAGACGGGAGCTTTGTGCACCGGGGCTGCCCTTTTTATCAAGCTAGGGAAGTAGATTTTAGTTGTTATTTCATTTAATTTTCTGTCTTTTTAGTTCAAAATTTTTGTACTTTTGATTAATGAAATGGATCTGAATTTTGAGTTTCTTGTTATTTAATTTTTGTTATTTCTTTCAATTATTGGCTAACTAAATTTTATTTAAACTTTAATTTCCTAATTATTTCAATTGAGATGAAACATAAGCTTAGGATAGGGTACAAAAGAAAGGGTATAAAAGATATTCAAATTTTCTTTAGAAATAAGTAGAGGTCTTCTACTAAGTTGACATTCTTCTTTACTTTGTTGCTTGAAGTGAAAATTTCTTTTTCCACTTTTCTACATTCTTCCAACTTTTTTTTAGTACTTTTCTATCTTTCCAACACTTTTAACTCCCTCTGAAGAATATTTCTTTTCTTGATATTCACTTTTCTACTTTTATTGAAACTAAATAGTATACCTTCATTCATCTTTAACTTATCTCTTGAAGAAAACATGTAATAGATATATTATACTCGGTTAATATGGGCAAAGTAATAATTTAGGTGAGAAAAGAAAAGGCTAATATAAAATGCTCATATTGACTAACTAGTGGAAAAAATACTCTTTTGATAGGCTTTATGTCTCTAGGTTAACAACAAGGATGGCTTAAATCCTTTTCTAAGATTCATATAACCTATCAATTCAAAGAACTTCTAGAATTTTAAAGATGATATTTTACTAATTTAGGTAATTTGGAAAATTTAAAAAGTGATGGGATCAAATTTTACTTTAAGCACACTGAAGAAATACTTAGAATAGTTATAACCTCTAAAAAAAAATGAATGGCTCTAAAACTCACTTAGGTTATAGTTCTCCACTGAATTTCTTCAAGATCTCCAAGTTGTAACTACTTATCAATTTAGACTTAGTATATGTAACTACATGCATAGATGTCATCTGAGACTTAATTCAATTCTCATCAATGTAGGAATTAACTTAAAAATTTTCAAAATTTTCAAAAATTTTAAGAGCAAATTTTCCTCTTTTAATTTTCTTAAAAAATAAGAAAATAAAAAGTAACAAAAACTAGAATTTATTAGAATTCTACACCCACCCACCCTAACCTGAAGGAAATATAGTCCCTAATGTCCAAAAAGTAGGACCTAAAATGAATGTGGGTGATGTAGAAAATAATGAATTCAAAAATATAAAAGATAATACAAAGGAATCATATCCACTCAATCCTAATAAATAGAATCCTTCGGAGTTGTGGATGCACCTTCTGGATTCTCATATTCTTAGAAAGGCTTTAAAATTGACCATTCACTTTTATAAGTATGGCTAGTCCTAACTTCCCTAATCTTTACAATCCCATATAGAAAAACTTCTTTGACTATATATGAACTTGTCCATTGAGATCTAAGCTTTCCTAGAAATAGGTGGAACTTAGAATTGTAAAGTAGAACCTTCTAGTTTGGAGTAAAAGGATTTTCTCACTAAGTTTTTATTATGAAAAACTTTCATCTTTTCCTTATTTTTCCTATTACTCTCATATGCATCTTGCCTGAGCTCCTCCAACTCATTAAGGTGGAGTTTTCCATATGATCCTGCTTTATTCATATTGAAGTTAAATGTCTTTACTACTCAGTATGCTCTATGTTCCAATTCTACAACCAAATGTCAAGCCTTACCGTATATAGTACAACAGGGAGACATACTAATCGGGGTTTGACGTGGTCCTGTAAGCCCAGAGACCATTAGTCAGTCTAAAAGACCAATCCTTATGATCTGAATTAATAGTGTTTTGAAAAATTTGTTTTATAGCATGATTAGATACTTCTACTTATTTATAGGTGATACAGTATTGCAACTTTATGTGTAATGTTATATTTTTTTTCAAGAGTGCTTCAAATGCTTTGTTGCAAAAGTGTGTACTTGTAATAGCCAAGGGTCCCACAACAACAATATTGTCTACTTTGGCTGCTAGGCCTCATGGTTTTGCCTTTCCTGGCTAACGAGGAAATGCATTGTTGTTAGGAGAGTTCCACCGAACTCTTATCAATCGTATAGGACCTTCTCCCTAGGCGATGTGGAACTAAGCTCTCACAATCTTCATGCTCACTCTGAGTGGCTTACCCGAGATGACACTTGGCCCACCATTCTCAAGACGGTAGTATGCCCACGTTGGGCGACTTACCCCAGACAACACTCGGCCCCTAATCCGCCTTAGGAACATGCTGTCCCCCAGAGTGCGGTTAGACCCGACACCACTAGGGGATCATAGCTTTGATATTACTGTAATAGGTAGGGTTCTCATAGCAACAATATTGTCTGCTTTGGCCTCTAGGGCCCACAGCTTTACCTCTCCTTGCTAAGGGGAAAACGCGATGTTGCTGAGAGAGTTTCGACGAACTCTTATCAATTGCACAAGGCCTTCTCCCTAGGCAATGTGGGCCAAGCTCTTAGGGTCTTCATGCTCACTCTAAGTGGCTTATCGGAGATGATACTCAACCCGCCATTCTCACAACAGTCTTATGCCCACCTTGGGCAGCTTACCCGAGACAACGCTTAGCCCCTTCAAAACCCTAGATCTGAGAGATCTAAATTAGTTCTGACCATCAGATCAACACATAAACTTTATATATGTACTAAGATCATTGAAACTATTACATATTAGTGTAATCACAATTGATCTACTTATATATTGAACAATTAGATTTAATTAGCAGTCAAATTTAGCATAATATAAAATAATTGGAAAATAACTTAGAAAATAATTCAAAATTTAATTAATCTAATGTAGATTTACATTTTTACAGCTTTATGATGAAATGGAATTAATGTTAGTAAGGGCCTAGATAAACCCTTATAAGATAAGGACTAGATTTCATTACCAAATTCTTGAATGTCATGATTATAATTCTTGGATATTAACTTAAAATCAAGTAGAAAAGGACTTAGGGTATCGAGCTCATAGGAATCTTTTAGAAGCATGCAATCTATTGTCACTCTAATGGCTTCTAAACATTGTGGTTATAGTGGGTGACTTAAATCGAAGTGATCTTCCCATGTCTTCTGTTAATGTTAGATGAGGTCTAAATGCCTCCTAACATGAGGATTGTATTAATCACTTTTAGAGCATAACCTAATTGGTAAGTAGTAGTCAAACTTGAAAATAAGGATGAGCTGTCTAGATTTAGGAAAGATAATCAATACATTGCTCAATCAGCCAATATACTAAGACTGATTGTACATCATTTAACTTAAGAAAAGTGATCTAAACCATATATTGAAAGTCAAGGCTAGAATTCAATGATCAAGACAAGCCTTTAAGTAATATGACTATGATCAAGGAAGATCATGATGATCAAGGATAATCAAAGAAAGGTCAAAGATTAATAGATCAAACCTTGAAAAATGAAATGAACTTTAGATCAAACTGAGATCAATGGAAACTAGAAGTTAGAATATCTAAACAATTGATTTTGATCAACAACCATGAATTGATAATGTTTCAAAAAGATCAGAAATCTATAAAGATCAATGAGATGTAAATAAAGAATTATGATTAGAAAATAGTTCAAAAACCTAAATCTGACAGATCCAAAGTCAATCCGACCATCATATTTATAGATTAATTGTTATAATATAAGAAAAAACAATCTGCAAGAGATAGATTAGTCAAGATTAAGGAATATAAAGAAATATAGACTCTTAAATGTTAACAAGGGTCAGAATAAAATGATCAGACAAATCCTGAAAGTGGATAGATATGATCAAAGAAAGTCAATTAAAAGATCATCCAAAATTATGATGATCAAGAGATAGAAAATTACATTAAGTATATATATGAATTGACAGATACACAAATTTCTACATTGATTAAGATCATTGATTATTCTAAGTATTGGAGATTATCACATTCGAGGTAGGTGAAACCTTAAGAGTGCATTTCTTTAAATTGTAAGATCTATGTTCTAAACATGATCTTATTTGAGGTTATGAAATTATAGAATTAAAATTATTCATCAAGTAGAATGATCATAAATTGATAGGATTTAATTATTTAAAATGTCTAGTGATTTAATTAGAATGATATAATGAGCTTATGCTTAGAATTATGTGATCATGATTTGAAAAGCATGTGCTAGAATTACATTATCTACTTATGTTAAGAAATTAGATGCTTGAGTACATGGCTACCTTTTACGTTACATGTTTATCCCTAAACTTAGATGTGAAATTATATCCTTGGTATATGAATATCAAATTGATGAGGATGATGATATTATTACAAATTTTTTTATGGACAGGAAAATAGCCTACTAGTATTATCATTATTTTTCATATAGGTATGGAGGCATGTAGATTTTGTTTTCGATAGGCACAGGCCTAGGGATACTATGTTAGGAGAGTTGAAGGGTTTGGCTACCCACTCTCCGAAATTGATGATAATATGGATACCATGCCCAAAGAGAGGCTAAGGTGGAGTAATTATGAAAAGGCCGCCACTGTAACAGCCATGTTCCCACATATGAACATGGATATTATATTTTCCACCTTTAGTATCATTGGATTATCTTGGCAGTCATCCAAGCACACTAGTATGGATTGAGACTGTAGCATAGTAGTCCTTTATGTATTTTGCACTATGGTGCATGGCATGATGAGATGTCTTATGATGTGGTATGATGAGATGCCCTATGTGATGGCATGATGAGATGTCTTATGATGTGAGATCATTACCGATGTTTCTCATGAAGGGATATGTTAGAGCGGAGGTTGGATGATTATGGACCCCAAAAGTGAGAGGTATGGCTATTGAATATGAATATGAATATGGACCCCATATATTAAAGGGTGTGGTTGATTATGGACCCTGCATGTGAGGGGTATGGATATGGAACCTAGTATAGTCTGAGTGTGGATATTATGATATTGTTATTGGTGACACTAATTATTTTTCATAGTTTTAACAATTCACATATATATGATATGATTATGAATTATTGGATAATATATTCATAGGAGATTTTACATGAAAAATTACATGATAGAGTTACTATAAAGAGTATGGTTCATGGAAATTGAATTACTTGATTTATATGGAATATAATTGATATGAATATTGAAATTATTGGATTATAGATTGTTTTAATTTCCATATGCATCTTAAATCCCCTACCAAGATAGCTTGCTGAGATATTATAAATGTTTGAATGTTTACAATATCACAAATACAGATAGATAAGAATGGATAGATATAACATGGGAATACAACAACCATACTACTGATCAACGGTACATACTCTTATTGAAATTCTTATAATGTGTAGTTAGTTATTTGGATTTGTAAACTTTAGAAATTACCTTAAATAAATATAAGGGGTTGCGTATGTGAACCTCTGGAAGGGTCCTATTTTAAATAAATGAATTTCTATTGTTAATTCAATAAAAATCTATCTTATATATAATAAGAAAGTGAAGGTGACATTCGAGCTATTTTTCGCTATTTGATTTTAAAATTTTCCAAAATTAGGGGGGCTATCTTTTGAAAATAAACATGAAAAAGTGTTTTAAAAACCTAGGTCATCATAGTACCATTATCACTTATGATGGATGAGGGATCCCAAATTTAGAAAATATATTTTCTTTTAAGAATTTAACAACTATTTTGGATCATTACGCCTATATAGGATAGCCTCAATCCATTTTGATATATAGTTTGCTGCTAACAAGATGTATAGGTAGCCAAAAGAAGGTGAGAATGGGCTAATGAAATCAATGCCCTGGTAATCAAAAACCTCTATGACAAGGATATGGTTTAGAGGCATCATATTTCTATAGGTTATTCCTCCTAACTTTTGACATCGCTCACATGATTTACAGAACATGGACGTGTCTTTAAACAATGAAGACTAGTAAAAACCACACTGCAAAATCTTTGGAGCTATTTTCTATGGCACATGCTTTTGTGTGACAAAAGGAGATGGCACTATTTTGCTCTAAGTAAGGTCCACCTCTCTTAATTATCTGGTTTGGGCAGTACTTAAATAGGTATGGATCATCTAAGAAGTAGTGCTTAACATTGGAAAAGAATTTTTGCTTTTCTTGTTTGTTCAAATTCTTAGGGATTTTTCATGTGCCTAAATAATTTGCAATATCAACAAACCAAGGAGGATTGAAAACATGAAAAAGTTGATCATCAGGGAACATGTCTTTAATTGGCAACTCATCCAAAGATTTTATTAGAACTAGGTGAGTAAAATGGTGAGCTACTACATTTTCTAGTCCTTTTTAATCTTTTATCTCGATGTCAAACTCTTGGAGTAGAAGAATCATCTAATTAGTTTGGGCTTAGCAACTTTCTTTGAAAGAATATACTTAAGGGCCAAATGATCAATGAATATGACTATTTTAGATCCAACCAAGTAAGACCCGCATTTATCCAAGGCAAAGACAACTACTAGGAGTTCTTTCTCCATAGTGGAATAATTCATTTAAGTGTTATTTAGGGTCCTACTTACATAGTAGATGACATATGGATTTTTCTCATTCTCTATCATAGTATAACTCCTACAGCATAATCACTAGCATCACACATAGATCCAATGAGAACCATTCAGACGGTGCAATCTCAACCTTCTGTTCAGATCTCCAACCTAGACCACCTCTTTTTTTATTATAACCGAGGTTTCCTAGGTTTGGGGTGTTCTGATTTCATCTAACGGGATGAATTTTCCATCTAAGTTGTCTTTAACAAGGGCCTAGCCTTGTCAATTTGGAACCATTCACTAACGGATCCTTGTCGAAAAAATGAGTTCGGCAAGGCAAAATGGAGGAAGGAAAAGAGGAAGAAGGGGAAGAAGAGATTACCTGGTTGGAGACAAGAGGAGTGAGAGAAGGGGAACTAGGTGGTGCACTATGGGGGCCATTCGAAGATGGAAGAAGAAAAGAGGGGAAGCCAGAGAGAGAGAGAGAGAGAGAGAGAGAGAGAGAGAGAGAGAGAGAGAGAGAGAGAGAGAGAGAGAGAGAGGTGGCTCTTAACACCGGCTGTTTTGCTACTTCTGCCAACTAGAATACCCTTACTATTAGTGGTGCACATTTGTAAAATTACTAAAATACCCTTACTATTAAAAATCATGTTACTTTTTCTTTCAAACTCTATTTTAGCATTTTTAGTGTTGTTGGATTCCATTTTTATTATTATTACAATCCCATTATTAAGGTTCTGTAACACCCCGGATTTTTAAGACAATTTTTTTTTTTATGACATTTTAAGTAAGAGCATTTGGGATCCCATGAGAAAAGATTTATTTAACATTTTACTAAACCTATCTTAAAACTCCGGGTGTTAATTTTTCCTTTCTCAAAATGACGTACACGTAATTTAAACATAAATAAATAATTCGCGTATAAATCAACGTCAAATAAATAGGCGTCTTTATTTTAAATCAAATAAACGTTCAAAAGACAATAATAATATGGCCCAGGGTCTATCCATCATAACATCCCATATAAATGTCCAATATATGTCCAAAGATCTAAATCACAGCCAAATATAAAGTATGCAGTCCATAATGAAATTCAAATGATAATCCATTCTAATGACTCACATTACTGTCTAAAACTACTGGAAACTAGTCTTCAAGCAGCTCTCAAGGTTTATCAACCGCTTTTCCTTTCCCTGGTGTCGCGCTCGAGATCTAAGGCATGAAGACAAAGCAATGCCTCAGCAAGCTATCGCTTGTGTAGGTACATAGACAATTAATGTAATAAATGCAAGAAATAATGAACAGCATTGATGAAAAGTCTAACATTTATGGAAATAGTGATATCATAATGCCATGTTCAAATAAATGCCAATTTATTCCAAATGCTAAAACATGAAGTTCACTGAGTTAAAACATGACATGAATCAATAACATGGAGCATACAACAAGAATAAGGGCACCCTAAGGTAATGGGTCCCACCACATCGCACTAACATCCCCCGATCGTAGTACACATAGTCAACCTCTAAGTGTCGTCACACCTGTGCATACCATCCATAACCATGCTCATCATACATGCACACATAACAAGAATATGGGCCATCATGCTGCAGTGGCAACCCTCCATGGGTATCAACCACCGCCGCTCTCCGTCGACACCATAACGGAGACTTAACGTCCGTCCCCATGGAAAGGCTCGGACCAGGTAGTGTGGACTATCCATGTTACCAAACCCCTACCGAATGCCATCTATGGGTGTGTCTATCATATCACAAACTCATCACATCATAATCTCGGAAGGTGGGTGGCCTACTCCTATCCATCCTAGCATGATTTCAACGGCGAGAGCACCCGTCATCAAATATAAAACACGGAAATCATATGTATATGTTAAAACTCAAGAGCACTTATAGCTTGAAATCCCCAAGACATGCCCCTCATCCTGGGGTTAGCCTATAAAAGGACCAGCTACTAAGCCTCTATACTCATTTCCATGTAAATCCATGCATTTTCTATATATATAATAAGAAATAAATCTCTAATTAAGCATAACTAATTAACATCATGCTTGTAAAAGCAGTTTAAATAAGTTTATTCAGTAAAAGAATTCAATTTGGAATAACCATCCTGTACGCAATGTCGTATGAAATCCATGGTAAATAAAAATCGCACTTTAAAACACAATCACACATGATGCTATGTTTAAACATGGTTTAAAATCAAGGCAAAACATTAGTTGTCGTCACCTACCTCAGTGTGAGATCACTAGCTTGCTAATAACTCCCTTTAATTGGTATATTCAAGTGCACCTGTACATGTCACATCACTATTTAAAAAAAATTTCTAAATAAAAAGTGGTCATTTCTAAGTTTTTAAGTTAAAACTAGGTCCGCGTCGTCAATACGGTCACAATGCCTCTTCCGGATCGTGATTTGGACCTCTCTAGCTCCCAAAAATCAAGTTTTAGTGAAAACTACGCTAAAATGGGGCCTGCCGGACCACCATAAGGTGGTTTAAACCGGCGGCACCCTTTTCCGCCGGTTTACACCGACGTACAGGGGCGCACGAAGACGCACGGCGACGCAGACGCCGCACGGGACGCGCGTCGTGCTTCTTCGGCACCATGAGCGTGCGTCACGGTCGCCAGGACGCGCAGCGTCCCGGCCCCACAGCACCCGCCAACTGCAGGGTGTCCGCGCGCGCATGCAGCGCCGACGTCATCCGACATCGTCCCCTATGCGTCCCGCTGTGCGTCATGGCATCAGCGCCAGGGCGCCGACGCTGTTGACGACCGGATTCCGGTCGCCTCCGGCGGAGCTACAGAGCTCCGTTTTGCGTGATTTTTGCGCCATTTTCTTCAGAATTCTCTCTAGAATCCATTTATGACCTCCTTTTGCACTAATTTTTCCAAAAACCATGGTTTTTAAATGATTTTTCCCAAGTTCCTAAAAACATCCCTAGGTACTGGTTTTTGGGTTTTCTGGAGAAATCCACCGTTGGATCACTCCCAAATTTAAAGGGTATGCTCTTGGGTCTCTTGTGCACTAGTTGGACGGTGCAATTTTCAAACGGACTAGGTTTGATCCGTGAAATCATGCTCCAACAGTAGCGTGCACAAAGTTCCTAAAAATCTGATTTTTTTTCCTAATTTTTAAATACTTTCCCTAATTAATTTTCTAATTTATAAATACTGAAAAATATGGATTATGAGGCTTACCTTGTGCCTGGTCGGGGTTGCTCGTGTTTCTGGGGCTCCACTCGCCGGAAAATTCAAGTTTTGCAGGGCTAGGGT
The DNA here is from genome assembly GCA_035236585.1 of Warburgia ugandensis. NCBI lineage: Eukaryota > Viridiplantae > Streptophyta > Magnoliopsida > Canellales > Canellaceae > Warburgia > Warburgia ugandensis. The sequence continues at coordinate 61,003,358 of CP141137.1, forward strand.
TTTGCGTAGCATTCATGGAAAACGCTCAAAGTGGAGCGTTTTGGCTCCTAGAGGAGCATAGATATAGGGTTTGTAGAGTCTTGGGGAAGAGAAACTCTTCTCCACACGCCTCTTTCCACGTCTCTCCTAGCGATTTTTCCAAGACCTGGTAGAGACGTGTGGAAGACGGGGGTGCCAGTATCAATTTGGACCCCTGTCTAATACGTCTCTACCAAATGACCAAATTGCCCTTCCAACTTTGACGGCTCATAACTCCCTCGTTTGAGTCTGCCGCGTTCTTGGTGGCGTTGGATTCGTATCGAAGAGCACTTTCTAATTATTATGTTTTTAGGAAAGAATTTCATCCATAAATTTTTATTTTAATTTATTTAATAATTTCCTATTTGTATCTTTAAAATTAAGGATATTACAGGTTCCAACACTTGGATTCTATAAAATGCTAGTCTATTAGAATTTCAAAACTAAAAATTATATTTTTGTGGTCGGCCCCTTCCCTGAACTCTGCATATGTGGGAGCTTCGTGCACAGAGGCTATCCTTTTCTAAACTCTACCAATGCCAGTCCCAAGCCTGAATGAGGGTCTTTCGTCAAGTGCTAGCCGGTAAGGAAGAAGTTGAAGATGATTTTGTTATTTCTTTCCTACTTGCAAATGAATATGCATTTGTATATTAGTTTGCAAGTAAGAAATGAAAATCATCTTCAGCTTCTTAAAAATATGGCGACCTAACATGACATGAATTAAAAACTAACATTCCCTCAAGCTAGGTCATTCCCCATAAGTGACACGCTGCATCAGATCCCGGGTATGATGAAAAATGGGCAAGGGTTACTAGGGCGTTTCCATAGAAGTGACACACTACATTGAATCCCAGGTGTAGTGGAAAATGGGCAAGGGCTGTTAAAGCATCCCCTCAAAAGTGACGTGCTACATCAGTACCTACGTGCAATGAAAAGTGGACATGGGTTCATACCATGGAAGTCAAGAAGAGCTGGGTAAATAGGATATCTCAAGAGCATAAAATTCATGTTACTACATGGAATAATTGACATTGATAGGTAAGAGTTTAGAGTTCGTAGACATGATGAAACAGAGGATAGTCAACATCACTTGTATCTAAGAAACCAAGTGGAAAAGGGCTAAAACTAGAGAAATCGATGACTATAAACTGTGGTACATATGAAAGGATAATAACATAAATGGTGTAGGAATAATAGTGGATAAAGAATTAAAGGATAAGGTTGTAGACGTTAAAAGAATCAGTAATAGAATTACAATAATGAAACTTGATTTAGCAGAGCAAATCATAAATGTTATAAGTGCATACTCACCACAAGTAGGGTTAGAAGATATAATCAAGAGACAGCTTTAGTAAGATATGAAGGGAGTTATGCAAGAAATTCCTAACACTGAGGGGATATTTATAGGAGCAGACTTAAATGGCCATGTAAAAAAAGAAAAGGAAGGATATGATGGGATAGGATACATGGAGGGTATGTTATAGGAGAACGAAATGAGATAAGGGAAACTATCCTTGATTTTGTTTTGTCATATAACTTGGCCATCACAAATACACTCTTTAAAAGTGGACTTCATAAAAGCCAAATAGACTTTTTTCTACTTAGGAATACTGAAAGATCAATGTGTAAGGATTGTAAGGTGATACCTGGTGAGAGTTTAACCTCACAACATAGGTTAATGGTTATACATGTCTATATTAAAAGATGAAAGAAAGGAAATGAACTTAATAGGTATCCAAAAACTAAGTGGTGGAACTTAAAAGAAGAGTAAATAACCTCATTCACAAATAAGTTGATGGTAGAAGGAAACTGGAACTATAAACCAAAAGTAAACACCGTGTAGAATAATATGGTTGAGTCCATTAAGAAAGTGAAAAAAGATGTCTTAGGAGTATCTAAAGGTAAAAGGCAATTAGCAAAGGAAACATGGGCGTAGAGTGAAACAGTGTAAAATGTTATTAAAGAAAAACGGATGTGTTTTAAAGCATGGCAGAAGACTAGAAATAATGAAAACTATGAATAGTATAAGAATGCTAAAAAGGTTGTTAAGAGAATAGTAAGTGAGGCTAAACTTAAGGCACACGATGACCTTTACAATAGACTAAGAGCAAGATAAGGTGAGAAAGATATGTTTAAACTTGAAAAAATAAGAGAATAGAAGGGTAAGGACTTAGATCATGTAGGTGCATTAGAAGTAATGATCAAAGGATACTAGTCAAAGATGATGAGATCAAACAAAGGTGGGAAACTTACTTTCAAAAATTGTTAAATGACCATGGCTCTAAGAATATAAGGATTGAAAATACTATAATCACTCCATATCCTTAAAAAGTTGTTCTTTCAACTCATTCATATAATTTGATGTTCTTTTCCTCAACTATTATAGATATTTTCTCATTCAATCTCATGTAAGATTGAAAATCTTCAAACTATCTTAAAATTTCTAACCACTTATTTCTCCAACAATTTGGATTTATATCTCATTCACAATCATCTTTAAACTTAAATTTAACAACCAATATTTGTTTTCATTTCTCATGTTTTATTTCACCTTTCCTTCAAAAATATATTTCCCCTTACTATATTTCTTAAATCTTTCAATATCACCAACTCCATCATGTAATTGGAAGTAATATCTTTATTCATAGTTAGCTCTTTATTTGCCTTGATCAATAAGATGTACTCCTATTCATGATATTCAATGACTATATTTTTCTAATAAATATTTCTGTTTGTTTTCATGTTCCATGACCATGAAAATAAATAACTATATTTTCCTAATCAATATTTCTCTTTGTTTTCATGTTCCATGACCATGATAATCAATGACTTAATCAATGATAGTCACAAAATTATTTTCAATAGCACCATAGTTATTATATTAATAATTCTTTAATCCTTGAAAATCCTCTAGTGCTAATTTTCACAATGATTTGTCATACCTTTATAATTTCTAACTTGGTGATTTCATAATTGTTGTACCATATATAAAGTTATAATTTCTTTGTTAACCATATATTCTCATGGTTTAATTGTCTTTCTTAATAAGTTTGGGATCATATTTTTGTCCCTTTAACATATCTAACTCTCTTTTTCCTTTTCATTTTATTCTAATATCAAAAATCATCTCTTCATGTTCTAAAATTTGATCATTTCTCCACTAAATCCTTTGCCTCATTAATTTTGGAGAAAAATACTTGCTTAACTCCTTACTCATATTTATTTCAAACTATTCTCATTTACAAGTTTTGAACTTTCTCACCTATCTCCTTAAATTTCTTTCAAGTCATATCCTCTTTATTTTGATGATTAATTTCATTTAACTAATTGCCATAATACTATACATGTAGCAATTCTAATTCCTACATTTATATTTCTTTATATATTTAATGTTAACGTTGAATTTTACAATACTTCTAATGTTTTCGTCTTTAACACCTATTTCTCATAAATCTCCATTTCACCTTTTCTATAAGGTTGGATTTTTATATTTTTATTTTATCTTATTTTCCAATTTATCACTTCTTCTTTTTTTTTTCACTTAGTAATGGTTCTATACATACTTCACTTAATAATGGTTATATACATACTAGTATTAACATTCTTTGTATATTTACTCAGGACTTTAGGTTAAACCTGAACATCATACCTTACATCTATTGTAATGTTTTCCCTTATTATTCCCTCTATTGGAATTCTTATTTGCTAAGTCGTATTTCTAATCCTTTCACTAAGTAATATCTACTTATACTATACTATTCCTTCATTACACTAACTCTTTCTATACTCGTTCTCAACTAATGAGTTTAACTCTTTCTATACTCATCCTTCACTAATGAGTTACTCTTTCTTCACAAATGAGTCTACTCTTTCCATATTCCTCAAATAATGAGTTTAACTCTTTCCTCACTAATGAGTCAACTCTTTACATCCTCTTCAACAAATGAGGCTACTCTTTCAAGACTTATCCTTCACTAATGAGTTACCTCCTTTTATACTTATCTCTTAACTAATGAGTTTATCACATAACTCCTTCTCATCAACTGATAACTTATCTCTTATTCACTCACTTTAGGTTGAACCTGAGCCTGCGTACTTGGTATTTCTACAGAAGGTGATGAACCTTGGGTTTGCTATAGGTGAGGAAGAAGGTTCTTCAACACCCTTGTCATCATCTCTTGTCATCATCTCTTCCACATTGCTCATTGTTACTTTCTCCATATTGTCTTCTGGAGTATTTTGAGCTGCCTGTCTTGTGACTCTCTTTGGTAGCATCTATTCATAATTTCTATCAATCCTCTATACAATTACTTCTATCTTAATCTAGACTTGGATTATAATCTCTCTTTTGGACATATTTGTACTGTACTGTGACTGGATGAATCGCTCTAATACCAACTGTCACGACCCAGGTTTTTGAAAACATGATTTGTAAAGTATTTTGAAAGGCAGGGCCCTTAAGAGTGTAAAATTTTTTCGCAAAACAAAGCAGCGGAAATTCTTTTCTTTAGAACTTGTTTTGAAAACCCGAGTCACCACTTCATACATAACATAAGTACAATTTGTGTACAAAATAAAATTCCATTGAAGGAATATACTTTTATTAAACTCCAGGATCCATCCAGTGGTTCACAGTACAGCCAAATCTAGTACAATACTTGTCCAAATTACATAATCTAAAACTCAAGGTCACCATACAATAAAACTCTCAACAAATAAAAATACATGTCTTCAAGGGTATACCTTGAAGATTATTCTCTTCAAGTCTTCTATAGTCTTCAGCTCCTAAGTCTCCTTCCTCGATCCGAGATATTGCAACAAGTACAATATCTCAGCAAGCAATGCTTGGTAGGGGATTCAAGAAACATAATAATTGACAATGTAATTCCAATACTTCATAATCTCATTATCCTCAAACATACTCTTTACTTTGTAAGTTATGTATATCTATATACATACATACCCTTCATGGGTAAACCAGTTAAATTTGTGAAAATAGTCAAATATCATTCCCAACTAAGCTGATTAATTCTCTTCATTTTGAGAATTTAGTATTACAGCTAATCTCATACTGGGAATTTCCCTTCTTGGGAAACATTGGTAATATACAATTACCTAGCATTTCATAATGCTATAACATAAGGCATTTCACTATGCATATTCCCATATGCATCATAGTGCAAAATAATCAGAAAGGTTGCTATGTTGCAGTCTGATCCGTACTAGCACGCTCGGATAACTGCCCTGTTCACCACTGATACCACGGTGGAAAATATTATGTCACTGCCCATATGGGGGGGCAAGACTTTCACAGTGGTGGCCTTCCCATAATTGCCACCACCCGACTTTTAGCCTCTCATTGGGCAAGGTATCATCATATCATCAAATTTCAAGGAGTGGGTGGCCAAACCCTCATAACTCCTCTAGCAATAGCATCCCCTAGGCTCATGCCTATTAAAACAAACTCACAAGCCTCCAAGCTTGTATGTAAAATAGATTTCATATATATCAGACCATATGTCTGTTTACTTAGGGCTGAAATATTTTCTAGTTCCCTATTCACTTATAGTTTAGTCCTTAACCATCTTATAAGTGTTTGGTTTATAAGGTTTTCAAGAGATTTACTACAAGTATTATCATTACTCTTGTCAACATAAGATCATGAGTACAATCATGAATATCTCATGTAAATGCATTCATCAAATCCTCCTACCTTTAAGGATTGATCTCTTTTCCCCAATCTTCCATGATCCTGACTGATGTATGTAATCTGTACATCCATACATATTGTCAATATATAAATTATGAACAATCCTATTGATCACTAGATCTGATGTTTAGAATGATCTTTAGATCATTCGTATCTAAGTATTTTTCTATCTCTAAGTCTTTGTATGTCATCTCCTTGATCTTGATCTTTCATAGATCCTTTGATTGACAATCTACACATGTTGATAAAGATCAAGGTCCTAGATCTTCTATCATCTAGTTCTTTTTTTATCTAAGTTCAGTTCTTGGATCATCCCTATGGAGGATGATCTTGGTTTTCTTCCTTGAATCACCTTTGATCAAGGGTTTGGATTATCTAATCTAATGAACTATAACAAGTATACTACTAAACATACATACTAAGTACAATATAGTATTCTTATTCTTATTGTTCTTGATCATCCAAGATCTAATGGATCTTATTTGATCGTCCTTATCTTACTTACTGTTTTTATTAGGGTTATGTAATTTACTAACCTTTTATGCTCTTATTATTATTATTATTCAACCAGTTAGTGTCTTACTTGGTTGAAGATAATTTATTTCTTCCTATCACTAGACAACTCCTCCTTATTTCAGGATGACCAGTACTTATCAGTTAAAGTTTGCTCAAAAAGTGGTTAATACAACCCTCATGTAAGGAGACGTTTAGACCTCTCTTACGTCAATGGGAGGTGAGGGAAAAGCACTTGGCTCTTGTATACCCCCTATAACCACAATGTTCAGAGTCCACTGGAGTGGTACTAGCTCAATCTTTGACAAGGTTCCTATGAGCTCTTTACCTTAAGTCCCTTCTCTAATTGATTTTAATTAATTTCCATGGATATGCACGATGTCATCCATGGATGTTCATTATTTTCCTACTTTGGTCCAAGGAAATGATAAATCATTCCTTATATTGTCCTACTAACTATAGCCCTTATTAAGTCAAAATCATTCATTCATCTTAGTTGTCCATGAATTTCTATATTTCATTAGTTTACATTTTTAGTGATTTATGCCCCTTGTATCTTAACAATTGAATAAAATTTGACAATAAGTAAATCATCAACTTGAAAGCATAAATCAAATATAAGTCTAACAACTATATACTAACATTCTTCCTATGAATGTAACCTAAGCTAGTGAAATAAAACTAACATGATCCTAAGTTATGAAACACATCTCCTATCATAATGAAATCATGTTTAAATCCTAATTTACACTAACATGATCCTAAGATAATCAAATCTACTAACAAATTACTCATTTAGGGCATATCATACTAAAATTTAAAGATTACACTATCATGCTTTCTAACTTAGAACATAAATCACATTTACACTTCTATATCCAATAAAAGACAATTAAAATAATTTTATTAACATTATTATAAACCTTTAAATATGATCCAACTATTAGATCTTAGGTGTTTTCCTTTAGATTAAGGGTTTTAATTACCTTTAGGGCTTTTAATCCATTAAGATCCAAAAATCATATCCACTTGATTTTGTCACATTTCCTCCATGATCTAACTGGATTCCATCATAATATCATCCCTTTAATCCATCTCAAGGATCTGATCATACTTGATCTCATTGATCAAGTGGGTTCCTTTGTATTTTTTTTATTTTTATTTTAGGGTTTTTCTACCATAAAGGGTAGATCCCTTATTTTATCCAAGATATGTCCAAATTAACCATAGATATTACTTTATTACATTATTATATCACCGCTAAAATAAATTTCCAAGATCTGATCACCTCAAATCTTGAAGATCTTAGAAATTGGACACTTATTTCCAAAATACAGAAAAATACAGAAATAAATTTTAGAAATATTATGAATTCATTAGAAACTAGACATTACAAGCTTTCCATAGCTTCTTTCTGATCTCAATTTGGAGTTCATATGACTCCACAATCTTAAATTGAAGTTTTCAGTCGTTCCTAGGGTCCAAATTTGATCTAGGCCCACCAGAATTAATCTCTCTCAATTGAGGGTTCCACACTGCTCAGATCTTTTTGAAATTCTATCCTAGAGGTTTTGGACCATTTTGGATTAATTGGTGGAGTCAGATTTTTCATCTGAGTACTCCATCATTATGAATTAAGGGTTCTGTTGTTTACTTTATTTTTACCTTTTTATTACCAAAATTAATTACAGTAAAATAAAAATTACATAAAAAATACTAAACATATATGAAAAGGATTTCCACTTACTTGATTATAGAGAAAACCTCATTTATATGCCCAATTTAAAAAAATACCTTGTTGATGAAGATATAGCCTAAAATCCACCTTTCTTGCAAATACCGTTGTTTGAACCGTTGGATCTTGAAATTTATTTAGGGGTTTTGTAGAATAGATGTGTTGGGATGTTTTGGACGGTGGAATTGATCAGATTAGATCTAGAACAAAGTGCCTAATTGAATTTAGGTCTCTTGTTCTAATCTAAAAAGAAAAACAAGTTGGAAAGAGATCTAACTCTTGGAAATTTTGGGGTTTTGGAGAGGGATTCTAGATCTAATTTTTCAAGGAGATTGAAGATAATTTCGTGGGGATTTTATGAGAATTTTTTAAAGATTTTTGGGGTTGTATTTATAGGCATTTTGGGTCTTTTTTCATGATTATAATATGTTATTTTTTTAATATAAAATGACATGAAAGTCTTCAATGCTCCCATGCCTAACGTTTCTTCCCCATGACTAGCTGATCTTTGTTGATCCATGTTTCACATGGGATGTTGATCAAATTGGTTATTGGGGACGTGGTGGTCCCCATGTGGGCCCCACATGGTGTAAAAAGTCCGTTTTGCCCTTTATGCATAAAACTTTGGGTTTTATTCCCATGATCTCCGATTTGAGTGTACTTAGTGGCATTGGATTCGTATTTCTCAGGACATTCTAAATTTTGATGTTTCATATTTTGATTTTTTGGAATATTTTGATTTTTGGGTAAAATTACTATTCTACCCCTTTTGTCCAAAAAAATGAAAAACTTAAGGATTTCTCATCCGAATTCGAAATTTGTCGTACTTACAGTCATTTTGAAGGGTTTGCTGAGTTTAATTTCAATTTTACATATCTTATTATTTGATTATACTTTTATAAAAAATATATTTTAAATAACCCTAATATTTCAGCCCGAAATATCTGAAACTCAAACTTTATTGATTTTTCTCAATCAGTTTACAAAAATTGGGATTATTACAAAATGTGCCTTGATGTTGTTGGACTCCGAACGTGCACTAGCATGATTGAGTACCAAACCAAACTTAAATACTTTGGAATACAAATCCCAAGTAAATGAAATCCTGGTGCATTTTAAAGATACATTTAAAGCATGGCCCGCATGCTCTTATTCTTGTTCTTTGTTTTCTTATTTAGCTGGTAATAAAGATTAAGATGAACATCACCACTATCAAAGCTAAGGCCTTCACATTCCTTGTTCTAAGGCATGTATTAAAATACCATTTAGTGAAGGAGTGAGAAGGTTTCCATGTGAGAAGCTATTATTTAATAGGGCCCATTACTTGTCCAACGTGTCCAAATTTCTTCATCGGAGACAAGTAGGTATTATTGTTTGACATCTATTGAGTGAACTTAGCCATCCGATCATGTTCATGTCTACTATAGTGTTACAATTTTCAAAAGGAGAAAATGGTATTCTAATGATAATTTATGGCCAAAAGAAAGTGGCAATAATCCGTGCACAAGCACAGCGGGTGTCGAACTATGCACATGTATTAAATAGTAAAAATATATAAAGGGATGGGTTATGGTACACCAGCACAAACCAACTGCATCATGCAATTGACGATCTTCATGGGTGTGGCTCCTAGACTTGATGGTTGTATCAATCACCCAGAAAATTGTGAAGACACGAAGTATCCATCATGTAAGAACTCTTAAATTGTTAAAAACAAATTTTGATTTGTAATGAGGCGCATCATGCTATGATTAAATATTTTGAATCATAAAGTAATTATTTGTATATGATGAATGATGATTTCCTAATGCACTAAGTATAAAGCTATGCACATGTGCTATGTATGCAAAGTAGTGCTCAAGAAAATGAGTACCAAATTTAATATAAAAAAATAAAAGATTATATGTACCCAAACATCCTTAGTACCAAATGCACTATGCATGGATCACAGCTTAAGTGCATGGCATAGTAGACTTTGCAAATGGACCAAGCACTAACAATAATTAGGCACATGGAGCATAGAACTGAACAAATTTTTCATCTGCCAAACTATATTTTGCCTCACCATGTGCTGAGCTGTCGTCAGATGCATGGGGAGTGAACACTAACTTGCATGCCAGCATCAAGTGGTGCTACGTGCATGATAACAAACAACATTGTCATATAATCATTAGTCAGCTCCATTCAAGGTAAATTGAGCTGAGCATACTACATAGCATAATCAGTAAAACTTGTAATACTCAGTGCACCAAGCTACGCTCAATACAATTGGTACACCAAGCATAGCGTGTAGTTAACAACCTGTATTTCTAGCATTCAATATGATGTATAGTTTTATGGGTCATCAAACGCTGTTCAAAATATTAAAACTCATTACAAATGTTTTGCATTTTAGACGAATGATTCAGATGGGATTGTCTGATTAAGCCATAATTGAAAATTTGAACAATACAATTGAATATGAGAGTAGCGCTCAAGCATGTTTAGAATAAATTTTAGTTTTGAATCTTTATTACAAAATATTCAATTGGTATACACACACACATTTGTATGATGCTTTTAATTTATCATAAAATCATTTGTTTTGATCTTACATATGATGGTTTGGATCATTTGATAGTACATGAGTACTTATCCTTCCATTGAAACTGATTATCATTCTCGTTCTAATTAAGGTATAGCTATTCAAATTTATGATTTTGAGATTATTATGAATATAATCATTTACACTTATATTCTGAATAGTATGAAAATAATTTTGGCATGACATGTAGATTTATTGACATTCCATTTAATTAACCATAAAAGTTATACATATGTTACGTACTAGCTGGAATAGTAGATCTAGGTTACTTATCAATATGCATTTTGTATAATTTCACATTCTTGTACACCTACATTTGAATAAGAAATCAAGAGACTCTTAAGAGTTGATCTTGGCTTAGGGATGTTATGTCAAATCCCATGGTTGCTATACTAGCAAATTAGTTGGCCACTAATTTTTGAATCGGTACTAGCCTATAATGGGCATGTTTGACAAGGGTATGTTACATGGGAGGACTACCCTTGTATAAGATTGATCCGCTTGTCCTATGCAATCTGTGTAATTAGTGTGGTACCCACTAACGAGCACAAGTTAAAACTTTTATTTTTGTTGCATGTATAATTAACCTTATATTTTATTTGGACATGGGCTGACATGTCAGTTGTTCTCAAGAATATTGACTAGTGTTTGTGGAAGGATACTAAGTGCCATTCAGTTATAGATTTATCATTGAATGGATTGATTGATCAGTTAATTATTCAATGAATATGGATTGAATTTGACTCAGATCTTTATATGCCTTAGATATTACTTGTATTATCCAATATTATGTTATTTTGATTATTACATAACTATTTGATATGAATTGAGATGCCGCGAATAAACTTGCATAGCATGATTTCAGAGTATTTGGCTTGTTTTAGATTCTCTATTGGGTAATTAATATTACTCACCAAACCACCCCACAAGTGAAGGGGAGAAGGAAAAACTTGAGATTAATGCGCAGGAGATTGAGGAAACTTGGAGTTTTAAAGTATGAGGAACTAGGAATAGTTTTACTTTATTTGAAGACTTTAGTCAATTTTTAGTAAATTATAACATTTGAAATTTATGTTGACTAACAAGAAAATTTGAACTATTATTTTGAAATATGTTATGGAGATTTGTTGACGTATATGTAAGAACCCTAAAATTTTATGAATTTATCTAAATTATTAAATGTGTAAATTAAAATTTTGGAAAATAGAACTAGAAATTGAGATTTCAAGAAATTAACTTTTTATAGAAATGAAATCAAGAGTTCAAATATGAATATTTGAATTGTACTCAAAAAATTGAGTCAAACAACATAAAGAACATTGAAATCAGTAATAATTTGAGAAGTAATAAGTAATAAATTAATAATAACTCAATCCATATTAGATTGAAAACTTTTCAATATATCTTGAAAATTTCTAACTATATCCTTCTCCATAGTCTTGAATTATCCATCCTCTATAATCACCACATTTATCTAAAATTCTTGACTTTCAAAACAGTATGTTTAGCTTCCTGTATTTGTTTACAGGGTCTTATTTCTCATATATCATGACTATTTTCTCACCAATGTGAAAAATGCAATTATTATTTTCTCTGTAGTCCATAATTATTCCAATATACAAAATCAATCATATCAGTGGTACAAGATCAATATCCATCTTAATTCTAATGATCTCTTGTGCTGATTCATTTACTGAGTTATCTTAATAAATTCATATTTGATGTACAAGATGTATGGACTATGATCTCATTGTGAACCATATACTATCATGATTAACTTTTTTTTTTTTTTAATTTTGGGATTGTAATTTCCCACATTCACTATTCTTCTTTGTCTGATTTATATCTAAAATTTTCCTCAAGAAAAACCATTCCTTCTTACTCCAGAAATTTATCATCTATTTATCAAAATTCCCCTCCTTTATTGATTTTGGAGAGAAAATACTCTTTATGTCCTTGAATTCTTCTCAAGTAATATCATCTCTATTTCTATTCTTCAAAAATTTTGATTTTACCTTTTCTATAAAGTTTAGAATTTTTCTTACCCTTGCCAACTCACTAACTAGAGTTATCACATCTAGGTTATACCTCAAATCTTTCAATAGTAGATTTATAATTGATGCAGATTGTCAAGAAATAAAAGAGTGCATATATCCATAATCAAATAGTACTATTGCATAGTTATTAGATATAAGAAAAGTACCTTCAAGCACCGCATTTGAGGTTTGGGCTTGACCATTAGTAATAGCAAATATCCTCCCTTATTGTTTAGGGATATTCTCTGGTTTTGCATCCTTGATTGCCAGTTGTTTATTGTAATTATTTGCTATGTGTCTCAATTCCCCACATTTATAACACTAGATTGGAGGTCGTTGTAGTATTGGATTAGGGAATATACTCCCAGGATGGAATCTTCTACACTTGGGACAATGCCTCTGATTTTTTCCAAAGGCAGGATTTCCTTGAATTTTTTAGTAGCCTGAAATTATTCATGGGCCCTTGCCTATCTTAAAAGATCTCGGATTAAAGTTTCCCATATCTACTCTTATTTTGTTTTGATTTTACTTAAAACCCTCCTCAAATCTAGAGGCCATTTCTATGCATTCAGCTAAAGTCATGGGTTTGGTACCCAACACCTTAGTTCTTAATCCTGGATGAAGTCCTCCTAGAAATCTGCCAGCTATCTGCCTATCCGTACCATAGATATGGAGCACATACCTCTTCAAATGAATTTGTTTTTATACTCTACAATAGACATATTCCCTTGTTGTAGATCTAGAAATTCTTTTTCCTTTCTTGCTTGAACATGAAGAGGAAAGTATTTGTTGTTAAAGACCTTTTTAAATTCTTCTCAAAAGATATTTTCTAAGTTTGAAAAGAAATTCCTATTTGCTGATCTCCACAAGAAGGTAGCTTCTTGTTCCAAAATATAAGTAGCCATTTTTTACTTTTACCTCTTCCAGAGTTTGTAAAACTTCAAAAGTTTTCTTCACCTCATATATCCATTCCTTGGCTTTTTTAGCATCACCCTTTTCATTATAACCTATCACCATTTTTTGAAATCTTTCCACCATTTTGTCCAACTTCTCCGATGATAATTGAGAATTTCCAATTACTCTCATAGGTACAGGTGAAGAATGACCCTATACTGGTGTTGGAGTATTATTTCTTTGAACAGGTGTGTTGGGCCCATAAGTGACGCTCTGCATCAGATCCCAGGTGCAATGAAAAATAGGCAAGGGTTGCTAGGGCGTTCTTCCAGAAGAGACGCACTACATTGAATCACAAGTGTAGTGAAAAAGGGGCAAGGGCTGCTAGAGCATCTCCTCGGAAGCAACACGCTATATCAGAACCTAGGTGCAATGAAAAGTGGACATGGGTTCATGCCATGGTGGTCAAGAAAGGCGATAGTAAATAGGATATCTCCAGAACATAATATTCGTATATCCACATGGAATATAGGGACATTAATAGGTAAGAGTTTGGAGTTAGTAAACGCGATGAAACATAAGAGAGTCAACATCGCTTGTATCTAAGAAACCATGTGGAAAGGGGCTAAAGCTAAAGAAATAGATGGGTATAAATTATGGTATGTAGGAAAGGAAAATAACAAAAATGGCATAGGAATAATAGTAGATAAGGAATTAAAAGATAAAGTTGTGGATGTTAAAAGAATCAGTGATAGAATTATAATAAAAAAAACTAGTTCTAGGAGAGCAAATTATAAATGTTATAAGTGCATATGCACCACAAGTAGGGTTAGAAGATATAATTAAGAGAGTTCTGGGAAGATATAGAGGGAGACATGCAAGAAATTCCCAACACTGAGGGAATATTTATAAGAGCAGACTTAAAATGGCCATGTAGGAAAAGATAAGGAAGGATGTGATAGAATACAAGAAGGGTATGGTATAGGTGAACAAAATGAGATGGGGGAGAATATCCTCGATTTTGCTTTATCAAATAACCTGGCCAGCAAATGCACTTTTTAAGGAGAGGGATGAAAAAAGTAGACTTCATAAAAGCCAAATAGACTTTTTTCTACTTAGGAATAATGAATGATCTATATGTAAGGATTGTATGGTGACACCCAGTGAGAGTTTAACCTCACAACATAGGTTAATGGTTATGGATATCCATATCAAAAGATGAAAGAAAGGAAATGAACTTAATAGGTATCCAAAAATTAAGTGGTGGAACTTAAAAGGAGAGAAAATAATCTCATTCATAAATAAGTTGATGGTAGAAGGAATTTGAAACTATGAAACAGAAGTAAATACCATGTGGATTAATATTGTTGAGTCCATTAAGAAAGTGGCAAAAGATGTCTTAGGAGTATCTAAAGGTAAAAGGCAATTAGTAAAGGAAACATGGTGGTGGAATGAAACAGCGTAAAAAGTTATTAAAGAAAAACGGATGCATTTTAAAGCATGGCAGAAGACTAGAAATAATGAAAACTATGAACAATACAAGAATGCAAAAAAGGTTACTAAGAGAATAATAAGTGAGGCTAGACTTAAAGCATATGATGAGCTCTATAATAGACTAGGAACAAGAGAAAGTGAGAAAGATGTGTTTAAACTTGAAAGTAAGAAAACAGAAGGGTAAGGACTTAGGTCATGTTAAGTGCATTAAAAGCGATGATCAAAGGGTATTAGTCAAAGATGATGAGATCAAACAAATGTGGGAAACATACTTTCAAAAATTGTTAAATGACAATGGCTCTGAGAATATAGGGATTGAAAATACCATAAATCTAAATAACACTGAATATTATAGATATGAACCAAGGATTAGAGTACCTAAAGTAAAAGAGGCCTTGAAAAAGATGAAATCAGGAAAGGGTATGGGGCCCGATGGTATACCAATAGAGTTTGGAAGCATATAGGAGATATTGGAGTAGTTTGGTTGACCAAGTTATTTAATAAGATTATAAAATCAAAGAAAATTCCTAATGAGTGGAGGAAAAGCTCTATTGTACCAATTTATAAGAATAAAGGAGACATATAGAGCTGCACTAATTATTGAGGGATCAAATTTATGAGCCACACTATGAAGCCTTTTGAAAGAGTGATTGAGAAGAGGCTACGACATGAAACAAGTACATCGGAGAATCAGTTTGGTTTCATGCTTAAGAGGTCTACCATGGAAGCTATTTTCTTACTAAGACAATTAGTAGAGAAATATAGGGAGAGGAGGAAAGACCTCCACATGGTCTTTATCGACTTAGAGAAAGCTTATGATAGAGTTCCTAAAGAGTTAATATAGAAGGTGTTGGGTGATAAAGGGGTTTCTCATGGGTATATAAACATAATTAAATATATATATATGAGAGAGCAGTAACAAATGTTAAGACCGCTAGTGGCGTGACTAGTGATTTTACTATTACTGTAGGATTGAACCAAGGATCAGCATTGAGGCCATACCTTTTCACATTGGTTATGGAAGAGTTAACAAAACATCTGCATGAGGAGATTCGCTGGTGCAGGATATTTGCAGATAATATAGTCTTACTTGATGAGACAAGGGAGGGTGTAAACATAAAGCTAGAGTTATGGAGAGAAGCATTAGAATCTGAAGGATTTAAAATTAGCTGAACTAAGACAAAATATATGGAATGTAATTTTAACAAGGAGAGTAGGAGTGGAACACCAGTCAAGATTGATAACAAAGAAGTCCCCGTAAAAGACCAGTTTTGGTGCTTAGGATCAATGAGTCATGAGAGTAGAGAGATTGAGAGATTGAGAGGGAGGTTACCCAGAGAATCCAAGTGGGTTGGAACAAATGGAGAAGTGTATCTGGAGTTTTGTGTGATCGGTGGGTGCCACTCAAATTTAAAGGAAAATTCTATAGGATGGCCATAAGGTCGGCCATGCTTTATAGATCAGAGTGTTGGGCAGTTAAGGAACATCATACTCATAGGATGACGTCGCATAAATGAGGATGTTGAGATGGATGA
This sequence comes from Warburgia ugandensis, assembly GCA_035236585.1. Lineage (NCBI taxonomy): Eukaryota > Viridiplantae > Streptophyta > Magnoliopsida > Canellales > Canellaceae > Warburgia > Warburgia ugandensis. Next base: position 61,019,877 of record CP141137.1, read on the forward strand.
GTGGTAAGACAAGAAAGGAGAGAATTTGAAAGGAAAATATTAGAGAAAATTTAGGGGTAGCACTAATAGGTAATAAGATGAGGGAGATTAGACTTAAATGGTTTGGACATGTTCAAAGGAGACCGACAATGGCACCGGTTAGAAGGAGTGAGGCAATACAAGAGAAGGTTCTAAAAGTGCAAGGAGAAGGCCTAAAAGAAGGTGAATAGAAGTGGTGAGGAAAGATTTAAAAATTGTGGGACTAAATGAAGACATGGTGTTTAATAGAGTGGAATGGAGGAATAAAATTCATGTAGTTGACCTCTAATTAGGATAAGGTCTTGATGATGATGATGATGAGGTGTGCTGAGCCCCGCTTCATGCTAAGCTAAAGCTGGTGCACTTTGTACTACTACAGGTTGTATAAGCACCTAAGGTTGTTGAAGATGGGGAAGAAGACCCCAGTACTCTTGTTATAATTTCCTCAACATTATTTTCTTGAGATGTATTCTCCATATTGGAATCAATATTCCTCTGAGCTATCCTCCTAATTCTCCTAGGTGGCATCTACTCATAAATCAAAATTTCTATATAAACACTCTATTTAACTAATTCTATCCTAACCTAAATTTGGATTGTTATCTTAATATTGGACATATTGGGGCTATGAGTGACTGGATGAACCGCTCTGATACCAATTGTAATGACCCATGTTTTTAAAATACATTTTTATAAATATTTACAAAGATAGGGCCCTGATTTTTTAAACTCTTTTAAAATACAAACAGCGGAAACATATTTTCTTTGAAATTGATTTGTCGAAAACCCGAGTGCCAACTCAAATTGCTTATCATACATAGATTTTTGTATAAAATAAAATTTCTACTGAATATCAATAGAAATACTTTTATTAAGACCGGGATCAATCCAGTGGTTCACATACACAGCCCCGGTAGTCATTACATACCTTGTTCAACTATTACAATCCAAATTACAAAATAATCAATACAATCTTCCTCAAAATAAATACCTTGAGTTGTAGTTCGATGATGATTATCCACAAGTCTTGAGCTTTCAATCTTCTTTAACTATATCTGAGATATTGTAAACATTCAAACATTTACAATATCTCAGCAAGCCATGCTTGGTAGGGGATTTAAGAAATGTATTCAATATATCTCAAAATCAATAATTCATTATATCCAAGATATAAATCAATTTATACAATTGGATAATCATTTTATCCTTCACTCATTATTTGAATTATATGTATATGTTACATATAAATAAAACCATTGAAAATCATGAATATAGTCAATATCATCAATAATATCTCATTTCCAAACTAATTTCAATATTAACACTATGTATTAATATATAATCATACCGTATTGGGAATCATCCTCCAATACAACATCGGTAATAACTTTTACCGAGCATCTCATCATCCCAGAACATAAGGCATCTCATCATGTCATAACATAAGGCATCTCATTATACTATAATCAATTGCATCATAATGCAAAATAATCAAAGGACTACCATGCTTACAGTCTCAATCCGTACAGCACGCCTGGATAACTGCTTAATACTCCACTGATACCATGGTGGAAAATACATATCCATGTTCGTATGGGGAAAACCACGGCTGTCATAGGCCTTCTCATAATTGCCCCACCGGACATTTTGCCTCTCTTTGGGCACAGTATCATCATCAAAATCAGTTTTGGAGAGTGGGTGGCCAAACCCTCATAACTCTTCTAGCATTGGAATCCCAAGCATAAGCCTGTCCTAAAACAAAACCACAAGCCTCCATACTTTTAAGGAAAATAATATTTCATACTTATAGACTGTGTCTGGTTATAATAGGACATGCCTATAACTTATTTCCTTAAGATTTGGGGGTCTAACTTATTTAGTTCAAATCTTTTCATTCTACCCATTAAGTAATTTCATAATTATGTAATCAATCCCTTTGTATTCATTTCCACATCATTTGTTGCCTTAAGTAATTTCATAATTACTTAATCAATCACTTTGTATTCATTTCAACATCATTTGTTGATTCATACACAATTCTAAGGCAATTATAATCAATCTATGGTTATCAGGATAAGATCATATGTAAAATACATGTCTCTTCTATATTGAATATATTCTTAAGGTTCACCTATCTTTACTTTCAACAATCCATTACCCATTGATCTTGATCATCATATCCTTCATGTATCTGTCAAATCACATGTATATAGTCATTCCTCAACTCATTTATACTTCTTAATTATTCTTTTGATTATCCTTACTTAAGATGATTTGGATCTTTTTCCTTAGATCATATTGATCAAAGTCTAATCTATTGATTTATATTTAAATCTAACATTCATAATAATTCAACAAACATACATACTAACACAATATTATGTTTCTTATTATTCTTGATCATTCAAAATCTCCTTATGAATCTAGTTTGATCTTTGATTATATTAATTACCATTTTTGTTAGGATTAGATAGTTTAATATCCTTTTATGATCTTATTATTATTCAACTAGTTAATGTCTTACTGGTTGAAGATAGTTTATTTCTTTCTTAACATTAGATAGCTCCTTATTTCAGAATTGACTAAGGCTTACTAGTTAAAAGCTATTCACAGAGTGGTTAATTCAATCCTCATGTGAGGAGGCATTTAGACCTCACAAATGTCGTCAGAAGGTGGGGAAAGAGCGAGGCTCTATTAAAGAACCCCCTTAACCACCATGTTCAGCATTTACTTGGGTGACCTTAACTCAACCTTCATAAGGTTCCTACGAGCATTAAACCTTAGGTACTCTTGCTATTTATTTTAATTAAATCCATGAACATTTTAAATGTCATTCATAGGGTTTATTATTCTCCTAATTTGGGCCAAGAAAATGATATTCTTTATATTGTCCTACTAACTATATCCCTTACTAGCATTAAGTCAATATCCTTATTCATTGTAAATGTTCATCAATATCTATTTTTAATTAATTACATTTTTCATGTAATTGACATAACCTAAACAATTAAAGCGTAAATAAATAAATCTAACAATTAAGTCTACTAAGAAAATAAAAGAACAATTACAATAATTCACATGCTCATTTGAATGCATCATATTTATTCATGTTGATCAAATGATCATATTTTGATTTCTATTTAGTTTAGATCTTGATCTTCTATTTTTATTCAGATCTATCATATTATCTTAATGTGATATCATCACTAGATTATTGATTCATCTCATCAAATGATCTGATCTTTCTTGATCTAACCGATCAAGAAGATCTTAAGTCATTTTATCAAAATTAAGGATATAGATCTAAATTTAACCAAATGAGCCACATTTAGGCTCATCAATCCATATGGTCTTAACTTTAGATCATTATTCAAACTAATTTTAATGGTCTAATCATGCTTGATTACTCAGATCAAGTAGATACATGATCATTTTTAAGATTTCTCTTTTATTAAGGTTAAATTTCTTAATTTATCTTAGATAAGTCACATTTAACTCTTGATTCCATGTTTCCTCATCACTAAATCACTGATGAATCAAGAATCCAAGGTTTGATCATGTCAGATTTGACTGATATTGGGAATTAGTACCACTTTTTATAATTTACAAAATCTCATAGTAAATAAAAACTAAATTTTATATTTTCATTGGATTCTACTCTTCACCAAGAATCCATAGCTTCTTTCCAATCCTGATTTGGAGTTAAAATGAGCCCGGAATTAAAGTTTTAATTTTTCAGTCAAAACAAGTGCCCAAATTCAATCTGGGTTCACAGATCGACAAATCGATTAACGTCTCATGCCTGCCACATTCCATCGGTGATAGCTGATGTACTGGGATGGCTAACTTGGGATAGCCGAGATGGTCCTATCTAGATCGTTAGATCAGCTCTTCCCCAGATCTCTCAGATCTAACCATGCTAAGGGCCCAGATTTCATCCTCTAAGGTTTTTGGGCCCCAGTGTCTCATCCAATGGCTCATATCTCTTATCTGAGCTCTGTACAACTAGTTTCCCACTAGGGTTCACTAGATCTGTTTCACCGACGAACCAGTCACCGGTGAAGCAGATTCAATGGTGAATCCTCAGGGCTTTGGTCCAAAAACAGAGGGGAAAAGGAGGGAACCTACCTGGATCTGGTTTGGAGTAGAGAAATGAGCCGGAAAACACGATTTCTTGCTAAATTTTGAAGCCCTAGCCGGATGGCTAGGGTTTCTATAAATGCTTGCCATCAGAGTTCTTACTAGTGCCTGGGAGGAGGAATGGGAGGGTTTTGAAGAGGAGAGTGAGAGGAATGGATTCCAGGTTTCTTGGGGTCTTTCTAGTGCCAGAGGAGGGGAAATCCATGAAGATCTTGCCAGGCTGGGGAAAACCCTAGCCAGCTATATTATCATAGTCGTCGAGTGAAAGGAGCATCCCCGAATGTCCCAACCTAGGACAGGCTGGTTCCTGGGCCAAGCGCGTGTGGGGACCACCGCTTCTGTTGGAAAGAGAGGAGAAAGAAAAAGAAAAGAAAAAGAAAAAAGAGACAGAAAGAGGAGGAAAGAGAGAGGGAGACAGTAGGTATCTGGAATTTCATCTGAATAGTGGGAGGGGTATTTATAGGGACATTTTTTTATTTTTTTATTAAAATTTTAATTATTTTTATTTTAAATGATTTTTCACTTTTTTTTATAAAATTAAAAGCATATTCCTCAACATGTTTATTCTTCATCATTGACATTTCCTAAACTGGCTATCCACCAACTCACCTAACTTTTGTTGACCCTACATAAAACTAAAATGACCATTTTGACCTTATGCGTAAATATAGATTTACAAAATTAAGAAAAATAGGCATTTTTCACAAGAACTCAGATTTCATCGTGCTTACAGTCATTCTGACTGGTTTTCCATGAATGATTCCAAATATCTATGTTTCATGACCTGATTCTTTTTCTAAAAGTTAGTATTATATTAAATAAAATATTCCACCTTGATTTTTTTTAACAATCCAATTAGTTCCAAATAATTCCAAAAAAATTTGGGGTTTCACATCTTCTCCTATCGGGCACATCTACCGACTCAAGGAATCAGGCAAAAGATGGGCGTGTTCATTGGCTTGTCGTCCTCGACACAATGATGCACCCAATGACCCCGCTTTCTTGTTAATTTTCTTCTCTGGCATCGGCATTGGCGTAGGCCGAAGCCCTTTCCCTTCCCTCTTTCTCTCCCTTTTCCCTTTTCCCTCTCTAATTCTTTCCATTTCCCCACTGCTTTTTTGGCGACCTAGGGTTACAACAAGCATAGAGGCATCTACAGCCACAAGAGAAACCCCAAACCACCTCCTCTGGCTGTCCAGGTAAAACCCCTCCCCTCTCTCTCCACTCCTCTCCTTTTCTAGCATACTTTTCCCCAATCCAAGCCAAATTTGCTCTCATAGGCCGACAAATCCATTGGATCTCACTGGGAACCACCTCAAGGACAACTCAAATGAAAGATCTGAGCTGTTTGATGATTTTAGGGACCCCATAACCTTAAAATCCTCAAAAATAGTAAAATTTAGAATTATCCGATGCATTGAACAGTAACTGGAATGATATGATGGTCTAGATAGGACCACCTCATCCCAATTGGCTAATTAGGTGACTAGGATGCTCCCTAATGACATGCGACGAAGATGCACCACCTCAGCACATCCCTGTGCATGCGTACACATGCGAGTGCGATTGCAATTCGACCGGGACACCGCTGCATTTTGGGAACCAAGATGCAGCCCTGTTTGTTATAGTCACCAAGCCGCACCAGCGCGTTCCAAAACATATGTCCCGGTGACCATAGTTGACCCGATTTGATCCAGAATTTAAATCTAGATCATTTAAAAAGATTTGAAACATAAAGTTTAAAATTTAGAGGGCTATACAAGCCCAATTTGTGATCAGAAAGGTCTATTCGTGGACCCAATTATATAATAAAATCTAAGATCAAAGAGCAATTTAGGTTGATAAAAATCTATAAACTATAAGAATCACTTAGATGGATCATGATCATATCAAATGTGATTAGATCCTCAAAAATGATCAATTAGGTCATTTATATTGTATTAAGACAATTTGGATGATTAAATCACTCAAATATGCTTAGAATTTTAATATGAAACACTGATTAAGGGAAAATTTTAAGATCTAATAGATCAAAATTGGATATGACTGTCAAATCTATACATAAACTTCTAATATGTACTTAAATCAATTGAAATATTGAAATAGAGTATAATTATGTCAAATTAAGTTATATATTGAATAATTTAAACCAATCTAATGATTAGATCTACTGTAGACACTAAAAAAAATTAGAATGGACATAGAAGATAGTCAAAAACCCTAATCTAACTGATCAAAAGGTGATCTAACTATTAGATTTGTATGTGAATGATGTTAATATAAGAAAGACTATCTGTAAAGGACAAATTAGTCAAATATGAGAAATAATAAGCAATCAAGACTATAAATTGATGATCACCGGTCTGAATTACATGATCAAACAAAACATAAGTAAAGATGACTATGATCAAGGAAGATCAAGTATAAGATCATTTAAATTTATGATGACCAGGAATAAAATAAATCAAATGTATTACTAAAGGAAAGACAATAATTATGTATTATACATGTATTAAAAGATACACCAAACCTCATAGACAAGAAGGAATACAATGTTAAAGGGATTTGTTACTTGTCACAAGGTAGATGGAATTTAAGAATGCATGTTCTTAGTTGTAAGATATGTGTTCTAAACACAATCTTACTTAATAATGTGATCTTGATAGAATTTAAATTGCCCTTTGTACAAAATAAACAAAAAATTAACATGCTTTAAATATTTAGGATGTGTAATGAGTTAATTAAAATTGATGTATTGATTTCATGCTTATAATTGTGCGAATATTAGCTAAACATCATGATTTGAATTTATATTATATGTATATCCATGAAATTATATTCTTGGTACAAGGGTACCAATTTCATTCTTTATTGATTTGTGAAGTTGGATTGATAAATTACATCCTTGGTATATGATCACCTATTAAGTGAGGATGTTAATATTATTATAAATTTTATATATAAATAGGCAAATGGCCTGATAATCTCATTATTTTACATTCGGACATGAAGGCTTGAGAGTTTTGTTTTCAACAGGCATATGCTTGGGGATGCTATGCTAGGAAGGGTAAGAGGATTGGCCATCCGCTTTCTGAAACTGATGATATATATGTTATACATTTCCCAAAAGGGGCTAAAAGTTGGGTGGGGCAATTATGGGAAGGCTACCACTATGAAAGTCATGTCTCCCCATATAGGCAATGACATTATACATTTTCAGCATGCTATCAGCAGATTACCTATGTAGTTATCCAGGTGCACTGTTATGGATTGAGACTATGATGCATAGTAGTCCTTATATTTCTACATTATGGTGCCAATGTGATGGCATGATGAGATGCCTGCTATGAGCTTATTACTTATATGTGATATTATGTTATTATTTGACTAGCGAAGACTGGATGATGATGAACCCTGTATAGTGAGGGGTATGGACATCAAATGTTATGATATTATACCAGCAAAGGCTGGATGATTATGGACCTCATGTGCTCATGGGTATGGATATTGGACCCAGTATAGCCTGGGAATGGATATTATGATATCATTATTGCTGACATTCATAATTTTGTATGACTTTGAATAATTTCAAATATAAGTATAATTATGTATGTGTATGAGTTATTGAGGGAGTAATTTCATAGAAATTTTCCCATGGGTAAATTACAAGGTTGACCAGCTATACAGAGTATGGTTCATGGAAATTGGATAACTTCATTTACATGAAAAATGATAAATATGTACATGTCAATTAACAATGAATTATTGGATTATAAATCATCTTTTAAGTTTCATGTACTTCTGAAATCCCCTACCAAGCATAGCTTGCTAAGATATTGTAAATATTTGAATGTTTACAATATCTCAGATATAGATAAATAGGAGAAGATGGATATGATACGGGAATACCAGCAACCATACTTGTAACACCCCGGGATTTTATGACATTTTTTTAATAATAATAGCATTTGGAATCCCATGAGAAAAAGTTTTATTAATTTGTTTACTAAAACATTTCTTAAAACCTCTGGGTGTTATTTTTCCTTTCCCAACATCATAATTTTTAACTTAAAACATAATTAAAATTTTATGATAATAGACTTAAAATAATATGCATATCAATAAATGTCAAAATGCATCAGCATATTTCTTTTCAATCAAATAAATATCCAAAACACAATATTAATATAGCCCAAGGTCTATCCATCATAACATCCCATTAAATGTCCATCATATGTATAACTATCTTAATCAAATCCATAAAATAAAAGTATACAATTCATATAGAAAGTCAAATTGTAGTCTTGTTTATTAACTCACATCAATATCTATAACTCGAAATAAGGAAATCTCCCACTGCTATCACGGTTTCTCAACGGTCTTGCCTTTCCTGATGTCGTGCTAGAGATCTAAGGCATTGCAAAACAAAGCAATGCCTCAGCAAGCTATTGCTTGTGCAGCTACGTAGACAATTAACGAAATAAATGAAATAACAGTAATGACCAAATAAAATATCTATCATTTATGACTATAAAATCATTATAACTCATGTCGACATAATATCCATTTATCAAGTATGCCTAAACATGCATTCCACAGATTTAAAACATGATATGAATCAATGTAAATGAGCATACAATAATAATAATGGCACCCTAAGGTAATGGGTCCCATAAGCATCATCTAAACAAATGTCACTGATTATGAGTACTCATATCCAACCTCTGAGTGTCGTCACACCCAGGCATATCATCTCATCATCATGCTCATCATGCAAGCACACATATAAGAGTATGGGCTATCATGCCGCGTGGCAACCCTTCATGGGTCTCAACCACCGCTGCTTCCCGTCGACACCATAACAGGAGACTTAGCGTCTGTCCCCATGGAAAGGCCCTGACCGGTAGTGTGGACTATCCATGTTACCAAACCCCTACCGAATGCCATCTACAGGCAGGTGTCTATCATATCACAATCTCATCATATCACAAATCTCAGAGGGTGGGTGGCCAGCCCTCTCCCTCCTAGCATGACGCCCACTAGGTGAGAGCACTTGTCATAAAACACAAAAACACGGAAATCATATATATGCCAAAAATTAAGAGTATCCGTAGCTCGAAATCCCTAAGGCACGCCCCTCATCCCGGGGTTAGCCTCTAAAAGGACCAGCCACCAAGTCTCCACTTTTCATTCTCATGCAATTATATCAATTTCAATTATGTAGTAAAGAAAAGAAATTTCTAATTATGCATAATATATAATATCATTCTCATAAAATCATTTGTAATAAATCCACTTAATACATGCGTGAAAATCAAGTAATGATCATCATATTAAATTCTAAATCTCGCAACAATCACGATTTCTATTGAGTGAAATTTAAATTCACAATCAACTATAATGTTATGATCATTCAGAGTTTGAAAATAAAACATTAATTGTCATCACCTACCTCGACGTGAGGTCACTCAGTTCGCTGGTAAAATCCCTTTAACTTATATGTTTGGATACACGTATACATGTCACATTACTATTTTAAAAAATTTCTAGAGTAAAAGTGGTTATTTATAAGTTTTTAGGTTAAATCTAGGTCCGCGTCGTTAATACAATCACAACACCACTTTTGGATTGTAATTTGGACTCCTATAGCTTTCAAAAATCAAGTTTAAAGTGGAACTATGCCTCTTTTAGGACTGACCGACCACCATAAGCTCTTCTACACTGGCGACGCAATTTACACCGGTTTATACCGACACCCAATTTACACTGAGTTACATGAGCAGCCCTAGTTTACACTAGGTTACACCGGCGCCCGGTTTACACCGGATTACACCGACGGCCCTGGTTTACACCGGTGCCGGAGAAGACAACCGGCTTCCAGTCATCTTCGGTGACCCTACAGGTGCCCAAATCACTTTGTTTTTGAGCCATTTTGTTCAAATTTTGTCTAGTTTCCATTTCTACCATCCTTTTGCATTGATTTTTCTAAAAACTGTGGTTTTTATGCTATTTTGTTTCCATATTCCTAAAATATTCCCTAGGTGCCGTTTTTTACGTTTTTCGGCAATACTAGCCGTTGGATTTTTCTCAAATTAAAAGAGTTTGATCTTGGGTCTCTTATACACTAGATGAATGGTCTGATTTGCAATCTAGCATGGTTTTATCAATGAATTTATGCTCTAACAGTAGTATAAACAGGGTTCCCAAGAAAAACGTAGTTTTTCCTTATTTTTCATGTATTTCTATTTTACAAATATACATATATAATATAAAAATCAAGAGATTAAGGCTTACCTCGATTTACTTGGTGTTTATTGGTGTTGCCAGAGCCCTACTCACCGAAAAAAATCAGACTTTTGCAGAGGCTAGGGTTTTAGAAAAGAAACGGCGTGATGAAGAGAATGAGGGTTGATTAATGATCAGGCTAGGGAAGGAGTTTGCGTTTGGGAAAGGGGAATGAAACTCTTCCCTTTTTAAGCCTTTCCTCTGATGATTTCACTGGAGAAATCTCCAGATCTGATAATGCAAGGTGGATAGGGGTGCCATTATCAAAACTGCCCCCTATTTCTTGCTTTAACAATTTACCAAAATACTCCTATAACTTCAACGGCTCATAACTTCTTTGTTGGAGCTCCATTTTTTGCTTTCTTTATGGTGTTGGAATCCTATCGATGTGTACTTTCTAATTTTTAAGTTTTCAAGACCAAATTCTATCTATAAATTTTTTATTTAATTTATTTAATAAATTATTGATTTATACCTAAAATTGAGGATATCACAATACTACTATCAGGTGTGCATTCTTATTTTAAATCTTGTATTGTGTAGTTAGTTATTTGGATTGTGGACTTTGAACATTTAATATAATATTTATAGGAGTTATGTAAGTGAACTACTAGATGAGTCCTATTTTCAATAAATGAAGTTCTATTTTATAAGCAAACTATATATTTATATATAGTATGAGAGTAAAAGTAACATATAAGCTTTTCAAAAATAAATTTCAAAGACAAAATTTTTCACTGTTTTGAGTTTCAAAAATTTTGATGTGCTACCTTTTAAAAATAAACATGAAAAAAGTGTTTCAAAAACCCAAGTCGTCATAGTATAAGGGATTGAAGAAGTAGTTTCAAACTTATTAATATATGTAGTATAAAAATAAAAATAAAAATTTAAGGATCGATCCTAACAAATTTTTAAAAATATTTAGAAAATCTATTTATAAAAACCTGAGACATCATAGATAGTGAGTTGATTAAAAGCACGATAATCAACACACATTTGCGACAAGCCATCTCCTTTTTTTACAAGCAAGACTAGGGAAGAGTATGGGCTATTGCTTGGTCGAATTACTCCTCTCTTCAACATCTCACTTAGAAGGCATTCAATTTCTACCTTCTAAAAACATGGAATAGATAAGGACGAATGTTGACTCGAATACTATATGAAATTAGAGGTATTTTATGGTCATGTGTGCATGAGGGAGGTAGTTCCTTTGGTTCTTCAAATATATCCTTATACTACTGCAGAAGTTTTGAGAGTTTAGCTTTAGGTGGTCTGACTTGTGAGTCCCCCATAGCAAATAATTGGAGAAGCATGCCTTACTGTTTTTGTTTCAATGTACGATGCATCTCAAGCTCCCTAATAACCTTATTTCTTGGGAGGACAGTCCTTGTAATGAGACCCTTTGGTTGCCCTAGAGAAATTACATTTGTAACTTAGAAAAATCCCACATGATGGGCCCCAAAGTACTTAACCATTGGATGCCTAAAACAACATCATAGCCTTCTAAAGGAAGTAAATGAAAGTCAACTTTAAGTGAAAATTCTTGAAGAGATAAAGGTACATTATTTCACCTACTAGGCTTGCTAATTTTTCTCCATTAACAACCATGACGTCAAATCTATGCTCTTTTATAGATTAGAGGCTAATTCTTTTTGCAAGTGTATCACTTACAAAGTTGTGTGCTGCTAGAATCAACCAACGCTGCAACTAGAGTAACCTCAAAGATGACTTCTATAGGCTCTTCTTCTCTAGGGTCAGGAGGATCTTCCTTTCCTGTATCTTTTGTCGAGATAGCCTCAAATATAAATAGCTTTTGGCACCTATGCCCTAGAGTAAATTTTTCATTACAGTGAAAGTATAGGCCCTTGTTTCTTCTTTCTTGCATCTTTTCCAGCATCATGCATTTAGTTGGCATGGAGGAGAGATTGGGTGTTACTTCCCTTGTTTACTTATGTTGTTGTTTTCCTCTAGGCAATGTTCTTAGCCTCATACAATTTGGCCAATCCAATTGCACTTGCCAAACTTGTTGGGATTGCATGCCTTCACATCTACTTGCATATTACCTTTTAGACCACTCACAAAATAGCTAATCTATTGTGAGGTGCACACATTCCCAGCTTGTGAGAGTAACCTTTCAAATTGGGTTTAATAGTCAGGAATCCCTCCAACTTGGTGCAACTTAATTGGATCAATCAAAAACTCTTGAAATTTTGTAGGACGATACCTTGCATGGACGCTTTCCTTAAATATATCCCAGGATAGGGGCTGCTTGTCATACTTAAGAAGTTGGTACCACAACTAGGCATCACCCTCGAAGTGAAAGGATGCTAAAACCACTTTTTCTTCCCCCAGTGTTCTTTGGAATTCAAAGAACTGATCAGCCCTGCACAACCAGCTAGCAGGATCGTCATTGCAATTGAAATGAGGAAAGTCAAGTTTTACCAACTTTGGTGGGCTGGCTTGAATGGATGACCCCATACAACCATTGCCATTGTTGCGTATTCCAAAGCCACGAACTTAAGACTGAGGGCTCCACTCTTGGATTTTTGGCTGTGGAGTAGAAAGATTGTCTGTGACTGCCACAAACAAATCATTCATATGCTTATCGATTTTTGGCTGTGCGAAGAAAATCGATGTAAGCAGATTCGCGCGTGTAAACAGGTAAGTGATAAAACAGAAAATTAAAGCCCGTAAACATTGCAGTTTTTTTATTAAAATGGAAAACATGGGTACAGGTTTCGTGACGTTTTCCTCCAGCCATATACTGTCATAGTAAATATTACAAGAACTACCAACGCATCACTATGCAGGCACATACCGTATGAAACACGGTAAACATACCCATTTAAAAATAAAAACATTAAACGACAAAGACGAGAGTCAGCCATGATAACACTCTTCTCACTAGTCCCATCTTAATTCCACAGCTCTGGATTTGGCAAACGCGGTGTCGGAACGGCAACCAGTGGAATTGCTTTCTTGAGAACCACCCCGAACTTCTCTGAAAGATCAAGCTTCGTTCCCTCCGGTAGTTGCCAATTGAAGGAGTGAACGAAGGAAGCTAATATGAAATTAAGCATCTTTTCTGCCAAGGGTATCCCGGCACACACCCTTCTGCCCGAACCAAATGGCAAATAGTTGAGATCATTGCCATTGTAATCGCGATTACTTGACAAATTCAAGAACCTCTCTGGACGGAATTCCGTAGGGTTCTCCCAAGCGGTTGGGTCCATATGAAGACAGTACACGTTCACCCAAACACTACAGCCCTCCGGGATGTCGTAGCCACCTATGATGCAACTCGCGGTCGGAGGGCGAGGGATCAATAGCGGAGTTGCCGGATGGAAACGAAGCGTTTCTTTCACCACTGCATCTAAGTAAGGCAATTTGGAGAGATGAGACTCGTTTACAACGTTATCCTTCCCAACCACCTCCGACAATTCATCTTGGACCTTCTTCATCATCTCAGGATGTTGCAATAACTCAGTAAAGGCCCACTCTAGAGTGGTCGAGCTGGAGTCAGTTCCGGCAACCACCATATCCTATCAAGCAAGAAATCATTAAGACGTTGTTTTTCTTGAAGTATACAAAGAGAAAGAATTGACTTGGAGACAGACTTGTGGTATTCTAAAAACAGAGCCAAATATATGACAACTATTCAAATCTCATAGCCAGAGCAATTCTAGCCACAGAAATCCACATATGGCGGAGAGACTAAAATTGCATGTGGCCCTGCTAGTTTCAGACCATGGTGTATCCTGGAGGTAAAAAAGAACAAGGAGGCAAGGACTCCTCGTAATTAATGAAGTGATCAAATAACACGTTTTTGTTCTAACTTACCAGCAAAGCCGCCTTGATTTGTACCAAGTTCAAGGGCATCTTTGGATCTTTCTTCTCCATATTCTCCAAAAGGATATCAAGAAAATCTTTGATACCTTTTCTGTTGGAATTTCCCGGTTCCCCCGCTCTAATAGTTTTCAGTTTTTCATCTACGACTGATTGAAAGATCCGATCGAACCACGACAAGAGCTTCGTCATCCGGTGTTGTGCTCCTTGGATATCAAACCGCGCTAGAGATGGCAAATAATCAGAAATATTGGGTTTTCCCACCAGTTCGGTGACTGCTGCGGCCACCTGATGAAATTCTGTTCCACTATCACTCCCGTCTTCCGCCGTAGGTGGGCTGCCCCACAGCGTGCTAGTTATAGTGTCAAATATAGTTCGGAGTATTTCGTCGTGGAGATTAACTGGGGTATGAGATTTGGCATAGAGATTGAGCAATGTGCGCCGTAGCTCTTGTTTCCGGACCTCGCGAGATGCATCAACACTTGAATTATTAAGAAGCTCTCGAACGCACAACTTCCGCATCAGGCGCCATTCATCCCCATATGGACTAAACACGACATCGTTGCAATCATATGAGATGATCCGTTGAGTGAGCGCCACATCGCGGTTACCGAAGATGGGGGCATTATCTTTGAACATTTCCCTCACTAGGGGTTCCGAGCTCAATATAATGTAGAGCTTGCTACCCAATTGGAGTTTCATGATCGGGCCATATTTCTTGGCTAATTTTGCGAAACCAAGGTGGACGTTGCTTTCCAAGGAGAGAACGTTACCAAGCAACGGCAGCCCTGGCGGCCCTGGCGGCAACACCAACTTCCCATGGCGAGATTTCTTGATCTTGATCACCCACACGAGCCAACAAATTGCCAGTCCGGCAAGAATTACATCTGCCTGGTGGATCCAGGCCGGCCCCGATGACAAGAGCTGAGAAGTCATTGGAATTATGGTTTTTAAATTGCGAGCAGACAGAGGGAAGTGTCCCAGATTGTACCTCATGTGGCAGTGTGGGTCGTCCATTTATATTGCTCCGTCGTCAAAGCTGAGGGCTTCCTTTGTCAAGGATGAGGGCTGGGGCTCTGTTTGAGGACGGCTAGTCATGAAATCAAGGTTTGTGTGCTGACCAACTCCTCCTATTTTTCTCAAGCGGGGACCCCCTTCATTACATCAACATTTTCTTCTCTTCCTGCAGTTTTCCAACTGCAGCTGCTAGATCTGTCTCTTATTCCGCACACTAGAAGACACGTATGGGGCATATATTTGGTGTTCTAGACGGCTCGTGCTCCCCAAATATCTGGTGGATGATCGTAGCCACTATTCTTGAATTGTGAAAAGCGGCTTCAAAAATGAAAGTTAACAACAACTAATAATAATAATAATGATATTATTCCCACTTCTGCATTTGACATTTTTCTGCCCCAATATAGTTTTTTTGATATTTGCACTTTGCTTTTAAACGTTTTCAACCGCAAATGTTTAGCGGTTGAGAAGCTAAATACAGAAAAACCGTGAAGGAAATGGGGATGTAACTAAGTAGAGGGGCGGGTATATCATTTCCCTGGTAATAGTAATAACTAAAAAGATATGAAAGGAAAAAGATCTTCTGAGAATGGACATACAATGTCATCTTGAAGATGTTTGATCACCACCTCATCTGGTCCCATATGTGCTCTTTGAGCCATAACTCCAAAATTAGTGAGTCAACCTAAAAAACTCACGTGTGGTACTTGACTTACTAGCATATTGAGTGACTCAGAGTCAACTCGTTACATAACATAAATGTTTTGCTCATGCAGGGATTTAAGCATTAGACCTCTCAAACAACAATACCACCATTTCCACAACTTGTATATTAATCTTAAATATAACTAAATTTAAATAAATATAATAGAAAATAGGATACTGATATATGCACATTTTGCTTCTCCTTATAAGCCCTTTAATAAATGATACAAATGACTATAACTTCAGGTTGAACCTAAATTTTTAAGATGAAAATTGCCCACGATGTTTTCCTTTGCTTAGATAACTCATACTCCAACATCCTCATCCACTAGATGATGCTAGCCTTTATTTTTTTGAGTTGAAAAATGAACGGTGAAATTATTCACTTTACAATTGAAGGCAGCAATTGCTAGGATAATTCAATAGATGAGAACTTTGCACCATGACTAATCCAATCCTAAGCAAACATTGTTAGCAGTATAGATCTTTAAAAATAATGACCAATTTGAAACTATAGGCATTTGATCATTTATTGAAGGGCTTGTAAGAAACAAGGAGCGCATATGTCACTTCCCTAAAAACATTACTCTAATATTTTCTAGTCACTTGCAAATCATTTCTAATTAACTCTATTTGTCCCGCATTTGAGTCATGTCAAGTTTTTGAGTTTTCAAACTATGCTTAGTGTATTAGGTCTATGCACAGATCTACACTTGCAATAAGCATCACCATATTCATGGACTTTAGGAAACCATAAATGCCTTTTGATGAGAGATCCATCATGAGGAGTGGCAAAAATAAAAGCCGCTAGGAATGCAGTGCCTGCACTTGTTTTTCATTCTTTATTCATCCATTATGAAAAGAAGGGGAGCCTTGTGGCACAACATTAGAGTTGTTGTCATGTGATGTTGTGGTCACAGGTTCAAGGCTGGAAATGGCCCTTGCAAAATACAAGATAAGGATGCAGACTATTGACTCTTGTGGTTCACCCCTTCCCCTAACCCCGCATATGGGAGAGCTTCGTGCACTGAAGCTGCCCTTTATTTACTCATCCATTATGAAAAGTACACAAATATATTTTTTTGGAACCGACGTCTTTTGCTGACATTTCTTATGATAATATATAGTTCATGTATAAAACATGTGGGTTCATTGTTAAAGGCATAATTTATCCACATCAAACGTCAGCTTTAGACCTTAATTATTGGACAATTATCTTTTGACAATATAATAGAATTCATGTGCAAAAGACTGTCGGTTCAATGTGAAAGGCTGAACCTATCAACATCATACATCAGCCTTAGACCTTAGCCATTGGACAATTATCGTATGACAATGGAACAGAGTTCATGTGCAAATGACGTGGTTCTTTGTCATAGGCAGAATTTATCAACGTCATACATCAGCTGTAGACCTTAGTTATTGGACAATAATGACAGAGCATTTGAAAACAGAATAAAAACTCATCATTTAAACACAAACTTTTTGTAAATTTTCATTCTAATCCCGAAAAGAATTTTCCAGTAGTCAAAGAGGCCCCTGATTTTTTGAGAGTATTTCAAACTAGTTCTGCGTTGTTAAAAAGATTAATTATGTGAGGATGCTACCACCTTGTCCTACCAATATTGGAGTTGGCCTACTTATTTGGAACCATTGGGCATTTTAGAACTATTATTTTAATCAAGTTTATATCTTCTATCGATTTAGTAATTTATTGATTTGACGTAAAAGGAAAAAAAAAATCATAAAGAAAAAGAAAGAAAAGGCCAAAGTCTCTTTGCTGCTAGCCAAAATTTGCAATGGCACCTCCAATGATCTAACTCCAATTGACCACATTTCTGGGTTGGATCCGATGTATGCATTTTCATCGGGGTTTCCTGCTCAACTTCTCCAAGAGATCCGACCATCCGAGCCGTCGCTGGCTTCGATCTCAACAAACATTCCTAGTTACCTGTGGAAGGAATTGAGTTTGCTTACTGACCTTGCATTGTTTCATATCAATTCAAATTGCTTTTGTGAACTGTTCCTCACAAGTGCCTCCACCTAAAGCTGCTCTAGGAGTTAGATCTGAGCAACAATCGTTTTGCCGAAAAGCTTCCTTGCGTAGTTCTCTAGCTACCTTTGTTGAAATATCTAGATCTTTGTTTCAACGAGTTCAAAAGGAAGGATTTCAGTTATCTTTTTTACTAAGATCTCAATGCCTCTGTCAACCACAATCAATTCAGCTTTGATCTGCCTCAAATTCTTGGCAACATGTTGGTTCATTGTTCATGTGAACAAGACATTCCATGGCTGTATTCTAGCCAATCCAGGTACATGTCTTGAACCTCGGTGAGATCATCCTCATGAACAACAATTTTTACTCATATCTTGCGCTAGAGATAGGTCTGCTCGAGAATATTTCAGTTTCAATGAACTGATGGGACCGCTTCCAAACTTGGTCGGAGGGAGGACCAGCTTGGAGCAGCTCAATGTGATGCACAACATGCTTTCCGGCCAAATTCTTGCCAGTAGTTGCTCTCTATCCAATCTTCAAGACTTCACATTCTCCTACAATTTCTTCGCTTGAGAACCGTAGGTTTGCTTGAGGCTTCCCCATTTCAATGATGGGAGGAATTGCTTGCCGGCATAGTGCCCTTGGCGGTCGAAGAAGCAATTAAATCATTCTTGTCGCATCCCTACCGTTCAGATAAGGTTAATGAAAAGTTGTATTATGTCGTTGAAGGGAAAGTTCTTAAAGTAACATGATGATGAAGATACAAAGGACCAATAGTAGAAGGACAACAATGATTTGGTAAGGTGCTCCATCGTAAGTTCCATGACTAATGCTTTGCAAAAGCAGTACACTGAGTTTAATAATACTGAAGACATTATGAGTAAGTTAATCAAATGGTGTTTCTCAGATATCATGACATATCTCAACGATAATATTTTCGACATATATGAGATATCAGGCTTATTTAACTGCGATATTTTTGGCATATGTGAGATATCAAGTTTATTTAACAGAGATATCTTTGGCATATATAAGATATCAGGTTTATTTAATTGCAATATATTTTAGCATATGTTAGATATCAGGTTTATTTAACTTTGTCATACTAGATATGTTTGATGTTATTGAAAATATGTCAAATTTATTTTCAGTGTAAAATTTGCTCAAAAAATCATTTTCAACACATTTTTTTAAAGAGAAAAAGCTGGCGTGAAGTTTGATGGCGTCAGTTTGATGAGGACCTTAACAGGACTGATGAAAGTATATTGTAAGGAGGGGATTGTAAGTGATGCTGAAGTCATTTATGATCAAATAATTCTGTTAGGTTGCAGGCCCGAGGATGCAACAAATTGCTTCTCTGATTAATTCCCATGGCAAGAGGCAGCAACTAAGACAAGCCACAGAAGTATTTCCAGTAGTATGTGATTCTCATCCAATTGGAAGGCCTGTGCATTGTTTGATAATTGATGCCTGTGCCAGATGCGGTAATCTAGAGGAGAGAGCAAGGGCATAATCAAGAAGTTGTTACCGTCAGTGTAATTGTCAATGTGTTGACAAACTATGGTATGCATTCAGAAACCCCGTAAACAAACAGTAAATGTTGGTTGGCTTTTGAGTGTGGGAGTCCCACTTGACGGCTACAATTGAGTTACTTCTGTTTCATGTACTCAGTGTATATGGCCGAGGAGGAAAGCTGGACAAAGCTATTGAGATGTTTGACATGGCATGCAATTTGGGTGTCCCCATTGATGAGAAAGCACGTTGTATAATAAAGAATTTGATTGATTACTTGGGAAATAAGACGATTGACAGTTTTATAATTCCAACCATTACATTTTGGCATTTCTATGTTCTTCTGAACTGCTTTAATTTTGGTCTCCGAAAAATTAAAAATAAATGGATGGGTCTTAATTTGTTACCGAGCATCATAGGCCAAGTATGAAATTTGATATCTAATCTATCTAACGCCTTTAGGAATGGCTTGGATATGAAAAAAAAATGTTCCACAAGCAAGAAAATTGTGAGGTGAAATTGAGCGTGGAGTCTTAGCAGGACTCAAACTTTTATTGAAGGGGCCCACCTTTTCAATAATGTGGAAAAGCTACTCTTGAGTTCTACCCCAGCGGTAGCAATAGCAGTTTAGAAAAGGCAAGGGAAGGAATCATTTTTATCAATGGCAAGATGGTTAAGATGAATGGCCCAGATCAATGAAGAAAGTAGGCTCCTTGTGTACTTTTACCATAAAACCCCTGGGGCTTGGGAATATCATAGCCTAGATGAATGGCTTCAAATGAATGGCCCGGATCATTAATGAATAGTACGGTACTGGCTGATATCATGGCATATCTCAGAAATACAACTTATTTAATTGCAATATCTTAGGCATATGTTTCTTATGATGTATTTCAAATATCATTAAAAATATCACCAGAGATATCACAGAACAAATGTCACATATCTCAAATATCATACAAGATATCACAGAATATGCAAGACATATCTCAAATATCACAAAACATATCACCAAAGATATCGCAGGAGATGTTCCAACAAAACGCCAAAGATATGCCGTTAAATAAACCTCACCATAACTTCAAGTGGACTCAGGTATTTGAAGATTAAAATCATTCACAATATTTTTCTTGGCTTAGATGGATAAAATTCTTAAATTCTCATCCGTACATATAATGATCTTACCCTCTGTTTTCTGGAGTTAGAAAGTCGGTGGTAAAAGGTTTAAGGGGGGTTTATTTAACGGCGTATGTGTGGCGTTTTTGTTGGCACATCTCCTGTGATATCTCCTACGATATCTTCCGTGATATCTAAGATATGTGTCATATATTCTGTGATATCTTGTGTGATATCTGAGATATGTGGCATTTGTTCTGTGATATCTCTGGCGATACTTCTGGTGATATCTTTGGTGATATCTGAAATATACCTCAGATATGAGAAACATATGCCTCTCAAATATCATAGTTAAAGGTGGTTAAGGTCCAGACTACTTTCCCTTTCCTGGATAACGCCAGGCAGCCCTTGTTTAAATGAAAAGACTTGTTAATGTAAAGGACCTAACTATTCATTTGCTATACATGACCATTTATCCCGAGTTAAAAAAAGTCTTCCTCGCTGGATGACTTTCAGCCTTCATTATATAAATACTTGTCTAGGCCTTATCAACGTCTAACTCGGGTTAGTTAGCCATTCAGTAGTTCAACCTCTTGTCGACAATCCATAGCGTAACCTAGTAGATAAGACGATCGGGGGGTCATCGGGTTACATCTAAATGACTATATTACATTTGTTAAAATGTGGGACCCCAGGGCAAGAAATACTCTTGTGCTGCCATGTCAATTCATCTTAGCGGGTCCACAAAAGTACTAGAGACTACTAATCTTGAATAAATCCTTACATACCAAAACGACACGTAATCCCACAACTTGATGACTACTCCTTGAGTCACCAGCAAAAGGACAATGGGGGGACCTCTCTCTTGCAATTAGTGGGTTGGTGGGACCCTTGACTCTACAAGGAAGCTGGCCCCTTTCTTGGCAAGTCAGCACCATCAATGGAAAGGCATCAGGAGCCACCCTTTTAACCTATTCTCCATTTCCCGGCGTACTAGTACTGGTCCCACCATGGTTTCTCATGTATTATTGTAGGCCCCACCGATCTTGTGGAGGCATCATGATATTTTTTATACAACTGTCCAGATTCAACGACCGTCCATTTTCCGCCATGGTAAGATCAGGATCAGATATAGAAGACAAAGGGTTTGGACCGTCAGACTTTGTAGCCCCATACGGAGGTAATGGTCGCACACTTGTTGGAGACTCCTTGGAGGCGGTCTGGTTTGGTACAAGAAGACTCATGGACTTGGATCCACTTAATTCCAGAAGAAATAAAAAAGAGCGTGGCACAAGCACAAGGGTTTTCCCTGATGTTGACCAGTCTTTCCCTTAATCGGGTTTGAACTATGTTTTCCGTGGAATTTTTGGTTGTTATGCATCATCTAGTCACTACCCACAGGTATTCTTTCTCTAAAAAATGCAGTTTTTTTTTTTTTCTCCCGACAAGAGGAGCAAACATTACACTTAATCTACTTTTAACATATTTGAAATAACACCAAACATATCAACATGACAAAAGTTAAATAAAGCTGATATCTTAAATATGCCAGAGATAACGCTATTAAATAAAGCCAATATCTCGGATATGTCAGAGATAACGTGGTTAAATAAACCTGATATCTCAAATATGCCAAAGATAACGTGGTTAAATAAACCTGATATCTCACATATGCCAACGCTGTTAAATAAGGTGCACATTTGAGATATGCCGTGATATCTCAAAAACGCCATACATATGCAGTTAAATAAACCCCCCTGAGATTGGATTGGTGCTACGAAAGATGGGATTTTAGTTGGTGCCGAAGTACTTGGAAGAGGAGTCCGTTGTTGGGTTGGATTTGAAGCAATAGTGCAGAATTCTCAAACTAAGAAACTTAGATGCAGAATACAATTTTTTTTTTTTTAAATGTTGAGAATAGGTTGTAATAACAAGATTATAACAAATATTTTTTGCTATAATTACATTGGAATATCAGTGCTAGTCAACACTATTACTCTTTAAATATAACAATAAAGTAAAGATATAATCCTAGCATGATTTCAAGCCATGGGCTGAGGATGTGTCATCCCTCAATTTTTCTCCTCATGAAATAATCTATTTTTCCTCAATTCTACCGAAAAGCTCTCATCGGTGCCAACATATAATCCCCCGCGTTTGCTCCCGCTAAACCTGGTTTTTCCTATATGATGTTGAATACTCATTCCTTATCCCATATGGTGACCGTGACCTTCCGTGACCTGCCATACCGGCCCCTCAAAGGAGAACGTCCTCGTTCTCTTCGAACTAGGGGACCACCTTCAACTGGAACCTCTGCTTTCCATTAAACCATAGGATTTGCTTGGAGTCGTTCTCCTGTGCCGCCTCTTTGCCTTCTCTAGATTTTCCATTGTTACAAACACCAAATCCAGAGATTCCCCCGTCTGCATCAGTCTCTCAAATTTACTTAAGAGCAATCATGCTTGTCTTCCACTTAACACCTCATCAACGTGTGGTGAAGATTATTTCAAATGTAGTCGACCCTACACCTGTTTACAAGCTATACTAGAATCTTCCACACATAAATATCTAGCCTAAATATTTCCTAAGGATTAATCTAAAATATTTCTAGAATATCTTGATATTTTCATAAGATATTTCTACACATTTTTCTAAAATATAGGCCTTCTAGATATTTGGCCTTTTGTATAAGCCTTAATCCATAACCAAAGAAAAGGCTAAAATGGGCCCACCTATGTGTTAGTAGTACTATGTCACTAGCCCACATATAAGCTTTTTGTTTATATCTAACGGTTATTTTCAGGATTAGCTGCCTATTGGAGGACAACCGTCAGTTGGAGGAAAGAGGGAAAATCTCGACCCTCTTACACAATATATAATCGAAGAGTTTGCACTAAAAGAAGTGGGTCATTTGAGGGCGATTAGATCGACGGTTGGTGGATTTCCTAGGCCTCTAGTAAATCTGAGCACTCACAATTTTGCATAAGCAGTAAAGTGGAGAGTATTTCACTAGAGTTCGCGTCGGAACATCTTTGCTTTATTGCTTGTTCTCCTTACCCATCTTCGGGTTTCCTCGCCAGAAACAGCTGCAGATCTCCCACTAGAGATCTTCCACGATGATTCCTTCTCATAGATCTCACGGGAAGAGCACGGAGTTTTGGTCTTTTGAAGTGATCATGAATGATCAACGCCTATTCTAGCCACCAGGGCTCAAGGCATGTGTATGCGTAACCTTCAAATGCAGGCTCGATCTAGGGCAAATTCCCAAGCCTCATCCTCTGTAGCTGTTAATGTACGCCCCTGCAATGACTCCACGTTTGATTTAACTGCACTACCTCCAACAAAACCATCCCACCAAATTGTTGGTCGCATCTCACCCCTTTCTCTGTCAATTGACAGCCTCTTCACCGTGGTCATATTTTCTTTTTGAATGAAGGAGACATTGAATGTTGGGACAACTAATAGCTTAGTCAAAATGAGGGGAACAATAATGATGTTCTAGAAATAATGACAAAAAAGGAGGATGAACAACAAGCTGCTGGAACTCTGCTTCTTCCCATGGCTAGCTATCTCCGTCATCTCACCACCGACGATCTACAAGTTGTATCCAGTGTCTCCATTCATACAGAGATCAAACTCTTAAAAACTGTAACCACATCTTGATCTCTCTGCAAATCTCCTCAACGGATATCTGCCTTACAAAAATAGTGTCAATTACATGTTGCTTCCTACCTGGACCCATAAGATCCAACCAACATAGTGGCCCCATTCGGTTTTATCTTTAACACCAGTAGAAGCCTATTGAAATAAGTAGATCTAATAGCGAAAGCCAGATGCAGATCACCAATTGCAACGATTGTCGATCTCAAATATTGTCTGGTGCATCTATGGTCACTGGTCTCAGATCTTATGGATCTTATGTGGTTTGCTTTGACCACCGCCTATCTCACCATTGATTTTTTTTTCTGTTGACGATCATGTTCGCACTATTCAATATGAAGGTCAATAATCTCCCAACACCCAGAATGCCCAAGCCCCTAATTTCTTAGATGAATTGTTGATGTTGAGGGATTGCGGGATATAAGCAAGGGAATTGTGTTATCTGATTTCCTTATCAAGAGATCAATCTTATAAAAGTTGTTTAAAAAGCCTTAACTCCAATATCTATTCGTGAATTAGGCCTCTAGCTACCATTGATCAACTGAATATTCTGATGCATATCACTATGGATTTTTTATCTGTTAAAATGCAATCAAGATCGATTGATTGGTAACAAAGGAAGTATGGATTGACTTGAGATTATGCGCATTAGATAATGATTAGGAAGAAATCTTTCAATCACAATGTTTAATCAGCAAGTTAATGCCAAAATTATCTTTGCATCAACTCAAAGAGGTTGTTAGAATAAGCTATAATCACGGGATTATAACCAATATTTCTTGTTGTAATCACGGGATCATAGCAAATATTTTCTATTATAATCATGGTGGGAATTCTATGCTAGTCAATATATATCATATATAAATATAGATCTGTATTAATCTTTAAATATAACAATGAAGTAAAGATATAGTTCTAGCAAAAAGTTGAGATTTTCATGATCTTTTAGGGTTTTTAAACATATGATTCTTTTGGTTTTTCAATTTATTTCTTTAGAGAATATTTCCATTTGCAAAGATTGTGTTGCATCTATGGTTTTTTTCAAAATATTATGGTGGATGATTTTCGTCGAGGAAGAGGAAGAAAGGGCAATTTGGTTCCACAATCTACCAAAGGTTAGTGGTCATATTTTGATAATTTGGTCCCCATAATTCTAGAAAAGGAAAAACAACTTCCCAATAGGAGAACGCTGCAACTTCCAGAGTGTTCCTCTAGTCGTATGCTAAAAAATGATGCTGAAAAGATTCAACAAAGATAGGCCTCATATTTGAGTGATCTGAACATCATGTTTGGCCTGTCATATTTAGGTTGTATTCCAAAAATCATTCCCATCATAGACTTCTAGCTACTAGCCCTCTCTGCTGGAGGATTTTATGGTTAAAATCATTTAATGTTTATTAGATTGATAGCTGGCCAATCTAAGGCAAGAAAAACAGATGAATTGATCAAATCATCCAAATGGGGATCAATCTGGTGGAGCTCACCATGCAAAAGTGGAACACCATAGTGTCACACACTATCCTATCATTCTTCCTTCAAAATATCTGCGTAGAAACTTGGAAATTTAATTATAGCTAATGACTAATTGATGTTGTGAAATGGACAGTTTTGAGCATTTCAACGTTCATTTCACGATACCAAAAGGTCCAACAAGCTTGGTCTTAGGAGTATTTGATAGATGAAAATATATATATGTAAGTCTTCTAAGACTGTGGGAAGTAGATGAAAGGTTCAAATCATTGAAAAAACATGAACGGTAGGGTCCTCTCTCTCATTTGAAAAGTTGGCCTCGCTTATTTTTAATTTTGGTGTATAGCCCATCTATTTTAAAGCCTAGGAGATTAATGGTCCAAATCATGTACGAAGTTGGCCGACTGTACTTCTGACCAAGGATGGAGTAGCCAGAAGTAGAAGATTTAACATCCCAAAAACTCAATGGCTCGTTAAAGCAATGCCTATTGAGCTTCCAAATTTAAAAGCCACAACTCAGAGGCCTAGACTTGTCCAACGAATATAAGTTTTGATGCCAACGAGATAAACGGTTTGGATCTGATGAATGATCCAGATCGTAAATGCCAGGTTTAAGTGCACATCAAGCCACCAACTTCCAGGCTTCTTCTTGAAACAGAAACCCTTTCAAGATTGACCGGAGATGGAAAAATCACCATCCAGATGGCCTCCAAAGACTGAAAGAGCATATTAGCACCTTGGAACACACCAGCTTCCACCACTTAGAATCGCAACGAATACTTAATTAATACGAAAATGTCTAGACATACAATTCGAGACAGTGATGGGTAAAGGACGCTACAGTATGCGGAGCCTTTGGGGTTACTAAACAATGGCAGAGGCCACTACAAGTTGGGGGATGTCGAAGTGCTTGGAGTACGGGCCCATTCCTTTGATCATGGGAGGGGATAAGAAAAACGTCATCACTAGGCTGCCTCATAGGAAACCTCCCCCATGGAGATTCTAGAATCTCATCGATGAGCTGACACCATCCAATGTTTTCTTTCAGCATGTAGAAGAGGGGACGAGTTAGTTCGGTAAGGGTGCAGTTACAGGAGTTAGAGAATTACACCGTATCAGCCGTTGGAGTTATGACTAATTCTTTTCCTTTGTCCTGTTATCATTAAGACGATGCTCTGTTTTCTGGGTTGATTTGTTCACATTGATCTTCTCCATCGAGTAATACACCTAGTTTCCAACACACAAAAAAGAAAAAATAATAATAATTGAAATTGTCACTTACGGAATACAGTTAATGCAAAATTGTTCAGGAATTCCATATAGCAAGAACCCAATCTGGATGTCACTACTCAACCTCACCAAAAGATGTCACATTGCTGGTCACCGAGCTGCCGCTCTTGCGCTCATGGAAGAATGATAACTGGTGCTCCTTTGTTTCCTATATGAAGTGTAAACATCATCGTACTGACTCACCTCATTTGGATTAGCCGTGGCTCCAAGTCCGAGCCGTCCTGAACCGCTTGACCCAGGTTTCCGCTCCACACTTCCATCAGCATAAGTTCCAGTCTCAGGATCCAACTGCAGGTTTACAGGTGGAGGAATGCAAGCTCCTCCTTTACGTACAGGTGATTGTCTCTCATAGTCATCATCTTCATCATTTGAGTCTGATCCTCTCATCGGTCCTTCAGATGGGTTCACTTCTCCAATCTCTTTGAAGAACTTTGAGACCCTTTCCAGAATATCTGAAGGTGATACTGTGGAGGGAGGGATGACAGTAGGAATGTCCAATGGGCTCATTGGTGAATAGGGTACACCACTACCAATTTGCATCTTCCGAACCATGCCAGGAATTAATCCTGGTGGAAACAGCGGATATGGAGGCGGTTTTTCTCCGACATTCACTGTTGGAGTTGGCAGAAGAGGAACGGGAGGTTGGGTTCCTGGTTGAGCTGGAGTGGGCACCGTTAAGGAAGCCCCAAAGGGTGCTCCAGCAACAGATGGGTAAATGCTTGCTGAAGATGGGTTCTGGAATTGCTGGTTAACAGGTCCTGCAAACTGAGAAGTTGGCAAGGGAGGAAGGGTTGTCGGAAGAGGCACTTGCTTCTGTTGCTGGTCTTGATCTAGAAAACCCATGGAGTGCCTTTGCTTATCAGGCGCCCACTGAGTAAGGCTGGGGGCAGCTTGTTGTGGTCCTGCAGTAAGGTTGCAGTTTTGAAAGTGATTAGAAGAATAAACTCATCATTTCCACAAACACAACCAGAAGAGCGTAAACCACGAATTCATACAAAAATAAGCATCAGGACAAAAAGGTGTATGCTATCTGCAATACCTGAAGGATCCACAGAGTGAGCAGACAAGTCCTTTGGAGGTCCAGAAAGAGAAGCAGGTGGTGGTCCAGCAAGCATCTCACCCTCAAGAGCATAAATGGTATCGGGATCATAAACTTCCTTTGAAGCCCAAAACTGTAGAATTTTCTGTAGCCGAGACTGATTTGCATCTTTGTTATGCGGGTTGTGGTAAATCCTTGCAAGCATGGACCCCAGAACCGGCTTGAAAGCAAGGGCCTCATTATCAAGGTCGCGAGGATTAACTCGCCGTTGTAGGCTGCACATGCAATAATAAGGTCAAAGCTACCATTAGAAGAAAACCTGCGTTAATATACATAACCAGAAGTGAAAATATATATGACCAATTTAATAAATAAAGCATGCCATTGGCAGATATCCCTTCGATGGTCCAGGACATAACTGATAAAAAGGGCAGCCCGGTGCATGAAGCTCCCACATATGAGGGTTCTCGAGAAGGAGCAGACCACAAAAGGTCCACAGTAGACAGCCTTACCTTACATTTTCACAAGAGGCGGTTTCCACAACCCAAGCCCGTAACCTTCAGGTCACACAACGACAACTCCACCGTTGCGCCAAGGCTCCCCTTTTAGGACAAAACTGAGTCAAGACCAAGACGGAAACATGGTAACGATACTTATCATTTGCAATCTTTACAGTTGCAATAACGGAATGAATAGGAGTCCTCTCAACAATGCCTCAAATCTCTGCAGTTGCCTAAGGAGAGGATAAAATAGTCTCTCTACCATCTTCAAAGTTAACCAGAGGTTCACTTATCTCCCATCTAATAATCCTTAGTTCACCTACTAGGCCCCTCAATTCCGGCAGTTATGATAGAGAACATATAATAAACTAGGAGTGGATACAACCTTCAAAAGCCAAAAACCAGTGGCTTTAGCCCTTGTCTCTTAAAGTGTCCCTTCATATGCCGTTGGTCGACTCAACCACACCAGACAATCACAAGAAACAGATAATCTGGAAAAGAAGAAACCATTGCTACTCCAATAGCATTAACACTTTCACTTAGCAAGTGAACATTCTCGCTATTATCTGAATCATGTTGATCAAACTACGCGGCCAATTTATATAGTCTATATAGCAGAATCCCCTTTCTTTCCATGTGGGAATCTCCACTTAATCCTACTGATTTTGACCAATGAAAATCAAGTTTAGTTGCCATGTGTCCTAGATATTTAGGTGCCATGTCTACTAGATGTCTTCTCCAAAATATCAGTACCTTATTTTCATGAATAGTTACGGCTACTGGTTCTTGCTCCCTCCCTCTAGCATTTCACGTCTCTCTATCTTCCTAACAAAAAGATATCCCCTGCTTCTTTTTCAAACGGATCCCTCCTGCCCTCAACGTCAAATTCTCCCTTTTCCTTTTAACAAACTTCAGCATTTCAATTGAGAAATGAAGTGGACGGGAAAAGATGCAGCGTAAAACCTGCAAACAGGCTGGGACCGAGTACTATCTTCACTATAACCCTTACAGATGCACAAAATAATGGAAAACAGTAGCAAAAACATTGAATCATCATTCACTTGAATAACAATGTCGAATCATTTAATTGTGGCCCTTGAAGGTAAGGTGGCAGTAGCCAGTTTGTCCGTGAAGGGAATTCTACAATGAGTAAAATGGTAGCAATAAGTTGAAGAAATATGGTGAGAATTTTTACTAAAATCATCATCATCATCATCAAGACCTTATCCCAATTAAGGGTTGACCACATGAATCTTATTCCTCCACTCCACTCTATTAAATACCATGGCTTCATTTAGTCCCAAAGTTTTTAAATCTTTCCTCACCACTTCTATTCACGTTCTTTTGGGCCTTCCCCTTGCCCTTTTAGAACCTTCTACTTGTATTGCCTCACTCCTTCTAACCGGTGCCGTTGTTGATCTCCTTTGAAATTTAATTAGAAGCGACCATCTGAGGGTTTGCACTAGATATATCGGAAGCTAGCTATGCTTGAAATAAGGATCAACATCATCTCATCTCTTCCACACAAGGGACTGCATATATCTAATTAGTTTTTGTCTCATTCCATGGCTATCAGCAAGAAACAAGTACAACAAATCTGATGGTGTCTATATTCTAATAGTCATATGGTCTTTGCAGGTGTCCAACACCTTCTTACATATGTAAATTTAAAGGCTTTATAATAAAAGCAGCATGCTGTCCTAAACATAGATGTTATAAGAAAGGAATACAAATACTGAATTCCAGACTTAAAAGCCATCTATTTACTTAGATTTATTTTCTTTATTGATAAGCTAATATATGCGTCTTATATCCATTGTTAACTCATGAAGAACAGCGTTTCCACTTTCAGCAATTGCAACATCAACGTTATGGTATATACACTCTGTTACTAACTTGAATTACTGACCAATTTGGGTATCATATTGCGGGCCCTTTTGTGTTTTCAGTTTTTCATTGTTTCTGCATACACTAAGACATTTTTCCATTTTCCATTAAGCGCTGCTCTTAACTTTTCAGCACTTTTGCACTAACTGCAGGGTAAGAGCTGTCTGTATATGCTCAAACATTTTCCATTTTTTTTTATCACCATCGCCCTCAACTTTTCAGTGCCTCTGCCACCAAACACAGTGTAAAAATCATGTTGCACGTGTAGTTTTGTATAACTTAATAGGCCCTTCTGTTTTCCAGATACTTTGACACTCTTTGGTAGGCATTGTCCTTAACTTCTCAGCAGTTCAGACTTCAGATTCATTTTGTTGAATAACTTTGCATACCTCAAACTCACCTAAAACAAAACTGAATTGATCTAATAACAAGGACTCCATGGATTTTAAACCAGTTAACCTTTTATGAACTTTATTAAAGGAAATACAACCTGAGACCATAATATCAACTCTTACAAATATCTACAAACAGAATTGTTCATAGCTGATGAACTGGGATTGACACAGACAGGTGGACTAGGATATCTAAATTCGAAATATGATTAAGATTTTAGGGAAAACCCAAGACATTAGACTTTTCTGGTGCTGCATGCATTTGAATAAGTCAATTTTCCATCAAAAAAAGGAGAAGATTAACATGAAGCATGCAGGGCCTTTGAAATCAGAAAGGAAATAAGAAAAAAGAGGGTACTCAAGGAAAATTTCATAGGCATGGAAGCTAGCACAAGAAGTCAAAAGTCATGACATTCAAGAGAGTCTACCAAGGGAAAAGCCTCTTGCAGCTTCTTGCCAAACCTTCAGGAGATATAAGAGGGACACGAGAGAAACATGTAGTGGATACATTAAATTTACGAATTCTAGTGACCATTGAATATATTCTCAGTGAGGTTCAACTCCATAGTAAACTAAGACTTGAGTACCACAGGGAAACAGAGAGAATTTGTATAATCAAGTTTGTCGAGATCAAGGACAAGAATCAAACCAGCACACAAGCTTCCCTACAGGCATTCATATTTTCAGAGGTCTTGGAGAGCAGAAAATTGCATATCAATCAAAAGTTTATCAGAGATTTAGGTGCACCTTTCTGATTATATAATTAAAGGACCCCAATTAATAGGACTGAATGTTCGCAACAGATGTTTCAAGATGTTTCTTTATTTCAAGAGAGTCAATAGACATCCAAATTGCCATCAAAGAAGCTTTACAATTGGTTTAAATTGTTCTCTTCTCTCATTTTAACGGAACTCAGTGCTACCAAAAAACTATTAGAAGGGGAGCCTTGGGGCAACGGTTGAGTTCTCGCCATGTGACCTGGAGATCACATGTTCGAGGCGTGAAAACAGCCTCTTGCAAAATGCAAGGTAAGGCTGCGTACTATAGACCATTTATGGTATACCCCTTTCTCAGACACTGCATACATGAGAGCTTCATGCAGCAGGCTTCCCTTTTTATAATAATAATATCAACTAAAAAATACTATGAGGTCCAACATTTACAAAGAATGCACATTAGTCGTGAAGAATAATGAAGTTTCTAGTGTACAAACATCCCACTCATTGACCCAAAATTATACCAATCCTCCATCAGCAAGTCATCATGCCAACATGAATGTGCTAACTTATCCAAATGTAGGACTATCACGCATGGTCAACAACAATGATCTGACTCAATAAACTGTTCCCTTGCAGTACCCGAAGTGCTCTTCTTTTAATCAGTTTTAATACTAACTAAAATTTTGATACTAGAAACGGTAATGCACAGCAACTGCCATAAGTGAAGATGATCAAACGAATAGTAGAAACCAGTCCTTGCCTCAATATTTATGGCTGCTCCAAGGAAAAATCATTAAACCAAACTGAAGATGCCACATTATCCATGCTTAAGGCAGAAAAAACTCACACAGATATGAGTATTGACACTATACTGAAATATTCAAGGCATTGAATTGGGAGATTTTCAAGATTCCTTATCTGCATAAAACACAATACTGCCTCAATAATCAGTAAGAAATGGGGTTCCCTTAGGTAATCATGTGATGGAGTGCATTTCATAAGAATCTAGGTGAGGCTTACAACTGCACATATATTTGATATACACCTAAATAGGAGATATCTTTAATATGGCATGGGAAATAATGCAAGAATATCAATGGTGACATCAAGCAGAAAGAACAGCTAGTAAAATAGGTGAGCATGAGCAAAGCAAAGAAAAAACTCCAAAACATATAGTTCCCTATACCAGTCAGTAAATAAAAAGAAAGTCACTGATAGAAACCAAAAAAATTGCAGTATAACATGAACAGCAGAGTTCTGCCTACAAATAATAGAGTACCAAATAGTTCATTTTGGGAGCAAAAGGAGGATAAGAAAAAGCACCTGTCAAATAGAATGTCATTTGCCAGGTAAATGATATGCAGCTGCCTCTCAGAATCATCTAGCCCAAGGACTCTTTCTCTGAGGGCCTCAGCCAGAGCTGGTGCAAATGGAGATCTCTGCATAAACCAGATCTTGGCACCCTTGATTGATTCCTTTGTACCAGTGAGATTGTTCAGCACGTTGCTAAGCTCTGCTGCAACATCAGATGGGAGTGGCCCAGACAAACCCTTGAATGACTTTGTAGGCGGCTCATAGTCGGTTCGACTTTGCCCCAAAAATTGCTGGGAATGCTGTTGCTGTTGCTGCTGGTCATAAAAGGGAGGAAACGGGGGCTGATGCAACTGAGGAGCACCCAGCATGGGACCCGAAGCTCCAGCAGCTGCAGCTGTTGCATTCAGTGGAGAAGGATTCAAGGGAGATGGATTAATCATCGGATTTAGAGTAGGAGGAACCACAGATGTAGAGGACGAAGGGAAAGAGAGATTAAACGGGGAACCTGGAGAACGAGTAGATATCCAGAGCTTATAACGATAGTAATTATGACCTTCACCACCAAATAGAAAGCTATAAGCAGGATTGTCTTGCTGCTTCTCGCGGATCATGGCTTCAAATTCAGGACCATTCTTGGCAGCATACTCGACTAGTTTATCAATGCGTTTGTGAAGTTCCGGATCAGCAGGGGGTGCAGCTGGGGGAGGCGCAGAATCAAAGGGGTTAAGGAAAGGAGAAGGAATAAGGTGAGGTGGGTGGTGAGGTGGAAAGGATGGTGGTGGTTGCTGTTGCTGTTGGTGATGGAGCATAGGATGGTGATGGGGTGGATGCGGGTGCAGTTGTGACTGCTGCTGCTGTGGTAAGTGACGATGAAAAGGAAATTGTTGGAGAGATGGGTGTGGAGGCAGAAAATTAGGAGGGTGCACCTGCTGAGGGAACTGATGAGCTTGTGGGTGAAAGCCAAACTGTTGCTGTTGTTGAATGTTGGCCTGTTGCTGGTGGTGCTGCTGAGCGAAGGCCATTGCTGCTGCTGCAGCAGCAGCATATTCCTGAGCCTGCCTATCCATAGAAACTGTAGTTCTTACTTAAACTTTCAAAAAGTTTTACTTGAGATTAAAGCCTCTTTACGTTTTATTAACCTGCAAACCACCCATGTTACTGGATTAGACAGAGAATCGGCACAAATAGAAGAGTTCAAGGACTTGATACTCAAATTCTCCATTTATTCTGCGTTTTCCTTCTTCCTTTTTCTTTTTTTTTTGTTTTACTCTGAAAGATAGACAGACACAACCATGAGCAGCCCTCAAACCTCCTTTGCCACTATGCTAGAAGACCCATAAATCATTATGAATTACGTTCTCCTTTCTTATTCTAATTATTTTCTCTTGTAATGGAAGTGACATGTATCATCATGAATTTTACAATAAAAAGGAAATAAATGTAACCACAAGTAGCACGGCAAACAAAATTGACGTTAAAACCAACAAAATATTCTGCCTAGTAGCCAACAGGCCACTAAAAGAAACCAAAAGAAAAAAGGATTTCCAAACATATTGCAACGTAAATTTCTCAAAAATTAAAGTATACACATTAAGATCAAAGAAGGCAAATTCAAGAAGATAGCAACTTAATCAATGGAAAAACATTACTATTTCTCACATAACTTGGATTACACATCAGGGTCTGACTGCAACACACACTACATTATTTGAATGTATAAGGAGGAGCCGAATAGCATTCCAAGTTTATAAAAACTATTTTCTACAGAAACAGTAAAAACTAGGAACAATTAAACCCTGATTTCAGAATCACAGAGGCCATTGCTGCTGTCTGGACAGGAGTAAGAATCATGGATTAAATTATTCCAGAATAGTGAATTGTTCCCTTGCTATGATCTGTGGACCCAGACATGGGCACAGGGCACAAGAAATGACATGGATTTGAGCATCCAACATGGGAAACCCTGAGAAACCAGATTCTGGGACACATGTATATACATATAATGAAATGAGAATTCAAAATAAATTCGAAAAAGCAAAGCAAAAGAAAACAAGCTCTAAAGAAGAAATCAAGTAAACAATGCAGAAGCTCCATTGGGAGTTATAAAATCAAAGTCAAAAGTCCTACACGAACGGATGTTTTGTACTTGGTTGCCTGTTAATATGCTTGGAAGTGTCTATACAAGTGTCAACATGAGAGTCAATGTCAGCCCAACACTGTACGGGTTCCATGCTATTTGCAACTTGGAAAGATAGATAAAATTATTCAGAAACAAACAGCCCAAGCTTCTAAGGATATTTCATCTAAAGTGTGTGTAGACTTCTGGAACTCACTGATTCCGGAGAACTGCCCGGATCCACTTATGAGTTTTCTAAGGTAGAACTAGCCAGTTCTAGCAGTTAATTAGAACTCACGAGTTCTCAATTTGAGAACTGACCAGTTTCTTCACTATATATATATATATATATATATATATATATATATATATATATATATATATATATATATATATATATATATATTATTCCAGCACCTGTAGGGCCAATTAGACCGCAATGTAGGTCTTACCATAAAGCCCACCAAGGTCCCACTTAATATTTCCACATCACCCGATCCAGCATCGGCCAAATAATATTTTCCTGCATATTTCCACGTACATAACAATGTGTCAAGGTTCTCATTTAATATAAAAGAACAACGAACAATCCATAGCAAATATAATAAATTTGACCATCCATAAATTCACAAATTATTGTTATACATTATAAACATCCTATATTACCATGCATAGTACATTACAGTAACCATACCGTATAAAGCCCACAAACATAAACACATACCAATCTTCCCTTATACCTAAAGATCTTAAGAACAGCTCAAATGCAATTTCC
The DNA here is from genome assembly GCA_035236585.1 of Warburgia ugandensis. Taxonomy (NCBI): domain Eukaryota; kingdom Viridiplantae; phylum Streptophyta; class Magnoliopsida; order Canellales; family Canellaceae; genus Warburgia; species Warburgia ugandensis. The sequence goes on from CP141137.1 coordinate 61,055,674, forward strand.
TAAGAAAATATGAAACATTGATATGTGTATCACTGTTTTGTGTTTGATTTGAAACATTTGTATGATAGAACACACTCGTATTGATTTCTGACCACAAATTACATGTTTAGTGGACAATGCTAACCATGGTTGGAATTAAGCATAGTAAATTAAGGAACTTGGGAATAGAACTTAGAATTCATTATTTAAATCACAGACAGATCTATAGTGAAGCAGTGAACTTTTATGAGAATTAACTAGGATATTAAGCTACAACCACATGCTTAAAGATATTAAAACATGATTCTATCAAAAGATTACAGAAAAGCAAACAATAGCACAATATGGTATTTCACAAGTTCTGGCAATTATAGAAGAACACAATACGGCACATCAAATTATTCTTAAACATAGGATAGCCTAGAGCCTAAGAGCTGCTGGCTGGAAGCATGAAAAGAACGGCAGCAGCAGTTCTGAGCTCGATCCCTTCTCCATATAGACAACATTACAGAAATGGTCCTGAGCGTGATCTATTATTCCTATAGTAGCAGAAGTTCCATTAACTTTAACCCACTAATGAGAGTAGGCGTATTTCACGTCCTACAGAACAGTAGACAAAACTCTATGGAAAGTAGAGATCTCGACGGAAAGAAGCAGCTTTTAAAGCCCACAATCTAGACGCCATGTATCTCCTTCAGAACTGATTCTTTAGACGTGAAACTAAAAGAGAAAAAACGAGAGGCCTCTCCCAGACCCAAAATCAGAAGTGATCTTGAGACATAAAAACCACAAAATCACAGCCCTAGAGAACTAAAACCAAAAACCTCTACCAGACCCAAAATTGGAACTAATTTTTTAAACACAGAAACCCAAGATCGCAACCGAGAGACAAACACTTTGAGAACTCTACCGCAGAAACAAAAACCCTAAAATCACAGCAATAAAAAATGGGGGAAAAAAACGAATGCTAGAAGAGAAAAACAATAGAGAGAGATAGGGTACCTGTTGGTCGAAGTCGAGCGAGGGAGAGAACTCGCCAGTCGCAGCCGAAGAACTCCACCGCCCTTGCAAAATGAGCTGGAACGATTGAGAACTCAACTTGCGTGTTTTCCCTTTTAGGTCGAGTTAGGGGAGCCTTCGCGCAACGACGTGACCTTAAAGCTCACGGGTTCATGGAATCAATCCGTCTCAAAATGCAAGGTAAAGCTGTCTCGTGATTGCCCTTTCTCCTAACCTGCATAAGCTGAAGCTTCGTGCACTGAAGTACTTAACTTGAGAACTTATCCTACCGGTCCAAAATTTGGACTTAAAAGAACTGGCTAGTTCTTGGGTCTAGAATTTGAAGAACTAGCGAGTTCTTGCTATTCTTTGTTGTTTTGGGGAAGATGTTGCAAAATATAAAGCCTGTCGAAATATGAGATTTTTTGTTAGAGTTTTTCGCATTTTTTTGGAACGGATATGGAATAAGGACTACGATGCACGGATTATCCGATTTAGAATATAATTATTTATAACGCTAAAATATTTTTAAATATTTATTAAACTATATTATTAATGATGCGTAAATTTAGCAATTCATATATATTAATTTTTCATATTATAAAAACAGCAAAATCTTATATATCAACACAATTCATTTTATATAATACTGGTGAGTTTTTTTTTTTTTTTTTATCGGCTGTGATGGCTATCAAAAGAAGCATATATTTGGTAGAAATTTATATGTTTATTATCATATTATGTGTTCAACTTTTAAGAACTACAAAGTAAAGATCATCGCAAACAGCTCTCTTATTAGGAGCAATTGGGTCTCAATACGAAAATTTTATGTGGAAAATTTATGCATCCTTTAACACTTGGTTGGGAAACACAAACTGGTGTCATCCCATTCGGTAAAATAATTAAAAAACAAATCATATTTATAATCCGCCATCTAAAATAAATTTTTAGGAATGGATATAGAATGGCATAAGAATATCCGAACTAAAATACGGAATGATGGTATCCCAAACATGTCCAACTATTGGCAGCACTGTTCTTGGTAAAGGCCTGCTGAAACGCCAGTTACATTGCGCAAAACCCAGGTAAAAATGCTAAATGTGGGCCCTGGTATCTGATAATCTAGACCGTTAATCTTCTTAGCCATAATCTAGGTATTATCTCAGAAGAAATCATATTCCTTTAATCTTCACCCAGAGCAAGATTATCAAAAATTAAACCGTCTAGGTTGTTGAGATCTTGTAAAACCTTCATCTTTATATTTATTTTCAGCCGTTGGGATCGCTCGATAGAGAAGATCTTCAGTGCAAACCCAGTCATCACGAGGCATGAAGATAATGGATTTGGATCGCAGAAAATGAATGGGCCTTCATGATGCACGATGTTGGTCAGACCCATTCATCCAATATCACTTGCCGATCAGAACCGTTAATTCGATGCCCTACATGACTTTTAGGCACAGCAAATGCGGACTGGATGAGTTTTGAGTTTAAAAAGAAATTAAACTTTCACTCATAGGGTATGAACTGTCAAATACCTTTCTAAAAGATGGACTAGGGTCAACGAGCAAAAAACACACTTTTTAGATGTAAACTCGTCCAGTCACTAAAGGCGCAAAAGAACGTGGATAAAAGTGGTGATAAAAGATTTAAAAAGTTTAAGACTAAATCAAGTCGTAGTATTTAATGGAGAGAAATGGATGAATAAGATTCATGTACCGACCCCTAATTGAGATAAGGTCTTGATGATGATGACTCATCCAGTCACTAAGATGTTTTGAGATACTAGGCAGCTGAAGTCGCTGAAATAGGATGAAAGGACCTCATCCACTATTCTTTGGCTCTATATTGGCATAATTCCTTTTAACAAAATTAAAATATATATATATTTTTTGAAGTATTTTGTAAATATAAAGGACAAAGAAATCTTTTTACAAAATTATTCTTTCTAAGTAAAAATAAATAAATAAGCGTTGGCAATAAAACTAAGAGCATAGTGGATCTTAATCAAAGTGGTGAACATTGACTTCAACATTATATTTTATTTTCGTAGAATAGAATTTCCATTACCAATTGCTAGCATTGAAATTTTCACAACTTCAATAGGCAATAAAATATATAGTTTTGACCAATGCTCTCAATGTGCACAATTATGCAATAAATTGTTCAAATGGTCTTCATTTTTATGATTTGAAATTTTAAGTACCTTAAATCGATATTACAAAATTTTGAAAAAAACAAGCATATTCAGAGCGTTTTCTAGTGTTCAAAATTTTCTTAAAAATTATAAAAATTCCACTAGCTAATAAGGCTATTTTTCAAATAACCTGAAGTTGGAGTTTTCTTATTGGACTTTTGGTTACCAGGTTTCGAAAGAAATCAAGGCAGTTCAAACCTGTTATATGACAGTCAAACTTTTCTAAAAGAACTACGGCAATGTCACTGACTGACAAAACTATTTTCCAACTTACTCAAACTTGAAGTTTTCTTACTTGGCTTTTGGGGTTAAGCAATAACATGTCATGTTAGAATGTCTGAGCATTCAAAAAAGAAAAAAGAAAAAAAGCCTACATTGTTTAAATTTTAAAATTTTTATTTTGTACTTAAAGTCAAGAGTTGACCTTTTTGCTCTTGAAATTAAATCTTGAGAGACTATTTTTACGAGAGTGTTTTTTTTTACTTGTATTATAACATCTTAAGTAAATAAAATAAAAAATTTACAAAAAATAAAACTAAAATGACATTATAGGTATATAAGTGGCCTTTGTAGCTCACTGCACAGTACACTCATGTTGTTTCAGGGTGTTTTTCACAAAAAACCTTTCTTCGCTCTTTTAAATGAAGACATTCAAGAGGGCCCACATATACTCTTGGTTGTCATCTTTCTTATGACACTCGTTTCCTAAGTTTAAGTTCCATGCAAGCTTAGAAATTGGGACTCACCTTTATTAAAGTCCTGTCTAGGGCAGCCCCGAGTGTACGAAGCTCCTGCCTATGCAGGGTTCGGCGAAGGGGCAGACCACAAGGGCCTATAGTAGGCAACTTTACCTAGCATTTTTGCAAGAGGCTGTTTTCACCCCTTGAATCCGTGACCTCAAAGTCACATAACGACAACTTTTACCGTTGCACCAAGGTTTTCCTTCGTATTAAAGTCCTGTCTATCCACAAAAGTTTCTTTTCGTGTCGACTCTTCTGAAAAATGTGGAGATTCCAATTAAATGGGCACCCTAAAACACTCAAGCTATCTTCCCAAGAGAAAGAAAGAAAGGCATATAACGAGGCCAAGAGAATTAGTTTCCATCTCCTATCACCATCTTCTTTCTTTGTTCTTTACTGTAACCCACATTCTCTAAGTTCTCGTTCATTTCTTGTTCTTCTCTCACTAACAAAATCAAAACATAGGTTAGAAGTACTTAAGGTAAAAGTTGTTGTCATGTGACCTTGAGGTTACAGGTTCAAAACGTAGAATCAGCCTCTTGCAAAATGCAAGGTAAGACTGCCTACTATAGGCCCTTATGGTTCACTCCTTCCCCGGACCCTGCATAGGCGGAAGCTTCATGCACCGAAGCTGCCCTTTTAAGTTAGAAGTACTTAAGGTGTTGGATTATTGATCCAACTTCCATGCCACAACTTAGATACACAAATGTTTCAGATGGACTTGGTACTTTGCTAGCCAACCGAGCGCCCACGCTGCCTGCCATAGGTAATGTGCCAATAACAGCTACTGTAATCATTGTAGAAGTGTATGATTTCCACAGTTAACAAAATATTCTAATGATAAATTACACGAAAGAGTAGGGGCACCCAGCATTGACGTTAATCTCCTGTTCAGTTTGGGCCCGATTTATCATAAGATGATAGATTATTTCATCTAATTAGGACATTGTTGCCTAGGCTTACACAATCCAGTCTTTACGATTGTGCTGGACTTTCCTCTATAATTACCAAGGCATAATCTAGCATGCTCACCAAACCCAGATTATATAAGAGGCCTTGCCAATTGAACCCTTGACGATTTTTGCTTTTTCCTTGAACTCTCTGAATCGTCTATTTTGCTCTGGCGAACAATTGTGGCTGCATTGCAAGATTGCAAAACGGGGATTCTTTCAGTTGCATGACCCCAGTGCAGGAAGAGTTTGGGAACACCATTCATTTTGGGCTCTGCATGTAAATGTATGTGCCAATTTACATACCCAATTAAAACCAATGTTTGATTCACATTCTCAAACACCACCCGAAAATGTAAACTAAAGGCAGGATGCTAACATCAAAAAAGACATTAATGCATCACCAGCTGAGTTCGGTATCAAAATTAAAACAAGAATGATAATTAATTAGCTTGGTTCATAAGTACAAAAAGTCTATCATATTGTATTCCCTCAAACAAAGAGCTTATGAAAATTGAAAATTTTACTAGTTCTCATTATAATGTCATGGAACAGATAAAGATGGTAGGTCATGAAAATGAGAATCTTGACGTCTACCTCTTCCCAGCAAGATAAATGCCCGAAATGATTGCTATACCAGTCACTGCGAGACCAACGGATGCCATGATCTTCATGGCAGACAGATCTGATTTTGCTGCCGGCATTTCCAATAGATCCTTTACCTGCAGAATACACGACCAAAAACCTTCAGATAACAAAACAAGTTAAATAGGAAATAAGGAAATGTTTCTACTGTTCCCTCCAAAGCACTCTTTGTGAGTTGTTTGTTCTTTAGCTCAAATAAGTTGTCAGGGCAAGTCTGGTACAAAGTTAATAGGAAGAAGATCACATCGCTGGAGACATACCATAAGCAGAGCTTCCATTCATTTCACTTAAATGATCGATGTTTTGGTTCTAGGTGGGTTAACTGATTGCATTCTCCTGTATTTTCTCTTTCGTTTCATTAGATACAATTTCTATTCAAAAAGGCTAACAGAAATGTATGAAAAAAGGAAAAATAAAAGAATATCAAGGGCCTGCATGGGTCGCTCAATGGTCTGGCTAGGATCACTGAAAAAGATTCATGTGAAGGATTATTTGTAGACACACTGATTACATATCTAATGATCTCTCCTAACTGGATCAAATAATCATCCACAGTGTATATATTTCCTTAGAGTGAGCATGGGAAGACATTCAACAATTTAGATATACATAATAGGGGAAAAAACTGGTGTAAATCTAGTTATGTTTGAAGTACGCATAAACAAATGATTTGGCTGACATAGAGAGAGTAGCATTTGTAACAATTGCATCATAACAGATACACATTCCAGAGCATTATGGGACATCGCACACCACAGCCAAGAGAGAGGTTCCTAAGAAAACTAAAGTCAATAAGAGAATCTTTTTCACCTCAATGGGCTGCTTCCAGTGCTTCTTAATTCCTGAGATATGCCCCTTGCCGACAACTGCAACAACTGATGAATGTTCTCTGGCAACTTTGAGTAATGTGGATGACATGTACCTGGGCATGCAAAGAAGTTAAGGTTAGGACTAAATTATCGTAAGCAGATGGCTTCCTTTCTTGAAAGCAAGCTAGAATAGAATTTGGGGGGGCATGCTCATTCCTATCAAACTCAAATAACCACAGAACATTTGAGTGGTAGGTTTACTAACATATCTCGCTCATGAAGAAGTGTCTCCATAAGAGTGGGGAATGCCTTGCTCATCTCTTGAATCACCAGTGTTAGCATGTCCACATCATCCATTTCCTTCAGCTGATGACAGGCACAATCTAGTTGCAGTTAAAATTTTGATTTCCACACAACGCAGAAAGGATTTTCTTTTCATTTCCCTTTTTTCTTTAAAGTAACACGATATATTGAAGATCAAATACCAGACAGAAACATGAAGGATGAGGACAGTTTACCATTTTGTTCAGGTCCTCTGGGCTTGGTAAGAACATTGCTTGGAAAAGCATGTAGTACACAAATTTTGCCTTGTGCCATAGGTTCATTTTTCCCCATGTCCTTCGTAGTGTAATCTATTCCAGTTTTAAAAAAAAACAGTTAATAATAAAATTGATAGTGGTACACTATCTCTGCTCCATAACCATACAAAATTCCAATGGCTGCAATCTATATATAGAATGATCAAATACTGAATCTGGAAGGAAATAGCTAAATATCGCACATGCTTTGGTTGATGCCAAAAACAAAAATACAGACTCCAGTGACAGGTTAGTGATCATCATAGAGGATTCACTCATTGCATGAGAGAACAGTTGAAGAAATTTAACATCTCAAAACACATTGCCCCATTGTAACCACTGATGTTAGCACAGCTCGACCCAGGAAAAGAAAGGATAAAATGGAAAGAGAAACTACACAACGATGACAAACATCAAGAAATCACCACTCACAATCTATGCTTGCTTTGACAAAGGTTTTGAAAGTATTTAAATGAAGGGAGATGTTCAACAAAGCATGTAGAAGAGGTCCATTCTACACATCCATGGGTAACAATCAGTTGAGTGGATAAACAAGAGAAGCATTTTTGCTCAGTGAAAACATTGAACTGCATAACAACTTCTTTACTTTCACACTAAACCAGCAAGCTCAAAGAGCCAGAACAAAGGAAAATCTTACTTGGACGGGACGATCACCCAGTATAACCTTAGCACCATAGCTCCTTGCTTCTTCAAATGCCACCCGGAACTCGGCACCAGGGAGCACTTCGAGTTTATTAGCAACCTGGTAATAAAAGCATGAGAAGATAAGAGAAAAACTGCAGAGAACTGTTAAGATACCAGATTAACAATGTTTTAGACAAAATAAATTGGAAAGCAGAAGGATGTGAACAAGCATGCAAACTTTACCATGATTTTGAAAATGTTAAGAGATGAACATGTAAACAGTAAGGACAAATAAAGAACATGCCTTTGCAAGAAACCAGCTGTATAGGATTCCAAAGGCGTTCATTTTCTTTGTTTTCCACATATCTATCATTTCACTCATGGTCGGTACCTGTTGAATAAAAATGGGACAACTTTGCAGAAAATTCAGATATATAATGTTGAATTAAGAACTCATTGTTTGAGCACAAAAGAGGAAAGATTACAGCATTCATGTGAAATTCAAAAGATTCATGTATCACTTTGACTACCATACCCAATGAACATGTACCTTGGGTTGACTAACACTTTCAATACCATACATATATTCAGATACCACATATTTACATTGTAATTTGAAATTCGAAAATTAACTACCTTGCAATATGAAGGTATTAGACAAGAGCTGTGACAGTTGTTTTACTTTTTTCACACTTCTAAAGATGTGGTATCTAAAAGCATGTCTGATAGCAGTAAGTATGCAATTATTGTGCAATGCAGTTCATTAATTGGGATCATGCTTGTATCATTTGACTTAAATTCATTGGTACGTTCATGGGTTACAGTCGATCCGGGTGATTCACAGGGAAATCCTCTTCCGTCGCTAAAGCCCTCTTCTTGTTGTGGTTCCTGCCTCGTGAAGAGCCTATGGTTGATAATATATAGAACTCGTCGCAGGGAGCTCCTAACCTTAGACTTGTTAGGAAGAGAGAGTCTTAAACCTCTATAATTTAGAACAAAATTCTCATTAGCCCCTTATTCCTCCCAATCGTCCTCTTAAATAGAGGTTACATAGGAAATTATTCTTGCAGAAAATAGAAAACTAAAATTAAGGACTTTGAATTGAAATGAAGATACTTGCTAAAAAATAGACTCTCCTAATCAAGAATACTACTAAAAATAAGATTATTGTTTTTCTTCTTTCCCATTTTTAGCGCTTCTGACTTCCTTTTCTTTCCCACATCTCCCATATGTCTTTCCCACAAAGGCATCTGTAACATTCATCTTCTTCCTCCAAATTGGTAATAGATTGCAGTTCATTACAAAATATTATAAGAAGAGTGAACAAAGATTTAGAAGAGAAACTAACCCATAGATCTGCAGCCTTATACTAGTAAGAAAGATAATGCAAATATTAGTTCATACTTTAAATACAAGACAAAGCAAAACAATTTTTATTGTGTCTACCAACTGCTGAGCTAAAAAGAACTATATTCTCCAGAGTCCAGAACCAGAAATGCCTGCCGGTATCTGATTGTACTTCCTAGGGCCAGGAAACTAAAACCAGAGAGTGGCAAGAAAGATTCTTAGGACTTCCAAAGAAGCAAAATCAGTGAGAGCTGCTGGAAAAAAAATTTGGTTTGTCTTCCAGAAGTTCCTTCCATTGCATACTGCAACAGGCTGCTGAATCTCAGAAAAAATATGTTTGCCATTATTCTTCAGTTTATCACAGTCAGAAAGTTCTGAGAAAACTACAATTCTAAGCCAAAGCAAACAATTCACCACCTAATTGCATAAAACAAAGTTAATGTAAACCAAAATCATCAGATTATGACTCTACAATCTTGACAAATTTTAAGAATCTAGCTTATGCAAAAGGACAATGTTGATGCCCTGCTGAAGACCTGCACTTCAAATTTCTACAAGAAATTCTAGGACAGCAGAAAGTGAGATTAAAACAGACATATATTAGTATAATTTCAGCAGTAAATTTTAAATTTGAGGTAGCGCCTGTCCTTTATCCTGTCAAACAGATCCTTCAATGAACTGCCGAAATGTCACTCCAAATTAAATGGGTCAAAGAATAGCATTAAATATCAACCGATTCGTCAATTTTGTTTGCAGGAACATTCCTAAACTTTTGACGTCTCAATATGTGAAGGCATTGATGTAGCTGACCCCTAATCGGTATAAGGCTTTGAAGATGATGAATATGCAAAGGCTATGTTCAATGTTTTGGCCAAGGACCATAAGGTAAAGGGTATATCCACGTAGATACAGCAATTACAGACAAGACATGTTTGATGCTTAATGATAAACCCAGGCAAATAAACATTTCACAAGATTTTGCAAACTTCAGCATCATGTAATCAAATCACTGACCACCCTCACAATCCAAAAGCTGCTTCAAAGCAGCCTTATTTGACACTAACATAACTAGACAAAAAGGCTCATATGATAGGAAACTCAATGAATGTAACACGCGTATAACATAGGAAGTTGCAACCCATAAGCAGGCCTTTCTTTTCAATCACTACCATGATGCCACTCCAAGCTAAATGGAAACTAGAGCTGCCTCATTCATAGCATGAAAATTTATTTATTTATTTTTTTAAAAAGAAACAAACAAACAAAAAGTACACAAAAAAAGTTATACACAGAGATAGAAGGAAAGGCTTGACTGCTAATCAACTGTGCTTACTACATCATGTTACAGCATAGGAGATCATTGCCAGGCGTTAGACTAATAAACTTTTCATGTACAAGAACATATTTGAATATCATCAACAAATACAATTAAAATATTAAACATATGGGATGAGGCAATTACATAACATTTACCATTCCAGGCCTTCCTTTGATACTAGTCTTTTCAAGATGCAAGTCAAAGACCATATACCATAGAAATACCCTTAGTGAGATAGACCAACTTTTGAATCTTTGAAAAATAATCTAAAATCATGGAATTGCAGGAACAATATTGTCTTGGTGAAAACAAAGATGGATATGCCAAGGGATGCACCTGAAGATCTTGCGGGGTTAAAATAGCCACTCGACTTGCACACAACTCCAAGAACACAACCTACAGTTGACCTTTAAATTAGGAAATGTTCAGGGGCACCACCAAATCAAAAGCAAACTATGACTAACCAACAGACAACATTTTAACGCAGGCAGCTAACCTGCAAAATGATCCATCCAGAATCAAGTGTTTCTTGAGTTTCAAAAGGGAAGCACCTGCGGATTCAAGCAACTGATGACGGCTTGAACTTCTCTGCAGGATTCCTGCAACCACACTGACAAAGATGAGCACAATTTCTATTTCTTTTGCTGGATGAGGAACCATTTAAACCAGGACCAAAGAGTTGCAAGTCTTAGGTAAAAATAATTAGATTCGAGGACAAAATTCATGATATCGCATTCCTACAAAGATTAAACCGTTAGACAACAAACAATCTCATAAAAGCATTCCAAACAAAGAATTAATGATATCATCCAAAAAAAGAGATACTAGATAGAACCCACTAAGAACTCATAACTGCCCACTAAAATAGAAATAAGTTCTTCCTAAAATTCTGTTCGAAACTTGGAGGATTTGCCAATAATTGGAAGGGATCTGGATTCTGGACAGGCTTTCGTGCAGAATTTCAGTTCTTATCCGTTAATACCTTGTTATTTCCTACAATGGCATCCTACTCTCATTTACGTTGTTGGTGCATCAAATTTGACAGAATTATTCATAAAAAGAAGAAAAAAGTTAAAATGAAAACTGAATTACAGTTTATAAATCTGTAGCAACCAGCCTCATTTATTCCTGAAAGCCATCTGAAATGCATTTCTTTCCTCCTTTTATAGCAAATTCAATGAAATTAGCCAGTGGAGTCTCGAAATATCTCTTGTATTATAATAACCTGGAACTGAAAAATAACTGGGAGACATCTGTCACTTCCGATCAGAATCTCAGTTCTAACCTTCCATCCATTCCTAATTCACCATTCAGCCAACTCATTTCCGCCCCCAACTGCATCACCACTTGCTGGAAGTTTTTCAAAGAAAATCACTACGTTACCATTTTCCAAATCTGAAGTGACAATTTTGCTATATTTCCAATAGTGGTAAACATCAAAATTGGGCGTTTTCCTTCTCTTTGCATCAAATTCAGTCAAATTACACAGTGTAAGCTCAACAAACCTAAAATCTACCAAAAACTGTTATAAAGTTGTATCTTTTCCTTCTCTTCACATCAAATTCGATCAAATTACACATTCTATGCTCATAAAATCTAAAGTTAACCAAAAACTCTCAAGTTTAAAACAAAAAGAAACAAGAGAAAACCAAAACGAATTAAAAATGAATATACCTGAGACACATGGGCGGTTCCAACCAAGTAAACATCACAAGAACCACCTTCCGCCGAAGATTCACACTCCAAAACCACAACGCTCTTGGACAGCTCTTCTGGCAGGACTCTCCTTCCTTCAAAACCTCCAGATTCTGCATTCGCGGAATAACCATCTCTTCCAGAAGCAATACTTTCTTCACTACTAGAAGAAGAATGTTTAGGGCTAGGGTTTTGAGAGATTTCAGAATCAGGAACTGGATTCTGTTGTACATCAAGATTGGGGTTCTGGACGTGGACAAAATCTTCTGGAAGGGATGTGTCAGAATCCGGGGGATTGCTTCCTGAGGCCTCCATCACCGGAAGCGGAGTTGGGGTTCGCCGGCGATGGGAGAATAAGATTGGTCTTGTTGCGTGGGGGTAATGAGTTGGCTTTTTAGGCAAGGGTGAGATGGCGGAGGAAGTCCGGTACGTCAGATCCCGACTTAGGTATGGTAAAACGAAGGGATGTGACCTGGGTGAGTTGAGTGGAGTGAGTAGGCGAGTCAAACGATTCATGAAAGAGTGAGAAGCTTCCCTCGCATCTGTGTAGCCATCCAACGCGACAGAAATTTATGCAGGGAAATTGAGAAAGAAAGAGAGAGAGAATGTTACGCTAAAATTGGAGTAGCATTGACCCCACGAGGTATCGAGAAAAATGAGAAAGACTTTTCGCTGATCTAAGCCGTTAATTGAATTTGTTCTACTCCATAGAGAATACGTAAATCTCATTCCTTTGAAGTTGTGCCCTTCCAGCTAAAATTTGAATGGTATTCTGTTGGATGAGATTTTTGGCGTCCCCATCTTGAGAGAGGCTAAATCCAATGAAGGGTTTGAATCATTGAGTACCCATCTTGATGAAGGCTAAATCCAATGAAGGACTTGGATCATTGGAAAAGCAAGAAAGTAGGTTTACTTCTCATTTTTCCCCTACACCAAATATAGTATGATATAAGAGAGACTGAAACACTTGAAATGTAAGAGGGCCCAACCATTGATCTTCATGGTATTATCATCGCAGATCAGCCATGTGCCAAAAATCCAATCGTCAGATCAGCCTATCATTGGTTTTCTCAACTGTTCTGATACCGTCCATGAAATAGCCCAAAACACCAATGCTAGGATTATCCGAAAGATGTGAATTTTGGGTCAGGGGCCACTTTATACCTAAGGAAGAATGGTTGAGATAACCCAAGAAGTGGTACTTTACACATCATATAATATTAAAAAATATATATATAGCCTGGTGCACAAAGCTCCTCAATGTGCAGGGTCCAGGGATGGATAGACCACAATGGTCTAATAGTATTCAGCTTTAACTTGCAGTTTTATAAGAGTTTATGTTAAACTCTTTAAACCCATAATCTCAAGGTCACACTGCGACAATTTTTACCATCGCACCAAGGCTCCCATCTACTTCAGCCGTCGTAGAAGAAAAATGTGAGACAACACAGCCGAAGTCCCAAAAATAACATCGAAAGGATGACTCCAAAGCCTTCCTCTTTGCGCTTTCAGGTTGTAAAATAAAATGGATGGAATTCTGCAAGCAAACAAGTACGTACGGGACAGCCTTTTATTAGCCAACTAGAACAAACTCATGTGCCACACATCTTTCTCAACTTGAGTGCAAAAGAAGAGACACAGCCAAGCCAAGGAATCTATAGAGCTGGAAGTGCATAAGAAGTTTCAACCAATTTCTGTTTCTTTGCTTTCTTTTCCCTTTCTGAGGTGGGTGTAAGAAGCTCCAACAACTCCATCATGGTGATCCTAAACCCACATCATCATCTAACAAGAATTGCAAGGGCCTTGGTTGGGATCATCGGCTGTAAACCCGCCGGGCATTGTAATCAAAGGTAACAGTGACAGGGAAAGTTGCTGCAACTGAGAGACTGTTGGCGACTGATCTCGGATCTACTTGTGGATGGTTCAAGGGGTGCCTCAGCTTGCGACGCATAGTCATGCGCCAGCATCGGTGGCCATGAAACGCACCATTTTTTATTTCAACGACCTCCGAAAGAATAATTTAAGAATACATTGTAAAAATAGTTAACTAAAGAAACATGGTAAGAGGACCGCATGCACCAGTGTTTTCTTTGTAGTATAGAATATGTGCACAAAGCAATAATCTTAACAGGTCATACATGTAATTCTCATAAGCAATTTGGGTGAAAATAAATTGTCATAGCGTGTTAGTGCTTGTAAATCTGTGAAATGTCATTTGGATGTTTAATAAACAGCGATTTTTTTGCAGTTTTAGAAGAATATTTGTAATATTTGACATTATGATTTTCTAAAAAATATGGCACAGGAGCTGTTTGGTAAGATTATGATCTCAAAAAGAATAATGATAAGGAAAAGTGTACTTGCTTGTTTAAGGAAGAAGTGGAATTCTATGAGTAACACGTAGTGAGACGTGTTTTTTCACCAAGCTAGATTGATTGTGCTTTTCTTTAAGCAAGCAAGTTCCTTGTAGGGTAATCATACTATTTTAAAAAATTACTAAAAAACTTCACAGAAAACAAACTACTAGATATCTAAAGCCAAAATAACAAGGTGAGCAAGCGAGAAGCAAGTGACTCCAATCAAATATAGAGCTAACTTAGGGCCAAAGTGTTATGAAGATGAAAAAAATGATAAACAAGAAACACATAGTTTTACTTGTGTAATGGCCTGCATTTTTAAGAAATAAAGAAATTACGTTTTTTTTATGTTAGTTTATGTTATTAATTATTACGAATTTTTTTGCCATGTGGAAAAAACCGTTACAAATGGCTAAACATGATAATTTGACAGTTATAGAAAAAGGGTGTAAATACACCATTAAAAATTTGAAGAGTTACAAATATGAAATAACCGTTACAAGGAAAGCTTCTATAAAAGAAACCAAGAAAATGGAAAGAAAAGTTTAGGAATGTGAAATAGTTGGAGAGGAAGAAGGGGAGTGCGTGAGACAAAAAGAAAAGAATAAAGGAAAGAAAAAAAGGAAAAGAAGATCAAGAGGAAAAGCAGAGATCTGAAATTTGCTTCAAATGGATTAGAAGCAGAGGAATTTGGGTGGAGGAAATCGCATTTTGAGGTAGGGGATCTGGAACTAGACCACGTTTTTCTTTTGAAAAAAAAAAAAAACTGTCGATTGATTTTGGATGAACTTTGCATTCTGATCTTCGTAGAAACTAAACATGTGTCTTTGTTATTATATATGTTTGAATTGTTAAGAGATAATCATGTTATATATGTTTTAATTGATGTTTTTTTTATATGTGAAAATTGAAGCATGATTTACAATAATGGTTTGATGCATGATTCATATAGTATGAAGCGTTTTCAATATGCCTCTATATTATAACATAGAATTTTCTTATGATTTCTATTTTGAGTAGTGACGCATAACATGTTATGAAATTTTAGTTAATATGACCATAGTCACTAACTCCGCCAATGCCGGTCCCAAGCCCGGATAAAAAAGGAGGAGGGTCTTGCGTCAGGTGCCAGCCGGCAAGGGGGAAGGTGAAGATGATTCTATTATTTCTTTCTTACAAATGAATATGCATTTGTATATTAGTTTGTGAGGAAGAAATGAGAATCATCTCCAAATTTTCTTAAAAGATGGCAACCCTTGTATCGTAGCCACCAAGAGGGTGAAGTTGAAGATGATTCTATTATTTCTTTCTTACAAATAAATATACATTTGTATATTAGTTTGTGAGGGAGAAATGAAAATCATCTTCAGCTTCTAAAAATATGGCCACCCTTGCGTCAGGTAGAGGGTGAAGCTGAAGATGATTTTAATGATTGTAATGATTTTCATGATTTTAATGAAAATCATCTTCAGCTTTTAAACTATGGCAACCCCAACATGACATGAATCGAAATCTGAAATTCGCTCAAGCTAGGGCGTTCCCCATAAGCGACGCGTTGCATCGGATCCCGGATGCGGTGAAAAATAGGCAAGGGTTGCTAGGGCGTTCTCCCAGAAGCGACGCGCTACATCGGATCCCGGGTGTAGTGAAAAATGGGCAAGGGCTGCTAGAGCGTCCCCTCGAAAGCGACGCGCTGCATCAAACCCAGTGCGGTGAAAAGTGGACATGGGTTCATACCATGGAGGTCGAGAAAGGCGATAGTAAATAGGGAATCTCCAAATCATAAGATTCGCATCGCTACATGGAATATAGGGACATTGACAGTAAGAGTTTGGAGTTAGTAGACACGATAAAACGTAGGAGAGTCAACATCGCTTGTATCCAAGAAACCAAGTGGAAAGGGGCTAAAGCTAGAGAAATAGATGGGTATAAATTATGGTACGTAGGAAAGGAAAATAATAGAAATGGCGTAGGAATAATAGTGGATAAGGAATTAAAGGATAAAGTTGTGGACGTTAAAAGAATCAGTGATAGAATAATAATAATAAAAATGATTCTAGGAGAGCAGATTATAAATATTATAAGTGCATAGGCACCACAAGTAGGGCTACAAGATATAATTAAGAGACAGTTTTGGGAAGATATGGAGGGAGTCATGCAAGAAATTCCCAACACTGAGGGAATATTTATAGGAGCGGACTTAAATGGCCATGTAGGAAAAGATAAGGAAGGATATGATAGAATACACGGAGGGTATGGTATAGGTGAACGAAACGAGATGGGGGAGAATATCCTCGATTTTGCTTTGTCATATAACCTATCCATTGCAAATACACTCTTTAAGAAGAGGGATGAACACTTAATAACCTTTAAAAGTGGACTTCATAAAAGCCAAATAGACTTTTTCTACTTAGGAATAATGAACGATCTATATGTAAGGATTGTAAGGTGATACCCTATGAGAGTTTAACCTCACAACATAGGCTAATGGTTATGGATATTCATATCAAAAGATGGAGTAAAAGAACCGAACTTAATACACATCCAAAAACTAAGTGGTGGAACTTAAAAGGAGAGAAAATAACCTCATTCAAAAATAAGTTGATGGTAGAAGGAAATTGGAATTATGAAACAAGTAAATACCATGTGGACTAATATGGTCGAGTCCATTAAGAAAGTGGCAAAAGATGTCTTAGGAGTATCTAAAGGTAAAAGGCTATTAACAAAGGAAACATGGTGGTGGAATGAAACAAGGCAAAAAGCTATTAAAGAAAAACGAATGCATTTTAAAGCATGGCGTAAGATTAGAAATAATGAAAACTATGAACAATATAAGAATGCTAAAAACGTTGCTAAGAGAATAGTAAGTGAGGCTAAACTTAAAGCATATGATGAGCTCTATAATAGACTAGGAACAAGAGAAGGTGAGAAAGATGTGTTTAAACTTGCAAAGGTAAGAGAACGAAGAGTAAGGACTTAGAGCATGTTAGGTGCATTAGAAGCGATGATCAAAGGGTATTAGTCAAAGACGCCGAGATCAAACAAAGGTGGGAAATCTACTTCCAAAAATTGCTAAATGACAATGGCCCCGAGAATAGAGGAATTGAAAATACTATAAATCTAAATAACACCGGATATTATAGATATGAACGTAGGATTAAAATGCTTGAAGTAAAAGAGGCCTTGAGAAAGATGAAATCGGGAAAGGCCATGGGGCCTCGATGGTATACCAATAGAGGTTTGGAAGCATATGGGAGATATTGGGGTAGTTTGGTTGACCAAGTTGTTTAACAAGATTATAAAATCAAAGAAAATGCCTGTTGAGTGGAGGAAAAGCTCTATTGTACCAATCTATAAGAATAAAGGTGACATTCAGTAGTCGCACTAATTATCGAGGGATCAAACTTATGAGCCACACCATGAAACTTTTTGAAAGAGTCATTGAGAAGAGGCTACGACATGAAACAAGTGTATCTGAGAATCGCTTTGGTTTCATGCCTGGGAGGTCTACCATGGAAGCTATTTTCTTACTAAGACAATTAGTAGAGAAATATAGGGAGAGGAGAAAAGACCTACACATGGTCTTTATTGACTTAGAGAAGGCTTATGATAGAGTCCCTAGAGAGTTAATATGGAGGGTGTTAGGTGTTAAAGGGGTTACTCATGTATATATAGACATAATTAAAGATATGTATGAGGGAGCAAGAATAAATGTTAAGACCACTAGTGGCGTGGACCGGTGATTTTCCCGTCACCGTCGGATTGCACCAAGGATCGGCATTAAGTCCATACCTTTTCACATTAGTTATGGATGAGTTAACAAAAGATCAGCATGAGGAGATTCCCTGGTGCATGCTATTTGCAGACGATATAGTCCTACTTGATGAGACAAGGGAGGGTGTCAACATAAAGCTAGAGCTATGGAGAGAAGCAATAGAATCGAAAGGATTTAAAATTAGCCGAACTAAGACAGAATATATGGAATGTAATTTTAGCAAGGAGAGTAGGAGTGGAGCACCAAATCAAGATTGATAACCAAGAGGTCCCCATGAGAGACCACTTCCGATACTTAGGATCATTGATCCATGAGAGTGGAGAGATTGAGAGGGAGGTTACCCAGAGAATCCAAGTGGATTGGAACAAATGGAGATGTGCATCGGGGGTTTTATGTGATCGGCGGGTGCCACTCAAACTAAAGGGAAAATTCTATAGGATGGCTATAAGGCCTACCATGCTCTATGGATCGAGTGTTGGGGCTTAAGGAACATCATACTCATAGGTCGAGTGTTGCGTAAATGAGGATGTTGAGATGGATGAGTGGTAAGACAAGAAAGGATAGAATTAGAAATGAAAATATTAGAAGAAATTTAGGGATAGCACCAATAGGTAACAAGATGAGGGAGATTAGACTTAGATGGTTTGGACATGTTCAAAGGAGGCCAACAACGGCACCAGTTAGAAGGAGTGAGGCAATACAAGTTGAAGGTTCTAAAAGGGCAAGGGGAAGGCCCAAAAGAACGTGGATAGAAGTGGTGAGGAAAGATTTAAAAACTTTGGGACTAAATGAAGCCATGGTATTTAATAGAGTGGAATGGAGGAATAAGATTCATGTGGCCGACCCCTAATTGGGATAAGGTCTTGATGATGATGATGATGATGATGATTTTAGTATAGTCACTGCTGCCAAGTCATGCTTAGAACATGGTACCTTGGATTTCACCAATGGCATAGTGCACAAATTGGTGCTTAGGCGTAGGAATGTTTAGACAGTGACTACTTATGTAATACATTAAGTGTTGCCTAGGCGCATAGCATACCAGGCAGTACTTAGATGCATAACGTATCAGGTAGTAATCAGACACGTTGTGCGTTGAGTGAGGCCTAGGCATAAAAGTGTTATGTATATTCCAACTGCTTCAAACAACAAGTAGATTCATAGGACGGGCAAGTAGACAATACTCCAATGCATAAAATACTGGACAAACTCAGGAACAAGTATACCATGAATTTATTGAAATTCAGACATATTGATACTGTGCAATCACATGAACTCCTAATCATGCACAAGCCAAAATGATCAAAAGTTAAAATGTTAGGTTCCGTGCATGCATAATCATTACCTAAGATTATGTCACATGGATGTAGGGGCGGCAAAATATGACACGACACGATAACACGACACGAACCCGACACGAATTTAGCGGGTTCGGGTTGAGTCTTATCGTGTTCGTGTCATTTTCGGGTTACCCAAAAATGACACGCCAAAAATCGTGTCGTGTTCGAGTCAATCAATTTGACCCGTCGTGTCGACCTGTTTGACACGCGACCTATTTACTCATCACCTTGACATGATTCTAACCTATGGAATGGTTGAAAATATAGGACGGTTCTTGAGGAACCGTCTTATATTACTCATGTAATATAGGACTGCCGGTTCAATAACCGTCCCCATATTGCGAAGTTATATAGGACGGTTCCGTATAACCGCCCTATATTGCTAGTTATATAGGACGGTTCATGAAGAACCGTCCTATATTATGCGAAGTTATATAGGACGGTTCCGCAATAACCGTCCTATATTGCTAGTTATATAGGACGGTTCTTGAAGAACCGTCCTATATTGCGAGTTATATAGGCAGACTGCCTGCACAACCGTCCTATATTGCGAGTTATATAGGACGGTTCCTGCACAACCGTCCTATATTGCTAGTTATATAGGACGGTTCAAGAACCGTCTCTATATTGCTAGTTATATATGACGGTTCTTCAAGAACCGTCCTATATTACTAAAAATTAGACTAAATGCTAAAAATTAGCTAAAAATCATTAATACATGAAGATTCAAGCATGAGTAAGCTATATATGTGGATAAGAATAGGTATTAACTAATAAATATAAAAAATAACAAAATTTTCCTAATTTTCGTAACTTATTTTTTTTGGAAAAATTAAAAAAAAAACTAAATTACAAAAAAAAAGAGATGAAAACATTATCACACATGAATACACAACATGGGAAAGCTCTATATGTGGATAGAAATACTTTTCAATGAAGAAATATGAAAACACTACGACTTTTTTTAAAATTTTCGTAACTGATTTTTTTCGAAAAAACAGTAGAAACCTAAAAACAAACTCAAATCTAGAGCAAAGAAATATAAAACTCAAATGGAATGCTTCTCATACACATAGAACTAAAACCCATCAAGATCTATGAAAAATAATTAACGAAAAACCAAAAAAATAAATGCAGATTATAAAATTTGTAAATACATACCTTTTTTTGCTTAAATCTATGAAAGATCGAAGAGGAATGGTCGTTTTCACCTTCTCAGACTAAAACCCATCAAGATCTATGGAAAATAGTTAACAAAAAACAAAAAATTGAAAAAAAGGGTACCGGCTTTTATGTTTTTTATAGAATCGTATACTGATTGTAAAATTCAGTAAATACATACCTTATTTTGCTTAGATCCGTGAAACATCGAAGAGGAATGGTCATTTTCACTTTTTCAAGAGTTTGGACCGGAAGATTGAAAATTTGAAATTAGGGTTGATCAAGGTGAAAAATGATATATAGAACAATATAGGACGGTTTTTATATAACCGTCCTATAATATATATAATGAAATATATGATGATTTTTTATAACCATCCTATATAATATATAGGATGGTTATTTTATTTATTATAAAGTTATAAGACAAGCTTGTTAACATGTTGTTGCATAACCGTCATATAAACTATAAGAGTTATGTATTTAATTAATCTTAGTTGAGGATGTATTTAAATAAAAATAATTATTAAGTATAGAGTAAAGAAAGAGTTATGTAATTAACTCATCTTAATTTTCTCAAGGATGAGCTTCAAAAGATAGAGCATATATGTAATTAACTCATCTCAATTGAGTATCAACTTAAAAACAAAGTTATGTAAATAACTCATACTGTCATACTCAATTCAATAGTTGTTGAGGTTGAGGATGAGTAAAGTAAGTGTTATGTATTTAACTCATCTGATCTCGCTGAGGATCAGCTTAAAAAGCAAAGTTATGTAAGTAACTCATACTCAATTCAAAAGTTGTTGAGAAAAGTAAAGAAAGAGTCATGTAATTAACTCATTAGGTAAGAATGACCGAATGAGAATAGAAACA
Source organism: Warburgia ugandensis (assembly GCA_035236585.1). Lineage (NCBI taxonomy): Eukaryota > Viridiplantae > Streptophyta > Magnoliopsida > Canellales > Canellaceae > Warburgia > Warburgia ugandensis. Next base: position 61,077,084 of record CP141137.1, read on the forward strand.
ATTATGTAATTAACTTAGTAGCTTGAGAGTTGAGAATGAGTATAGAAAGAGTTATGTAATTATCTCATTGGTGGATAATGAGTATAGGAAGGGTCCGAAGGGAATAATTATTAGTTATGTAATTAACTCATTAGGTGAGGTAAGAACGAGATCAGAGAATAGGAGTTATGTGTTGAATTAACACAAATGTTGAATGATATTACTAAGGGAGTTACTAAATTTTACTCTACATGAATGATGGATCAATGGATTATGGATGAATGAGTTATTCCTAATATATTATCATCAATTGGGAGCTAGAAATGAGAAACAAATATTGACTTATATGAGTTGGATACATGATATTCATGAATTTGATTAAAAAGAGATATATTAGATCAATTGGTGATGACATGTGAAATTAACATAAGAAAATAATTAGCATTTATAATTTTATACAATATTTGACAGTTAGTCTCTCACTTCACTTGTCCTTGTACAAGTTACAAAACTTGGTTAACTAATTTTGTACTAAGTGTGACTTGTAAGTTTGTAATTGACAATGTGTAACTAATCTTAAAATGTTTGATAAGAAAATTAGAGACAGTGTATAGATGTAGCTAAGTCTTAGGTTATAACTTATAGTTATAGCAAACAACCGACCAGGGCAGGGGCTTTTGCTTAAGACTTCTAATTCAATTGGATAATTGGATTCAGCTTACTTACATATAAAAAGACAAAACAATTGCCTTGAGAATTGTATATAAAGAGTTATGTAATTATCTCATTGGTGGATAATGAGTATATGAAGGGAATAGTTATTAGCTATGTAATTAATTCATTATTTGAGGTGAGAATGAGATCAGAGAATATGAGTTATGTATTGAATTAACATAAAAGCTTATCAAGAGAGAATTAGAAGGATATTGATATGATAACTTTGGTGAAACTAAAATTAATTATGGATTGTGGCCTATACTCTATAGTGAAAATTGAAAAGAAGTGGCATTGATGGTAAAATGAATAATAATCATGAGAGAAAAAACACATGTTAAATGATATTACTAAGGGAGTTACTAAATTTTACTCTGCATGAATGATGGATCATGGATGAATGAGTTATTCCTAATCTATTATCATCAATTAGGAGTTGGAAAAGAGAAACAAATATTGAGTTATATAAGTTAAATACATGATATTCATGAATTTGATGAAAAAGAGATATATTAGATCAATTGGTGATGACATGTGAAATTAACATAAGAAAATCATTAGTATTTATAAATTTATACAATATATGATAGTTAGTTAGTCTCTCACTTCACTTGTACTTGTACAAGTTACAAAACTTGGTTAACTAATTTTGTACTAAGTGTAACTTGTAAGTTTGTAACTGACAATGTGTAGCTAATCTTAAAATGTTTGATAAGAAAATTAGAGACAGTGTGTACGTTAGCTAAGTCTTAGGTTATAACTTATAGTTATAGGCTTATAGCAAACAACCACCAACTAGGCTAGGGTGCTTTAGCATAAGACTTCAAATTTAATTGGATAATTGGATATGGGAATTGGGCTTGCTTACATACAAAAAGACAAAACAATTGTCTTAGACTAGATTGACTTTGTAGACCTAGATAATTATTAATTAGTTAAAACTTTATGTTTTCAGTTTTTATTTTGTTTTCCCGCCACTACAAGGGGGGCTCACACGTCGGATCTAACATTAAGGACTCAAAATATTTGACAAATGATTGAAGTGTAAGTTTCATTAACTCTAGTTGCCACTTGCCAGTTTGGAATTGGAGGAAAGAAAACTATCTGTCCCTGTCAAGCAGGCCGGCGCCAAGGCTAGGCCGTTTGCCGACATAGGCAGACTGGTCACTAGAAGTCTGACACATCACAGTCACGCTCATAGATTGGTAAAGTACTAATAAACCATATCCATATGTGTAAAAATAGGACGGTTAGTCGTTAACCGTCCTATAAAACATAGCATATAGGACGGTTATGACATAACCGTCCTATAAAACATAACATATAGGACGGTTATTTCACAACCGTCCTATAAAACCCATAACATATAGGACGGTTCTGATATAACCGTCCTATAAAACATAACATATAGGACGGTTATTTCACAACCGTCCTATAAAACCCATAACATATGGGTCGGTTCTGATTTAACCGTCCTATAAAACATAACATATAGGACGGTTATTTCACAACCGTCCTATAAAACCCATAACATATAGGACGGTTCTGATTTAACCATCCTATAAAACATAACATATAGGACGGTTATTTCACAACCGTCCTATAAAACCCATAACATATAGGACGGTTGTGAAATAACCGTCCTATGTTTTGTGGTTAGTTTGGCTCCATTCACTTGGGAGCAGTTTTTTTACTAAGTCGTAATAGGGAAATCGAGTCGTTTCATGTCGTGCCGTATATCCAACACAACTCAGTCAATTAATCGTGTTACACAGGTCGTGTCGTGTTATTTTTTTAAGAATCGGGTCGTGTACGAGTCATAGGTTTTTGACACGACTATTAATCGTGTCGTGTTCGTGTTGACCCATAACTCTAATCGTGTCGTGTTCGTGTCGCCGCAAACACGACCCGCCAACCCGAATTGCCACCCCTACATGGATGGTTGGAAGTTCTTATGAAGTAAATCAAAAGCTCAAAAACTTTCATTTAAGAGGAATATGAAAAATAAAATAAAATAATAATAATATACTAGCTGAACAAATTAGGAGTCTTCACCACTAGGTACTTTAAGTTGTTTGAACCCAAATTTTTCTAGAGATTAGTATCAACCATCTACTAGACCATGTTGTTGATGAATTATGTACCCAAGATGGAACTAAACAGAGATTTCATCTTATGGCCTTGCTGTAAAATGAATGGGTTAGATGCCTTGAAACGTACCTGACAAGCCTAGCAAATAAGTAGTTTAATTTCTTTTTCTTTTTCTTTTTTTTCTTGTTAACTAATCCACCTATATTTAATGGTCAAAGTCATGCTTTTTCCATTAGGTGGCCTACGTTCAGATGATTATAACTGTTGATCCAATGAACAGTACTTTCTTAAATGATGCCTTGGGTTGTACATATCAGAGGTATGAGATTGAAAACTTTCAAATGCAATAAAGGGTCACATGGTCTTGATCTGATTGGGTCCACATGGTTAAACGTGTATACCATGTGAATCTTTATAAAGTTGCCAATAAGACATTTGGCTTTTCATTTGGCTGAATTTATCCAAATAGAAATGCAGCCGGATTGATTAATTGGGATTGATTAATAACTCTAAACCACTTGGTGAAATAGCCCAGCAAATGATTTTGGCTGGGCGAGTAATAATTATCTGATAGGTGGATTGGATATTTGATGGTATAGACCGACCACCATCTTGGCTGGGTAGTGTCTTTGATCATAGAAAGAATTTAAAGAAATATAGGATTCTATGTGTTAATTGATCATTGGGCAGGTATATGAAATTAGGACCGCCCATATTGGGCTTTTCCTATTGTTTGAACCCGAGCTTTTCAACAAGCTCTACCCAACCTGAAATTTGCATACATAGGTGATACAAGGTTATGCAACAAACTCATTACATTTAAAACACCATAGGTGATCAAAATCTATAAGAGGATGGGTGATGTACACCAACACAGACACAATTGCATCATACAATGGACAGTTTGCATGGGTGTAGTTATTGGACTTGGCAGTTGCATCATGCATAAAATAATAATAATAATCTTTATGTTTTTAAATAATTATAAATCATATACTTTGATTTTGTGATTTGTTTAAGAGTTGGTATCATTGATAAACACATACATAGAATTACATTGGAATTTCTTTAGTTCTCCTTTTATGAAGGTATAGTAATGCCATTTCAATTGCTTAATTATCAAAGAAAATAGTATATATGTACATTTTGGTTTGATTAGAAAGTAATTTTTGGGTACCATATATGGATCCATTGGCATTCTTTTATTAATCTTAAGGGCCATACGCATGATTTGGTACTAATAAGAACGATATATCTGTATTGCTGGTTAGTATACCTTTTATATGATTTCACACTCTTGTGCAATGAAATTTGAATAAGAAATCAGGAGACTCTTAAGAGTTGATCCTGGCTCAGGGATTTATATGAAATTCCATGGTTGCTATGCTAGGAAGTTAGTTGGCCGCTAAATTCTAAATAGCTACTAGCCTATGTTAGGCTTATTTGACAAGGGTAAGTTACATGGGAGGACTACCTTGTATATTATTGATCCGACTATCCCATGTAGTCGGTGTAGTTGATGTAGTACCCACTGACGAACGCAGGTCAAGACTTAAGTTTTATTGCGTGCATAGTCAACTTTCTGTTTTGTTTGGACATGGGCTAACATGTCAAATTGTTCTTGAGAATATTGATCAGTGCCAGTGACAGGACAATAAGTACACTCGACTATGGAATAATTTTTGAGTGGATGGATTTTCGAATTTATAATTAAATGAATATAGATTGAATTTGCCTCAAGTTTTTATATGCCTCTAACATAAATTGTGTTATCAAATATTATGTTATGTTGATTGATATATAACAATTTGATGATAATTGAGGTGTAGCGATTTTACGATGGCATTTTTAATAGTACAAAAAAAAAAAAAAACTTGCAAAACATGATTTTAGTAGTTTTTGGCTAGTTTTAGATTTTCTACTGGGTAATTCATATTACTCACCAAACCACCCTACAGGTGAAGAGCAAAAGGAAAAGCTTGAAATTGATGCGAAGGAGATTGAGTAAACTCAGAGTTTCAAAGTATGAGTAGCTAGAAATAGTTTTAATTTATTTGAAGACTTTAGTCAATTTGTAATAAATTAAGTATTTGAACTTTATATTGTGATTTAACTTAGTAGCATTTGGCCTATGACTAGTAGGTCTTGACTAGCTGAAAAGATGAACTATTATTTTGAATATATTGTGGAGATTTATTTGACGTACTTGGGTTAGAAGAAGTAATTTCAATATATTATTATATATATAATTGAATTATTATTTTTTATAAGGATTGATCCTGACAAGATTTATCAAAAATATTAAGAAAATCTCTTTATAAAACCCAGGACGTCACAACTTGGCTCCATTTAAATTGAGAAATGTGTTTGGGCTCACACCAGTTTTATTATCCCCACAAGATTCAAAAGATTTCTCTACCCTATAGAAACCTACAATCCGGAAAATACACACACACACACAGATATATATATATCCTTGCAAAAGACATGAGTGTTCCCTTACATTACAAAATAGAAAATTGTCTATGTTCTCATACCCTCAGTTTGTATCATAGCATAATCCGATACTAGCACAAAAGGATCAAGCCAAACAATCTCCACCTTCACAATACAAAAGTAGACCATGACCCTCACAAAATTTTGAAAAATATTTCACATATATTTTTTGTACAGTTCCCACCTTATTCTTATACATATCTTATTTTTGGCCTCCCTAAAATTTAATCTTCAACCTCCAAATTCAATCTGGCCCTTCTCCAAATTGAGTGCTAACTACCTGCGGTATTATTTTGCACTCTCCTATGTAAAACATCCCTCATCCCATGCAGTCCTGGTGCATGAAGCTCTTGTCCATGCGGGGTCTAAGGAAGGAGCGGACCACAAGGGTCTATAGTATGCACCCTTACCTTGCATTTTAGCGAGAGGCTGTTTCCACACCTTGAACCTATGAGCTCAAGGTAACAAAGTAAGGAAAAACCTTCCATTCCTAAAACATTCCTCTTACAAAGTAAAATGAAAAAAACTCCAAAAGGCAATGCCCGTTGGAACGAGGGCCTGCATCAAGCTCCGGCATATTGAGAGCACTGGGGCACTCTTTGTTTGTGGGTCTCAAGTCTACGAACTATTTTTATAAAAGAAGCTTCAAAAAACAGTAGAGACGCTTCTTCGTCGCCATATGCGTAGGTGTATTTCCTTCATCATCAGCTTCATGGGTGAGGTTCTAAGCGCTGGCCTCCCTAACAAACATTTTACCATGTTATCGTCGTTATTTTATCCAGCAAGACGAAAAGCGTTTTGACCACTTTTGCCAATTAACTCGCCGGAGTCATTGCAATGTGGAAGGATTGCTTCCACAACGAGAGGACGCAGACTTATGGTGGCACTGAGCAGAGGCGAGAGACCATCCATGTCGTATATAAAGGCACATGCAGGATAAGACACACTCCCTAGAAGTTCATGCAAAGTAAGCCCATTGTACTAAAATGATGTAGAGACACCTCCCATGGAAACATTCCCGATTGGCTACCGATCAAATCACATCGGGGAGACATTTTATTTGCTCACATGGGAAAATTTGTTTGTGGATCTATGCTGTTAAGTTTTATATTTACAATGAATGGGAGACCCAAGATTTGTCCCACCATGCCAAATTGATATCTCATCGGGAATATATAATCCAACAAAAACCAAAGTCTACACTTTCTTATAAAAATGCTAAACAACGCATCATGGAAGAGGGTTTAGAGGCATCCAATCAAGGCAAATTCAACATATGGGGAATGGACTCATTTACCGATGTCAAATTAAGGGATTCGATCGTGGCGACAAGGCACATATGGACCTGGATGGTGCTTTGGTCAATCTTTCCAACATTTATACACCAATCGATGAGACAACTAGGCCTCGCCAGTGTAGACCCTTCGGGACTTCCCCTTGAGTCTGCACGAGCATTCCCTTGAAGAACATCCTCCTGCTCTCATTTCATTCAATGGTGTCATGTAAAGATAAACCAGGACATCATATTTTTGGCCCAATGAAATTTTTATATGGTATTTGAGTGCAACATTCTGCCAAAAAGAATGATCCACTGCTAATCGTCATTTACGAAATCTAAACCACCCGATGACACTAATGATGATGCCTGGTGTCATGGACTGCAAGGTAAATCTCAGCCCGTGACACTGGGGAAGCTCCAAAAGAACGGTGGTTCTCTAGCATAGACCTATATGATAAATTATATATACTTACAGCTGAAGCCTTAAGTAGAAGTGAAGCATTGACTTGTGGTGATCAATCCCACTAGTTTTCTAGACCAAGCTCCAAAAATCTGCATCTCCTTATGGTTCCATGCCCGCTACTTTTAGGCAGGCTCTGCGTTAACAATCTAATTCATTGGATGTTTGTGGCCTTTGGTCCGCTGATCCAAATGAATGCTACTACCCATAAACATTTTTTTTTTTCCCATTTTTCTAATGGTACTACACGTAAACGATTTGTGCCCATCAAGCAATAAATTTTTTGGTGCATGGCTGATCCAAGACAGAAGCCACAAATCGTTTGAATCTCCAGAATTAGGCCCAGTTTCTCCTTACAGCTGCACCATATGGTTCGAACACTTTATACTTTGGATGGAGATATTAGAAAGAGACAGAGATCTGGATTGTTCATCCTCATGAGGTTGACCATTGGATGGTCATTCTGATTTTTCCTGCTCTGCTTCTTATTACCAACAAGCTCACCTTCGTTCTTCGTTCTACTACATGACCAACCATATCCTGGCCACCACTCAAAAAGGTTTAAGAAACAAAACACAGCCAGTCTCACAATGAAATTGTTGTGTCCCATAGAGTGCGCCAGTGCACCATCAAAACTCGACGATCGTAACAAGTTGTTACAAAGGGTTCCAATTTCATTGATGATTTGCAACGCCAGAACTTCGGCAAATGGGAAATGGGAAATATACTTTTAACAAAATCTGACTACAGTTGCAATATCGAGACGACGATTATTATTAGCAACATAAAGAGAGAGAGATGACATTTGTGGCGAAGATGAAATTCTTATTCGACACACTTTGGTCATACCTATTTGTGCTTACGCGTGCTGTACACGAGAGTTCTATGCGGGTATGCCAGATTATTCCTATAAATCTGGCATAATAGCATAAACTGGATTATATGCGCCTTGCCAATCGGGCCAATAGTCGCAATCATACTAAGCAGATCCTGCAACCGGTATATAAGAACATCCTCAAAAGTTAATGATTTTTAATCAACTCAAGAAAGCATGTAAGAATCGCCTTATATTATATACATGATCAGGTTCTAATAATCAGTGGGCTTCAATTCTTCTAACCATATTGGTAGAGATGTGAAAAAGGGTAAAATGGCACCAACAAGAGGATATAGAAAAGTCTGCCTTTTGCTCCGTTTCTTGCACGGTCATTTGCCACCTAGTGGCAGCAGGTGGATGACGGGCTACAGCTGCTCTATTTCAACTTCACTAGTGACATCCACATCTCCAATATCTGCATCCAGCCCCTCCACATCAACAACCTCGTCATCACCCTCATACTGCAAACCATAAGCAGAAGAACAATATTACAGTCAACCAAAAACAGAAACAGCACGTGGTGACAGCAGCAGAGAGACTTCATACATAAATAACCAAGAGCTTCAAAGTTCAAATAGTGGCAGGAAAAGAAGAAGCTTCACAAATTAAAATTGGCATTCCCAAGTCACTGCATGTTAATCAATTGGGCTTCAAGTCTTTACAGGAAGAAAAAGGAAGATGGGGCATACACAAGACAGCCAGCGAATATTCAAGAAAACTGTAAAAACTGAGGACACGTTCCTTCATTTTCCAACTTACATATTAGTGACATTACCAGGATATCACGGAAGATCTAAATGAATAGTTTTGAAACAAGTATAGTTAAATGGACACTTAAATACCTTATCTAAAGAAGCAATGCTAATAGGACCACTTTTCCCTCGTTTGTGCTTGTCTTCATTTTTCATGGACCCACGAACGATGTTTCCAATCAGAACTTTGTTCAGCACCACAGCTTCCTTACTAACATGTTCTGATTGGCTGGTACCTTCCAGCCTGCTAAGTTTCTCTAATTTGGTTGTTCCTACTGAAATTCCATCTTTTCTCTTCAAAGTCACTGAAAGAATACAAATTTAGAACCCAAAAGATGAGTTTTATACAACACCATAAATTGAAGTTGGCAGTGAAGGCAGAGATATGTAAGGAAACAGGTGGAGACAAGAATTGAAGGTAATTAAACAAGCAAACAGATTACATGTATTTTGCATCTGACTCTGGAAGATAAATTCTACGCTGCAACAACAATGATTAATTGAAGTTGCTACTAATTCCTACCAAACTTTATTAGATTCGCATCATAAAATTACAGCATGACTTGGAAATGAGGAGCAACAAAAACAGATACGAATTGAACCAGACAAACAAATGTACTTGTGCCTATTATCAAAATGAAAAATATATTGCTGCGCTGACTCTGATGTATATTCACATGCCAAAAGATGCAAAGTAAAACACTGTGGCAAGCAGAACTAACAAGTATCCTTATCGAGAAGTTAAAGAAATATCTGAAACATCACCTCATAATTCATATTGAAGCTCAGAGAACTTTCTAGATTATTTCCATTGTGAAAAAGAAACAAACCCAAAATAACAAAGATTTTCTAGAGCAACCTGCTTTTGCATCTTCAGAAGTTCCCAAGTTACCACGTAGCCTTTTCTTGCTTGGAGAAGCATGGTTTTGTGGTTCCTTCCTTGGGCTCATCTGGTTCTCACCATTAGGCTCTCCATTGCTAACAATATTAACACTTGAATCTTCTTCAGTGGCACCTAGCCTTGAAGACTCCGAACCAAGCTGATCTCCCAATCTCTGAAGTCTAGCTTGTGTTCTGCACATTTTTATTAGTACAATGAGCCTAAAAGCAATTGATTAAAAGGATGTATACAACGGATCAAGGAATCTGAAGAGACTCTGACTCTAGCCAATTAATGAAATGAAGCGGCAACAGAACTCATTTCAACTTCAGCTGTAACCCTGGGCAGAAAGGAGGGAGAGATCAGACTAACAGAGTGACAGAGTGACCTTTTTAATTCTTCTTGTGCTCGTGTGAAACGGATATGTCCCTTGATGAACTTCTTGATTTTTGACATAATCCTGATCAATATTGGCCAGAAAAATAAAAAGAGAGGCCAAGGCAAACATATGTTTATCATAAAGTACTCAACAGCAAGATTAATTTATGGTAGGCAGGGGAACAGAATAATTTGACTTATTCTCATGACTACCTTTTGCAATCTTCTTGCTCCTTCTTCAATTGGAGTTCAAGATCCTGAACTCTAGCAGCAAGACTATCAGCTTCTTGCACCTTTTTCTCCAAAGTAATCTTTAAACAGTAAACACAAACAAACAGTGTCAGCTTATGCATATAACATTTGAACTAATCAGTGTAGCCATTTCAAGTTCAAGTCCATATGCTCTATACAACACAACACAGATATGTCAAATGCTAAAAAGAGGAAAATGAAGTGCAGAACAAAATATGTATTAACTGAGTCCTCATAAGAGTCCAAGCTCAAGCGTACACAGAAGTCCATGCCCCACTTTTTTTTTCATGAACAATGATGACTTTCTTCCTTTTAGACCTCAGCCATTCATTCGTTTGCAGTGCCAAAAACAGGAAACCCACAGGTAATCAATGCATTTGGATGATTTTGATAATTTGTTTTGGGTTTTCGAAAAAAATTAAGAAAAATGGATTGTGGTGAATTTTGACCTAAAGAAACATAGGATAGAAACATCCAATGGGCATGAAATTTGATCTTTAGACTATCTCAGAGATTCCAAACATGACAAATGGCTCAGATCCAAAAAAAGTATTTCGCCATGCATGAAACAAAGGGGCAGACTTCTTCACATGCTCTTGAGGGAGGACTAGTACCAGAACTCATATTAATTTGTCATCAAGATAGACACACATGCCTCTTCTTTTTAGACCTCAGCCATTCATCCATTTGCTGTGCCAAAAACAGGAAACCCACAGGTAATCAATGCATTTGGATGATTTTGATAATTTGTTTTGGGTTTTTGAAAAAAATTAAGAAAAATGGATTGTGGTGAATTTTGACCTAAAGAAACATAGGATAAAAACATCCAATGGGCAAGAAATTTGATCTTTAGACTATCTCAGAGATTCCAAACATGACGAATGGGGCAGATCCAAAAAAAATATTTCGCCATGCATGAAACAAAGGGGCAGACTCCTTCACATGCTCTTGAGGGTGGACTAGTACGAAAACTCATATTAATTTGTCATCAAGATAGACACATGTGCCTCTTGCAATGGTAAAAGTTGTCGTCATGTGACCTTGAGGTCACAGGTTCAAGGCGTGGAAACAGCCTCTTGCAAAAATGCAAGGTAAGGCTGCCTACTATAGGCCCTTGTGGTCCGCCCCTTCCCGGACCCTGCATAGGCAGGAGCTTCGTGCACCGGGGCTGCCCCTTTTATAGGCACACATGCATACCATACAACAATAAATATGCATATCTGACTACTGAAAGGATATTAAATAGGTAATCCTAGCTGAAATCTGCAAAAGAACCTCACTAAAATATCTAATAAATTATCCCAGGTCTCATACCTCTAATAAGGATGATGTTGCAAGTAATACCGATCTTTTACTGAAGGTGGACCTCCATTCAAGTTATCCAGTTTACTAACCAAGTATAAATTTTTTTGCTGCTTGAGGTTTCTGCTGCAAATTGGATCATTCTGGACTAAGTCAGCTTCACACCCTTCTATAATTTTTCAATTCAGTTCTTAGAGTGTTGGCCTGAATGTTGACAGCTAGGGGAAAGATCATACGGGATGCAAAGTCAACTTTCTTCCATCCTAAGGAGGATAAGAAAATTAAATGCTGGTAGTGTGTGAAAGAGATGTGAGATTAGCGGGAATGTGCAATAGTAGCCAACAAATATACAGGAAGCGCCAGAGTGTGCATATTCTGGACCAAGTCTTAATTTTGATTCTAGTTACATTTTCTTAGTAGCAGTTTACATGTTTTCATTTGTTACATGAACCTATCAATATCAATTTTTCTCTTGTATTCCTCTAACATCACTGAATTTTCTCTCATATTCGCCCTGCAGAAGCCTTACAACATGAAGATAATATAAAACCAAAATTATGAACAGCAGATAGCAGGAGTAATATCTCAAGTGTAGGATAAAATATACAGCTCAATCAAAGCAGCAAAAATCAAGATGATGAGACGTAATTATGTTATTGTAACCAAACATCTCATATACAAAAACACAAACATGACATATAACAAATAAATGTGAAGCAGGAATTTGAGCACGGCATCAATATGAAGTTGTAATATTGAAGAAAACAAGCAGCCACATGAACCAATAAAGCTAGGAAACAAGTGAAAAATATCATACTAACAATAGTCCATCCAATAATAACAGAAATTCTTGAATTGATCATCCTCAATTAACTTTCCCAGGTCTTTGCTTAATCAAGCATGCTTAATGCTTTCAGAGATGGATCCATAATCATTTAAATTATAAAAGAATGAGACAAGACGCACCTCGAGCTGACCTTTATGGTCATCAAGCATTTCAACATCCAATAGGACCTGCTTTAACTGCATACCATTTCCATCATAGTGAGGGCGACTTGTATAATGGTTAAAACATTAAAAAACAGTCCCATCATACAAGGAAGAGGTCAACATATGCAATATTTCAGTGATTTAGTTGTAGAGCGGAAGAGGATAAAGCTAAAAGACCTGCTCTTCAAGGACATTCTTTTCATCATAGGATGAGGCCTTTCCTTCTTTTATTCGCTCTTCAGCACTATCTGAGCCCTTGACACTTCCAGAAGCATCGCTTTGTCCGTCTAAATGCTGCCTTTTCTTGTGCCTTCTCTCACTGGGTAATAAACCCACATATGATCACTCTAAAATTAGATTCAATATGAATGTTTGAAAGATGCTTTACATAATAAGAAATCGGAAAACTAGGATATTCTGCCAGCTTGTTAGAAACAACAAAAATATTGATGATCATGGGAACATTAATATCATGGAAGATACTTATAAATTTTGAGAAATTAACAGTTTTTTTTAAAAGATACAGATAAATGACATTATGAAGAGACTACCCAACTTCCACAAATAAAAAATGACAAAAAATTGTGGGATAGGAAAGATAGGACAATCTGCAAAAAATTTATCTATTTACCTCCTCTTCCCTGGTGACCTTGAACGGCTATATCCTGTACACAATGTTGCAACAGACAAACAGCAAAAAACTCAGGAAATGATTACTAGTGCAGAGTGTAAAAACTTAGATTTACATGAAGTTCCTCTACAGTCACATACTTCATGCAGAATACAAAATAAAGTTCAGCGTGCTAAAAAATATAATTAGCATGCAGCAAGCCAAGGCACAACCATATAGTAGGAAAGAGTTGATGTTCAAGAGACCACTTACCCCTATCATAAGGAGCCGCTTTCTGACCATGGAATGAATGCCGGCCTCTTGTGTCTCTACCTGGGGATCTTCGATAAGGAGAATGCCTTCTTTCCAGCTTTTCCCTCAGGTCACTACCTCGATGGCTTCTCCTATCTGAGATGGATAAAAAATATTTCCAGTAGAAAATTCTCCCTTCATAGTTAAAAGTTAAGACGATGAACCTAAATCCATAATCAAGATTAGCTTACCATTATTGCGAGTAATAATGAGAAACATAATAATGAATAGTACTAGTGCCTTCTTGCCAGTTCCATTAAGGACCATGCAATATAACGCCCCCTTAGAACTGAATAGGTATAATCCTACCGGAGTTTGAGCTTATACCACTGAGAAACCCTTGGGATATCAAAGAAGCAACTTATAGAGGATAGCTGATAGGGCTGCCTTCTTGAGCAATAAGAAATGTAGCATAACCTGAACTTTCAAGACTTGCTGCTGGCGCCATAATTAGGTAATAATAATTTAATGAACGTCCCATTCAAATGATTTGGTAAGACTTGCCAACCAGATCATCCCATAATAAGCTGCACCTCTCCACCCAGGAAATGCCTTAGCCATGTTATTCAAGAAGCATATCACAGATGAATTGAAATACCATGTGCTGAAGGAACTGCAGGACTCCCTAAAGAAAACATGTGGATATTGACTGAACCTGTCGCTATTGATCATGGCAAATGCAGCATATACGAGCAGCCTCATGGCAGAAAACCTAACTACTAAGGTTTCTTGTATATGGGAGTATAGCCATGGAAATATGTCATAGTGGGTGCTGCATTAAGAAATACGAGCCAGCGCAGACCTTAAATCTTTCACTTAATATAAGCTTCATAATAAGAAATCCACATCGACGTTGATGCTTTAACACTAGCTATACTTGCATCATTGGTTTGATTACTAATTCAAGAAACCATGATTTATCAACACATTCTGCACATGTTCCTTACAGTATTTGACTCTTGAATGAGTCTGATGAAAAATACAAGTGTGACTTTTCATCTGCAAACAATGATATTCAGTTCCAGAATTATTTAGAATAGGTTAAGGGCATCATTAAGAAGATCATAGCATGCATGTAACCAAAGACTAATTCAGGCTGCATAAAACATATGCCAGGACGCCAGGTTAATAAGAAAAGGGGATAAAAGACTAAGCATGTGACAACTCAGAAAGCCACTTCTAAAGTTTCTGGAATAGCGATGATGGAAATGAGCAACATAAGAACTTGAAGAATAGCATGTCTTAAGATTCATCTAACTGCGACTGTGTACCTTCGCCACACATTTAAATGCCACTTCGCATTTCTTGTTTAATGAATTTTCTTGTGTTATTTTCTATAAAGTTCTTTATTAAACATCTAAGAGTTCCCTATCCTCTCTAGACATTCAACACAAAGTCCACACAAGAAGATCACACTAGTCCCAAGAAAGCAATTACATCATCATTTTGCTCCCAAGAAAGCAATTACATTGTCATTTCGCCACCCAGTTATGGCTATTATAGCTTTACATATACAGTTCTCTCAAGCATATTGGGCCATCGGATACAAAGGCTACGCTTATTTGTTTGCATACTAAAACAAGTAGAAGGCATCATGATACTGCAGTATATAGATTTACCAAAAGAAATTCCTCAGTATTTTCATGTGTTATGTTCTGTTCAAGCAACCAAGATGGATATCTATATCGTGGATTCTACTTCGCCACAATGAATTGCTATTCAGTTAGAATCTTTGACGTTATTTCTGATTCTAATTTGCCAATGTCCTCTACATTCTTTTGGCAGACCTCACATGCAATTCAATTAATCACCACTACGTCAACACCATATCATTATTTGCTATCACAAACCATGATGCTTCTGCTTCAAATCTAAATCAAATGAACCAAACTGGGAAAACAATTGGGCTTGAAATCTTTGCCACCAATTAGTCATATCCTTTTGGTCCATCTATAGTGAAGCGTATACATCTAGTTGTTACGCAATGTGGTCGTCAAAGCATCACTACTGAAATTTTTAACATATGTCAAGATACTCACCACATAAATAATAGATAAAACTTTTCAATACGAAGGTAAGTTACAAGGCATCACAAGCAATACATATTTGATGTAACCAGTCCAAATATTCTATCCATATAAATTCAGAACATACAAATCAACAGTCACCGCAGTTATATCCGTTAACTACTAGAACAATATTATGACATACAAACAATTTTCACCAACGTACACAGTAAAACAACCAACATAAACATAAACAGCGGATCAAATACATATAAAAAAAATAAAAGTCTCTCAACCAGCTTCCTTCCCATTAAAAAGAACTAAATAACTAATTAAATGGTTCAAATAACTGCCGAGCAGATAGTGTGAATTTTCCGTTTAGTTTATTACCATTGAAAGAACCAGAAAATCGTCGAAGTTCAGCATTGCCATGAGCAAAAGAGCAAGTCTGACGAGGGCAATGACCTCTTTGATAGAGTACACAGAGCTTCGTTTTGTACAGCTTTCGGTCCAACATAGTCGAAAATAAACGGTCTTAATTCCTCCAAGGAAAACAAAGAAAACCGCGGTCGAGATTTATACAGCGAATACCGTAATCGACTGCACAGAATAGAATAACTGTATTCCTGCAAGTGATGAGCAGGTGCTTAGGATTAATCGGAGAGTATCATAAAGAAAACCCTAAAACATATTAGATTTAATGTAACCCTAACATAGGAATTTAGAAACCCTAGCCACAGTATGATATGTGTTTGAGAAATAACCTGAGAGAGAAGAAGACTACGAAGCTGTCTGGGCGAGAGAAATCTTTACTGCTGAAAATGGGTGGGCAGAAGATGAATTTTTATACGCCATCTGAGCGTGTACATCAGTGTTTGGATTTATAATCTAGAAGTATAAGTGGCCGGGATGAGTTGGTCATCAAAACCGTTCATCTTCTTGGCAGCGTCTTCTATACGTCAAGACTTTACTGGATGGATGATGTTAACCTGTGCTTTTAATATGCTTTTGACGTTTCTGAGCCGTTCATTTCCACCACAGACTAATAGTGTCTTAGGATCCTAAACTGGATATCCCTTTTGGTAGAGGGCCTATCTAAGATGTGAGCCAGAATGTGAACCGTTCGATGACCAAAGTTTGGACCCAGCTCGTACTTCCGATGCATGTAAACTAGATCGTACATTTGTTGGTCGCTACGGAGAAAGTATGAGGGCAGAAAGTCTAAAGATTCTAATCATCATAGGTAGGACTGCCCATGGGCTACAAAATCTGTAATGCTCAGGGATCTAAAATTTCATCATTCTAGAAAAGGACTAACAAAAACGGTGTATGTATGGCATTTTTGAGATATTACAGCATATCTCAAATGTGCACCTTATTTAACCGCGTTATCTCTGGCATATCT
The DNA here is from genome assembly GCA_035236585.1 of Warburgia ugandensis. NCBI lineage: Eukaryota > Viridiplantae > Streptophyta > Magnoliopsida > Canellales > Canellaceae > Warburgia > Warburgia ugandensis. Next base: position 61,093,867 of record CP141137.1, read on the forward strand.
AAGATATCAGGTTTATTTAACCTCATTATCTCTGGCATATCTAAGATATTGGTTTTATTTAACTTTTGTCATATTAATATGTTTGGTAATATTTAAAATATGCTAAATGTAGATTCAAGTGTAATGTTCACTCCTGTAGAGAGACAAAAAAAAAGTGCATTTTTTAGAGAGAGGAAAAAGGGCGTTTTCCTGTGTGGAATTCTATAGCATGCAACCACTAGTATTGATAACCCAGTGAACCCACCCTAGTGAATCCACCCCATTCTGATTCCATAGCTTCTGTCCAGCCAAGACTTGTTGGTCTGGATTTTTCCTACTGAGGTTCTACGAAATCCCAAGCATCACGGAGTGATGCCTCAAAGTTAGTCGAATCAATTGCAGTAGGTAAGAAGCTGGTTATGTCATCACTAGTCCCAAAACCACCACCTCGTATAACATCATTAGGTGTTATAGCAGCCTCCATATTCACTTCTCCTACAGCACCCTTGTTTCCAGAATGGGCATCTGGGGTGACATCGCCTTTCCCTACCTTAACTTCCCCAACATTTTTTAAGGCATCAGCACCCTGGTTCTCTCCATCACTTGCACCCATCTTTGGAGAATCAGATCCAGCTATGTCATTTCTCACGTTACATGCATGCTTATTTGTTACAATAAGGTTCAGATACATGGGCAGCATTCACCCGAATGCCTTCTTGATTGGAAGAGACGGATGGATATTGCAGTTGGATCAGCTGTGGGTATTGTGTGAGTCTGGAAAATCAAATGCATTCTTCTTGTTTGATTTTGTGTTGCAAATATAATCAAGATCATTGGAAGGGTGGCTACGCACATTCAGAAGCATAGCTGGGATGTGATCTGGTGTGGTTTGTGGTATTTGTATTGTATTTGTTCTTGTTTAGTATGTTAAAAACATAATTCATAATATTGTGCTTTTTGAGTGCTCTAATAAAGTTCCCTATTCCAAGACTGAATTCTCTAGCAAATGGTTAGTACATAATAATAAAGCAAAGAAATTGCAGATTGCTCACTTTCAAAATTTTATCTTGTCCTTCATATGTGAAAATTGATTTTAATCTTCGTAAGCCCTGTCAATTGCAAGGAAATTCATGGGTGAATGTAATGAAGCTCTCTGCAAAGAAATTAAGAGGTTCATACCAAGTTCTAAAGAAAATGATAATTACAAACTAGGGAATAACCCATATGTGGCCTTTGCTATGGCTTGAGACTCTGAAAGAGAGAGGAGAGATTGACAAAAAGCAAGCAGAGATGAAAAAATTGGAAGATGAATTGAATGAATTGAAAGAGTAAACTGCTAGAGATTCTCTGAAGACCTTTTAATCTTCTCAAGATCTTTTGATTATGTTATTTAACAAGGAAATGAGAGTATTTCACATACAATTTTGCAACATTTTGAGCTACAAAAATGCATATACAACAAAGGTACTATAAAATCCTGGGCCTTAGGAATATCATAGCATAGATGAATGGCCTAGATCATTGATGAATATCAAGGTGTTAGTTGATATCATGGCATATGCCAGAAATGCAGCTTATTTAACTGTGATATTTGAGAGGCATGTGTTTCTCATATCTGAGGCATATCTCAGATATCATAAAAAATATCACCAGAGATATCACTAAATAAATATCACATATCTCAGATATCACAAAATATATGACACATATCTCATATATCACACAAGATATCATCAGAGATATTACAGGAGATGTACCAACAAAATGCCAAACATGTGCCATTAAATAAACCCCCCTAACAAAATCCTCAAATCTGCTCCCTAGTGAATTACTGAAGATACAAACTAGCCTTCGATCTCTTCTTCTTCTTCCTTTTCCTCTTTGAAAAAGATTTGAGAACATTGTTGCTGTTGGGATGATCCCATTCTAGTGCATCCCACCATTTTCTGCTGCCCCAAACTAGACGAGAATGAGGTAAATTATCAACAGATTGAAGGAGCTTCTTCAACTTCGGACACTTTGTTACTTTGATCGACCGCAAGGACTTACAAACTAACACCACCGTGCCAATTCTCCTCAATTCTGGTGGAAAATCTAGTACTTGGCGCTTTAACCTTGGGAGTGCAATCTCTTCTTCACATTCTAGCATCTGCTTCATGCTATTGCAATTTACGAGTTCAACCTCTTCAAGATTTTGGAGGCTCTGCAACAACCCGATGGAGAACAAATTCTTAAAAGTTATGACATAATTCAACCTTCAAGACCTTCAGGTTTTCGAACGTGTTGCACCAATCGCCTCCCTCACATAGGGCCCTTAGATTAGGCAGATCCCACAGGTGTAATATCTCTAAGGTGGCTACCGTGTTGTCCGCGGACCCGACGATGCACTCAAATCTGATTGCATCTTGATATAAAAACATTCCTTCAAATCCCTCAAACGTAACAGGAAAGTTCAGAGAATCAAATTATGTTGTTACAAGCCTCAATGTTCAAGAGGAGTGTTTTCGGAGAGCATGAGAGAGCTCCCTCCACTAACAAGATCACAACCTCCGATTTGTACTACATGATTCCAAGGAGAAGAGGATGGCAGTGGAAGATCCGATACCTCACCTATAAGAACTTGCCACTGGCTGCATTTCACGTACTGAACAAAGGGCAGCCATGGTACACTAAGCTCCCATGTATGCTGGGTCCAGGGAAGGGGCACACCACAAAGGGTTAATAGTATGTAGTCTTACCTTGCATTTTGCAAGAGGCTATTTCCACGCCTTGAACCAGTGACCTTAAGGTCACACGACAACTCTACTGTTGCGCCAAGGCTCCCCTTACTTTCACATACTGAACAAAGCTCGGTAAATCAATGAAATGCATTTCCACATTAGCCAAGTGCCGGCATCTCATGATCTCATCAATATCAGTTTCATCCATCGGTAACAGGTTGAATCTCCATCTGTAGTTGCTTTGGTACATCGACAGGTCTTCAAGAAGCAAGAGGTTGTGCATTACTCCAGTAGGAAACTTCTTTAGACGGTATGTCCGTGATAGGTTAAGCATCGGAACTTCACCAACTTTTCTATCCCTTGAGGCAATTCTTCGATGCGAGAGGATACAGGTTCAACATCCTCAATTTCTTGAGGTTTGCCAGAGAAGGTAAGTTTTGTAGGTAGGGACAATAATGTAGCATTGATGCACGGAGGTTCTTCATGTGAGAAATCAACATTGGCAGGTTCTCAATCCGCAAGAACTTGGAGATTTTCATGTACTTAAAGAAGCCTTCCGATATACACTTTAACCGATGGTTCTGTTGCAATAACAAGGTAGAGAGTTTAGGACATTTGGGTTGATGTGGAAGCTCTTGAATGTTGTTTCTCATTAGCAAAATCCTCTCTGCATCCTCTGTCCATTCCTCCAGCACCTTCAACTGAATGCCAGCTTTGGCTATGAATCGAGGGTTTCCTCTTGTTATATCAACAGCCATATCCTGATCAAATCATGCATCTTGATACATTCCCGCTATATTTGTTATAAGCACTCTCTAGCATGCATGCGTCTTTGAGTTCAGTCAGTATAACTTTTGCTTTGTTAATCTCAGCTTCTCTGCTCCCCAGTTCATCTATTAACCCTTCAAAGATCCAATAGTCCATTAGCTCCATGACAGAAATCTCATAATCTTCAGGATACAGCGCACAGTATAAGAAACAAGCTCGGAACTTATCATTTCTTAAATGAAGATTACTGAAATGTAGACATTGCAAGACTTCAGCTTCCATATCCTTAATTTCAGATGCTTTTCTGACCTAACCTCTTCTCTGCCATTTTTTGATAAATTAAGCCCAATTGCCTCTGCAAGATTCCTTTGTAGACCCTCCGAAGTTTGGAATTTTGACACGGTTACCCACAGAATGCCTTCAAAAGACTCAGATTGTGCAAGAAAATTGTTTATGTGCTTCATGATGGTTGTTTTTCCAACACCACCCATTCCGTAGATTCCAATTTTCGTTAGTGATTCATCCATTAAGCAGTCAATTACTTCCATCATTTTCTCTGCAGCTTTGTCAACAAGTGTAATGTCGGGGTGGACCTGCTATGGTCCATGCCCATGAGATATCCATTGAATTCCAAAATGTCCGTATCACCTCAAACTTCTATAATGACGGCTGACGGTGCCATAAAAGGTGACCATAACAGCAGCTAATTTTGACATTCACACACCTGTATTTCTATGAGTATGAGATTAAGAACTAGGAGAGGTAAGAGAGTTACAGAGATTGTAATCTAATTAGAATAGTATTTCCTCTGTCGTGGATGTAGGTCGTTTGGCCGAACCACATAAAATTGTCTCTCTTGTGTGATGTGGGGTGTTCTCTCCTAAATCATAAATCCTAGATGCCAGATCATGGCGGATCTGGCACATCATGCAGTTGTGGGTAAGGCTCGAGTTTCCCGCATTAGCTCAAGAAACAACCTGTCAGAAAATTGCACCTCGTGAAGATTGGTTGCCTCTTCGATCATCTTTGTAATGAGCTTGGCCTTCTTCAAGTTCAAATAGCAATTAAGAAACCAACAAGTCGGGCACCTCTCTGCTGCAAGTTTTGCTTCAATGCTCTGCACTTCATGTCTTAGCTTGCCCACATTTTCTAGCCATACTTCGACTTCTTTCTTGGGCTTTCACTCTGCTTTATTTAATTCTGCCCTTACATCAGTCTCTTTGGCATTCAATTTCTGCATATTTTCTACTAAACTTTCTATTTTTCCTTCGCGTCTCAAAGAAAGAAGTTGCTTTAGCTTTGCAGACAAACAGGTCACAAGTACAACAACTGCTTCGACAACTTCCATATCTTCTGTTCTAAACCAAATGTTACAAACGATGTCATAGTAGAAAATCAAATAATTGAAGCTCAATTGCATGAACTAATAGTATGACATATGAGGGAACAAGCAAGATTCAAATAGACAGTGTAACTAACAAATAAGAATAAACTTTTCAGAAAGGGTTCATCATCGTAGCCGTCGTTGTCATCATGACCTTATCCTGATTAGGGGTCAACCATGGGAATCTTATTCCTCCATTCCCCTCTATTAAGTGTCATGTCTTCATTTATTCCCAAAATTTTAAATCTTTTCTCACCACTTTTGTCCACCTTCTTTTTGGTCTTCCCTTTGTCCTTTTAGAATCTTTAACTTGAATTGTCTTACTCCTTCTAACTAGTGCTTTATTTGATCTCCATTGGACATACCAAACCATCTAAGTCTAATCTCTCTCATCTTGTTACCTATTGGTGCTACTTATAAGTTTCCTCTAATGTTTTCATTTCCAATTCTATCCTTTATTGTCTTGTCATGCATCCATCTCAACATCCTCATTTATGCTGTGCTCGTCTCATGTACATGTTGTTCCTTTACTGTCCAACACTAATCTATGGAGCATGGTAGGGCTTACAAGCATCCTGTAGAATTTTCCTTTCAATTTGAGTGGTACCCTCCTATCATACAAAACTTTAGAGGTGTGTCTCCTTTTATTCCAACCCACTTGGATTCTCTTGGTAACCTCCCTGTCAATCTCTCCGCTCTTATTAATTAAAAATGTTCCCAAGTATTGAAAGTAGGTTTTTTGGGGATTTCTTAGTTCTCAATCTTTACTGGTTCTCCACTCTTAGTGTCTTAATTCATTTAATGTTAAATCCTTTAGATTCTAGTGCATCTCTCCATAACTTTAGCTTTATGTTTATGCCCTCCCTTGTCTTAACAATCAAAACTATACTATCGACAAATAATATGTATCATGGAATCTCCTCATATTGCTATTTTGTTAACTCATCTATAACCAACGTAAACAGGTACGAGCTCGATGATGATCCTTGGTGCAATCCTATAGTAATAGGAAAATCACAAGTCTCTCCACTAGTGGTCATACCCCGATGTATATATCATTAATTAGGTCTACATACCCCGATGAAAGTCCTTTCTTACCCAAAACTAACCAAATTAACTCTCTAGGGATCCTCTCATAAGATTTTTCTAAGTCAATAAATACTGTGTGGAGATCCTTCCTCCTCTCTATATATTTCTCCATCAATTGTCTAAGTAGAAAAATAGCTTCAATGTAGACCTCCAAAGCATGAAACCAAGTTTGTTCTCAGATACACTCATCTCACATCGTAGTTTCTTATCAATTGCTCTTTCAAAAATTTCTTGGTATGGCTCATAAGTTTGATCTCATGATAATTAGTGCAATTATGTACGTCTTCTTTATTCTTATACATTAGTAAAATCGAGCTCTTCCTCCATTCATCCAGCATTTTCTCCGATTTTACAATGTTGTTAAACGACTTTGTCAACAAAACTACTCCAATATCTTTCATATGCTTCTAAACCGTTGTTGGTACACCATCAGGACCTAAAGGTTTTCTTGATTTTATCTTTTTTTAAGACTCATTCACTTCAAATATTCTAATCATACTGTTGTATCTATAATGTTCAAAGTTATTTGGGTTTATGGTACTTCCAATCCCTATATTCTCAAGGCAATTGCCATTTAACAATTTTTGAAAGTAACTTTTTCACCTAATTTGATTTCATCATCTTTGAGTAATACCCTTTGGTCATCACTTTTAATGCCCTTAATGTGGTCTAAGTCCTTGCTCTCATGTTTTCTTATTTTTACAAGTTGTATACATATTTCTCACCTTCTCTTGATTTAATTTATTCTGGAGACCACCATATGCTTTAAATTTAGCCTCACTTACTATTTTCTTAGCAAACTTTTTAGCATTCTATATTACTTAAAGTTTTTGTTATTTTTAGTCCTTTGTCATGCTTTAAAACACACTTGTTTATGTCTAATAACTTTTTACAGTCTTTCACTCTATTGTCAAGTTTCCTTTATTGTTTGCTTTTTACCTTTAGATATTCCTAAAACATCCTTGTTATTTTCTTAATGGACTTGGCCATATTAGTCTACATAGTGTTTACTTCTATTTCATTGTTCTAGTTTCCTTCTACTATCAACTTATTTGCAAATGATGTTATCTTCTCCTTTTTAAAGTTTCACTACTTAATTTTGAACACCTATTAAGTTCATTTCCTTTCTTCTATCTTTTCGTATAGATATCTATAACCATTAACCTATGTTATAAGATTAAACTCTTACTAGGTATCACCTTATAATCCTTACACATTAATGTTTTGGTATTCTTAAGTAGAAAAAAGTCTATTTGACTTTTATATAGTCCACTTTTAAAGGTTATAAAGTGTTCATCTCTCTTCCTACAGAATGTGTTTGGTAGAGCTATGTTATACACCAACAGAAAATCAATCATAGCTTTCTCCATCCCATTTCTATCTCCAATACCATATCCTCCATGTACCCTATCATATCCTTCTTTGTCTTTTCCTATATGACTATCAAGTGTTTAAATTTGTATAAAATACCCTTAGTTTAACATTTAATTAGCTCATCTAATCGATTAATTTTGTAATTTTTAGATAAAATATGAATTTTAGCTTCAATTGATCATCCAACCATTGATTTGTAAAATTTAACGGTCAAATGATCATATAAGCTAATCATATATGTAATGTACAGTGTAGATGATTCTAATTTAGTCTTATATTTTGCAAATCAACCAAAATAGGCTTGCATAACTAAGATCAAAATTTACGGTGCCAAATCATCCTAAAAAGCATTGAATGGTTGGGATCAAATCAATAAACTAGATCACTCACAAGACAAGAGGGAATAATTTCTAATTGAAGACTGGGAAAGAATAAGAATCACGTAAAAAGAAGACACACAAAGAGGAAGGCACTGCCTAGCATAAAAAGAGGATATCTTTGAAAATAGAAAGGGGAGTTGGTGACTTTCCAAGTTTGAGAAGTTTTTAACCATAGAAAAAGCTTGAAGGAAAATAGGGGGAAAACAAAATTAAAAGGAGGATGAATTAGGCAAGAGATCCAAAGAGGAAACTCAAGATGTTATATAAAAGGAGGAGGAAGACAGAAAAAGATGCCAATTCTCTTCTAGGCTTTTTCTTTGCCAGCTAGCTTCGACAACCTCAGGAGGAGAACCACTGCACCACCCCCATCACTAATCCCTCTTCCTTCTCTCTCTCTCTCTCTCTCTCTCTCTCTCTCTCTCTCTCTCTCTCTCTCTCTCTCTCTCTCTCTCTCTCTCTCTCTCTCTCTCTCTCTCTCTCTCTCTCTCTCTCTCTCTCTCTCTCTCTCTCTCTCTCCTACACGCCATCTTCTCCCTTCACTGTAGGAGAAAACCCAAGTTGGGTTTTCCCTATTTTTCTCCTTCTTCTCTTCTTCCCACCTCATCTCCACTATCTGCTTCATTGTCTTCCTCAGTCAGTTGCTTTTATTTTTTTGTTTAAAACCAAAAAATTAGAAAATTACAACTTTGTCCTTTAGACAATAATTCTAATTCCATTTTCATCCTTTTCTAATCTAATCCCAGTTTTGTCTTATCCATATTATGTGCTATTCTTAGATTAATCCAAGAACTGAGTTATTCAAATCCTATTTTATTTAAGATTAACCAAATCAATCGTCTAACTTTAATAAAGAGGATTTCTTTATTTCTTGATCTTTTCCATATTAGATTTTAAATTAATCTTTCAAATTTTTTCTTAGGAAATCTCTTAGCTTATCCATCACCCCTGATCTTCAATCTAAAAACCAAAAATTCGATCTAAGCCATCCAAAACCCAAAATCCTTCTTTAGTCCGGATCTTCAATTTTTGGGGAATCTATTTAATTTAGCCATTGGATCCTTAATCAGAGATATCAGTGAGAGATTGATGAAGGCCAATCAACTTTAATGTTGTCATATTTGAAGAAATTTGTCATAATCAAGCTAGAAAGTGAATTTTATTTAATTTTTAGTTAATTTTTTTTTGTCTTTTTGAACTTGGATTTCTGTAATTTTCATTTGTTGAATATATTTGAGTTTATAAATATATATTTTTAATTTCTCTTCTCTTTTTTTTTTAATTTTTTATCAATTAAATTTTATTTGAACTCCATCTTTTTAAGTTGAGTTCCTATAGGATCGACCCATACTTGCATAAGCTACAATACAATAGCCCGTGCACTTGTAGTAAATAATCAACAATGACCATTTAACTCTAGTCTTATAAATATCAACTATTTGTTGGGAATTTCTTACATGACTCTCTTCATATCTTCCTAGAACTTTCTCTTGATTCTATCTTCTAACCACACTTGCGATACATATGCACTTATAACATTTGTAATAATCCTATCAATAGTTCTTTGAATGTCTACAATTTTATCCTTCAATTATTTATCCACCACTATCCCTACATCAGTTCTATTATTGTCCTTTCCTAAATAATAAAGCTTATACTCATAATTTCTCTAGTTTTAGTCCCTTTCCACTTGGTTTCCTCTATATAAATGATGTTGAACATTTCATTCTATCTCCTAACACTAGTCTCTTACATATCAATGTGCATATATTCCATGTGGTGATACAAATCTTATTCTCCTAAGTTAGCCCATTTACTTGCACACTTTTCAACCCCCTTGACATGAACTCATTAATACTTTTCACTACACCCAATTTCTAATACATCACATCACTTTCAAGGGAAGATTCTAGCAACCTTGCTCATTTTTCACTACACCTGGGATCTGAAGTAGCATGTCACTTCTAAAGGAATGCCCTAGTAGCCTTTGTCTATTTTTAACTATATTCACAATTCAATCTAGTGCATCTCTTACAAAAAACACCTGAACTTGAAGGAATGTCAATCATTGATTCATGCTATGGGGTTTGCCATAAGTTTTCCTTATCGACTGGCACCTGATGCAAAACCCTCCTCCTTTTTTTATCCGGGCTTGGGACTGGCAATGGCGGAATTAAACTTTAAGGAAAGGGTTACTTGAACCAAGTAAATGGAATCATAGATGATAGATGGAGAGAGATGATAGTTAGGCGTATTCACACACACAAGTATAGAGAGAAATCAATTGCATTAGTTTGGTTGATTGAAAGAATAAATTTAGTAAAACAAATGGCTTTATTTTTTGGTTTAAAAGCTTTGAAGAATTTCCTAATGTTTGATGTAACTCAAACAAAAAGGATAACTACAAACCACAGCATGAAAGACTTGCTAAAAGATGTGCAGAGTAAATAGTCAACAAGAACTTTGATGGTCTATTTATCCAAAACGTGGCATAACATTGAAAGCTGAGGAAAAAAAAAAAAGCTGAGGGAGTCTAGGAGGAAAAGCAAAACCACACACAAAGAAGAGCTCAAGATAACTCTACCCATGTCCAAAGCCACATATGGAAATAGGGTGTCTGCTCCTCAAACAAAAACATGCCAATAAGCTATTTAATTAGTCATGTTCAGCAAAAAAATACAAAGATTCAGTGGCATGACGCAAGGCATTATACGAGGAGGAAGAGATAGAGGAACATATGTTTGCAAACTTCTAACCCCAATACTTGCTGACACTTTAAAGAATAAAAAAACTGTCCCAGGGCAAGGTTGATTCTTGGTTATGACTAAGCCTAAACTTGACATCTAAATTCTTTACAGTGATGTTTGATACAGGGATAACAAACTGCAGACACAGACACTATTCTCCATGGATAGTTAGTTTATCTACTACTATTTCCAAGGGAATATCTAAATGTTTTCAATATAAGATAATTAGATCCATTTCATAAGCTGCTTTTCTAAATGAATTTTTGTTAATATCTTTGCAGCTGCTAGAGACAAGAGACAAGATAAACAGTGTGGATAGTTTTTTCTATGCTTTGTTATCCATGGATAATAGTGTTATCTATGACATGCAAGTTTACACAAAATACAAATTAGAGTAGACTAACAGTATGCCTATACACAAATAGGAGAAGGCTTTACATTTTCTATAATTCATACATGCGAGGAGCAATGATTATAAGTGATTCTCTTTCTTCTCCATACACTAAACCACCAACAAAGCTTAGATGCGTGTGGCACAATGAAGTTCTCCACACTGGACATACATTTGTGGCACAATCAAGTTCTCCACAATCAAGTTGTCATTATGTGACCTTGAGGTCACTGGTTCAAAGTTTGGAATCAGCCTCTTGCAAAATGCAAGGTAAGGTTGCCTACTATAGGCCCTTGTGGTCCACCCCTTCCCCGGACCCCGTATAGGCATTAGCTTCATGCACCAGTGCTGCCCTTACATATTTTGATCCATACTATTCCATTTGCAAGCCTCATCTTAGATAAGTCACATGATCCATAAATCTTCTCTGTTGAAAACACGTAGCGGATCTGAGGAGAGTTATGGATGGCTAATGAAGGGGTAGGACACACTCTCTCTCTCTCTCTCTCTCTCTCTCTCTCTCTCTCTCTCTCTCTCTCTCTCTCTCTCTCTCTCTCTCTCTCATATTAAAAATGAGAGCCACACCCTCTTTTGTAGTTTTATGGTAAAAGTATATGTGTAGTTTTTGAATAATTATATTGTTCTTAGTAAACATCTTCCTATACATGGGCCACATCACCAAAATACATTCTTTAAAAAAATCTAAAAATTGATTTTTTAGATATTTTTAATACCTTTAATTATTCTACCATTGTTTATAGAACTTAAAAACTAAAAAATAGTACATTCTTCTAATGTATGTGATTTTTAGGTTAGACCTCATATATTTACAAAATAGCTAAGATGAATGGTTGATAAAAGTATGATGAAACTCCAAAAGAAAGTATGGCATTAGTACCAAAGGGGTGTAGGAATATCATCTCTCTTAAAAATTGAAAAAAAAAATACCATTTATTATACAAACTATTTTTTGCACATCAATCACTTAACTATTCAATAATTGTGCAGCATAAGTCCTGCTATTCAACATTCATCTATGAACGTCTAATATAAGCTCCCACAACAAATATTATAATATTTTAGACAGAAGTTTAACAAATAGTTAGGGACAAAAGTGAAAAAACAATAATTGTAACAACCACAAATTTAAGTTAATTTCTAAGTAATTATAACATATTTTAATTGAAATAAATTTGAAATTTTAATTCCTTGAAAATTGAATTTCAAGGAAGTGAATGAACCTCAAAATTTGAATTTGAAATTATCAAAATGAAAACTATGTGTCTAGACGATTTTAACAATACTAATTTTGCACGAAACAGAGATTGAGTTAGTAAAACTCCAAAATTTTACTAATTTAGGGGGTCCAAATTGATGATGACACCCCCAATGTTGTTCGTTTGTGAACTGCAATGGGCGTGACATGCGAACTGATAGCTACCACATCGGCCCAGTTCCCATGTCGGGCAATGACCCAAAACATGTCAAAATGAGGGATGCTAGAGAAAGGAGGGGAAACCCCAGTGTCTGCCATCCTTCCCTCTTCACTATTCAATGCATGCCACCCTGTCGTTCAGATCTCCCTGCCAGTGAGTCCTCTCCTTCCTCTCTAACACGAAAAAACCCCCACTATTCAATGCCCACGTTGGAAAACCCCTTTGGCCAGGTTTTGGCACTAAAAAAACACCCTTTTGCTCCTTCCATTTTCCTTGTCGGGTTGGATGGTGACTGAATTGACAACCATCATTGGCCACCTGCATGCCCTAAACCCCTCTTATCTCACCCTTCTCTTTCTTTGACTTAATCCACATGGGACTGACTATAATAGCCGAGGTCCCAACAGTCATAATATTGTCCACTTTGGGTGCCCCTATCCCTCAAGGCTTTGTTTTCTTATGTCCCCCACCCCTCTTAGGCTTCACCCCTCAGAATGTAGTTACCATTAGAGATATACAAACCCTCATAACTAGCCTAACTCCCTCTCCCCGAACGATGTGGGACTAACTCTCAGTCCCTCACCTGTAGCTCACCACCCATTTATTGGGTCGCCCACCAAGCTTCACCTCTTTCCCCCTTAGAGAACGCCCATCCCTACATGACTTCTCTAGGTCAAGTAAGCGCCTACATGCGGCTAGCCACTACATCACGAGGGGAAACTGACTATGATACCAACTATAATAGCTAGGGTCCAAACAATTACAATATTTTCTGCTTTGGGTGCCCATACACCCTCATGGATTTATTCTTCCTTGAAGGAAAAATGTGTTGTCACCGTTACAGTGTGACCATTAGAGTTATTAGAACTCTTATAACTAACCCAGCTCTCTCTCCCCAGGATGATGTGGGACTAACTCGTAGTCCCTCACTTGTAGTTTGTCATCCATTTACCAGGCCGCCCACTAGGCTTCACCTCTTCCCCCTTAGAGAGCATGCATCCTCACATGATCGCTTGAATCCCTCAATCATCTCCCATCTATGGGGTCCATAAACTTTCTCCCTTCATAGCCAATGGCATCACATGTGATTAGCCACCACACCATAAGGAAAACTAGCTTTGATACCAACTGTAATAGCCGAGGTCTCAACAATCATAATATTGTTCGTTTTGGGTGCCCATAGACCCTCATGGCTTTGCTCTGCTACAAAGGAAAAATGTGTTGTGACCGTTAGAGTTCCTTGAACTCTTATAACTAGCCTAGCTCTCTCTTCTTGGGCAATGTGGACCTAACTCTCAGTCCCTCACATGTAGCTCGTCACTCATTCACCAAGCCGCCCACCAGGCATTACCTATTGTAACAGTCGAGGTCCCAACAGTCACAATATTGTTCACTTTGGGTGCTAATACACCCTCATGGCTTTGCTCTTCCCGAAGGAAAAGCGCGTTGTTCTTAGCATCAAAGTGCATGGCATAGATGATATTGTCCTCTTTGAGATTGCCATGTCCCTCAAGGCTTTGTTTCCTACTAAGTATGACTTCAGGTTAAACCTAACTATTACTACTTTACACCACTACAAGTTGTAATGGTAATGTAGATAAAGAAATATGTTTTATAATACTTGTGTAACTATTTCTATTGCTTGATTCCATTATTCACTATTCCCTATATTAGAATCAATAATGTATTGAGCCATTCTCCTAGTTGTTTCACTAGGTGGCATCTGCTCATATTTCATTGTTCTTACATGAGCTATCTACTGTTCCTTCTTGAGTTATCTACTTTAACTAATTCTATCTTAACCTATATTTACTTACTATATTCTAACCTATATTTGAATTGTCATCTTTTTATTGGACATATGGGGTTGGAAGTGACTGGATGAACGTGCTCTGATACCAACTGTGACAACCAGGATTTTTAAAACACTTTTTGATGTTTATTTTCAAAAGATGGAGCTCCTAATTTAGAAAAAAAAAAATTTAAGATCAAACAGTGAAAAATATTTTATTTAAAATTCATTTCTAAAAGCATGGATGTCACTTTTAGTCTCTTACCATATATATATATATATATTGTTTATAAAATATATTTCTATTGAATTAACAATAAAATTTCATTTCTTGAAAATAGGACCCATCTAGTGGTTCACATACTCAGCCCTTATAAAATTTCATGAAATGTCCAAATTTCACAATCCAAATAACTAACTACAAAATACAAGAATTGTAATAAGAATATATACCCTTGATCAGTAGTATGGTTGTTGGTATCCTCATATTATATCCATCCACTCTTGTTTATCTGTATCTAAGATGCTATAAACATTCAAATATTTACAATATTTCGGCAAGCTATCCTTGACAAGGGATTTAAGAAGCATATGGAATTTAAAACATAATTTATAATTCAATAATTTCTTAATAATTCCAATATTCATATCCATCATATTCCATTTGACATTTGACATTTGAATCAAATAATTCAATTTTCATGAACCACACTCTGTATAATAAATCTATCATGTAATTTCTCCTGTGAAATCTTCTATGAACGTATTTTCTGATGATTCATATATAATTGTACAGTGTATATATGTAAATTGTTAAAACTGTATGTAATATATGCTATTTTTGAAATTCTAAAAATGTCTACTTATGTGAAAATTTGAAATTTTGTGGAAATTAGAATTTTGGGAATTTGAAGTATGAGGGCATTTTGGTAAAAAGGACAAGGACATTTTAAGTATGAGGGCATTTTGGTAAAAGGGACAATGACTAAAATTAGAGGGGGTTGTTTTGATAATGACACCCCCTTCCATCCCCGACCCCACCGTAGGCGGAGGAAGTCGGTGATCCCATTCCTTCCAAGGAAAACGTATTACCAACTATAAATCCCCCTCCCCTCTCCTCATCTCCTCCATCGCACCTCCTCTTTCTAGCTACTATTTTCCCCATTATCACCGTCGTCTTAGGGTTCCAATAGGCAAACCTTGCAACCACCGAAAAAGCTCCATCTTTCCCTCTTTGGCTCCAAACAGTAAGCCATCTCCCCTCTTCTCTGTTTCCCTCTCTTTTCTAGCTTTCCCCCTCAGATCCAGGTCGGATCTAGTCTCACTGCTCGGTGGAACACTGATGAAACCAGTACCAGAGGATCACGGGTAAACCCACCTTAAGGATCGCTCATATGATAGATCTGACCCATTTGATGTGATCTTTCGACCCTAAAACCCTAGGATAGGTAAAAACAAATAAAATATTGGACAATCTAGGATGTTGATCAGGACCGAAATCAATGGACAATTCGGGTTCATCATCCTTGATGGACGATGTTCCTAGGACGCAAGGCACGTGACGCACAAGTAGACGATGCACGCAGCAACCCTATAGCATGCTTGAAAGAGGGATGTTGCGGCACTGTCTCGACTAAACAGGATGCTCAGGCATCCTAGCAACCGGGACTTACACAACACATCCCAAGCACGTGTCCTAGATGTTGTGCGTCCTATGGATGCCATATTTTTTATTGCTCCAATCCAGATTTTGATCCAGACCATTGAATAGTGAATTGAAACAGTAATTCTGAGATTTTGGAGGCTACAGAAGTCCGATTTTAGATATGAAAGGTTTTCTAGAATCGTGTCAACAACGTGCACATGATTTTAACCTTTAAATCCTCATCAGAGCATATCTAGTTAGATTAAATCTATAAAATAGTAACCAATTACTTAGATCTAGCTAATCAGAAGATGTTCAAGCCTTAGAACTTGAATAATTGGGTGATCTAAAGGATTAATTGATAGATCTAATAAATGGATCAGGTGTATTCATCTTATAAATTGATCTAAATCATTAATTTATCTAAGGACTTAGAATTGGGCAATCAGGGAGCAATCAGAACATTATATTGAGTCATAAATCATGAATATGCATTGGAATAAATTAATAAACATGAAATTGAAGTATTTTTTATGATTAAGATTAGAATGCATAGTCAAACTACAAATTAAGGTGATTAAGAATGATCCAACGGTTGGATTGTATCAAATTCCATCGAGATGGAATAAATTGACCCTTTTAGTGATCATGAGATCTTAAAATAACAAATCTTAACTTGATTGATGATCAGATCAAGTAGATGAGTGTTGGATGTTAGGAAAATTTATTATTAAAGATAAATGAGGTGTTATAGACTATTGATCTAGATCAAAAACAAGATAAGAGAATCATTGGACAAATAAACTTATGAATTGACACAAATAAAGAGTAAAATTTATAAAGAGGCATATAAATGAAATGGAATAACACAAAAAAAGTGCTGTAGTACTGACATGTGTATCACAGCGTGCGGTTTGAGAGGAGTACGCACCTGAATTGGTGATTGTTCTTCATCGAGCTAGGTGACGACATTTAATGTTTCATATATTTTTCTAAAATTTTGCCATATCATAGCATCTTGCATGATTTGGATTGTGGTAGCATGATTTCTTTCTTATGTGCCTTGTGATTTATAAGTTTTTGTGCT
Organism: Warburgia ugandensis; assembly: GCA_035236585.1. Classification (NCBI taxonomy): domain Eukaryota; kingdom Viridiplantae; phylum Streptophyta; class Magnoliopsida; order Canellales; family Canellaceae; genus Warburgia; species Warburgia ugandensis. Next base: position 61,110,656 of record CP141137.1, read on the forward strand.
ATGATTGAATAAGATTTGATAATACATTAAATGGATTTTATTTGATCAAATTTTATGGTATTGTTACTTATGGATCTTGTATATAGGTTATGAATATCTCTTCTTTATTGCATCACTGAAATTGGATAATTTTCATAGAATTGATTATGGAGGCTTGGTGGCTAGTCCTTGAGAGGCAAACTCTAGGATGGGGGGTGTGCCTTGGGATTGTGAGCCACGAGTGCTCCTAGGTTTTTATGAGATTCATGATTTTCATGTTTTATTATTTATGATAGGTGTTTATACCCAATGAATGTCATGCTAGGAGGGATTAGGGCTAACCTCCTACCCTCTAAATTTATGAGATGATAGAAACCTGCCCACAGATGACATTTGGTAGGAGTTGGTAACATGGGTAGTCCACACTACTCTTCTGGGCCTACCCATGGGGATGGATGGTGAGACTCCCATTACGGTGTCAATAGGGAGCGGCAGTAGTTGAGACCCTAGTGTAGTTGCCACTGCAGCACGACGATCTATACTCTTATTATGTATTTATGCATGCTGAGCATTGAGATGTGATGACACTCAAAGGATTGGTATGAGTACTCATGAACTATTGAACTAGTGTGTGGGACACTCGTGGGACCCACGTACCTTGGGGTGCCTAGTATGTTTATTGTATACTCATTAACATTGCATTATATCATGTTTTACATTCATGTTATCCATATTTTATTATACATGATGCTTTGCCACTTGTATTGATATGATTCATGGTATTATGTCCTATGACTATCATCCTTTATGCTCTTATCAAATCTCACTATTTGAGTTATTCTTTTTATGTCATTATTTACATACATTAAATGTCTATGTACCTACTAAGCATTGCTTACTAATGAGGAGCTAGATGAATAGTGATTGAGATATTTCATTTGGAGATGTGTTTTAATTCTACATGAACTGTATGTGTCTATTTGTATTATTCGACTTGATTATATTGTTGTTGGGAATGTGGCAGTTGACTAGATGGGTCCTGGAGTTGTGAACTTGTTTTCAAAAGGTTTACTTGGTTAAATGAAAATTTTATTGAGTTTTAAAAGTGAAAGGTTGTGTGATGAGTTGATGGTTGATACTCGGGGTTTTCTTAAAATGAATTTCATTTGAAATTGTTTTTCGTTATTTTGGTTTAAAAAATTGGGGCACTACCTTTCAAAAAAATTTATTAAAAAGTGTTGAAAAACCCGAGTCGTCATAGTTGGTATCAGAGTAGGTTCATCCACTCATAGCCAGTCCTAATTAAAAAGTGTTGAAAACTCATGAGTGAGTTGGTATGCAAATTTTGAGGACAAAATTATTATAAGGGGGAAGATTATAATAACCCTAATTTATATGAATATAATTGAATTATTAAAAATTCAAAGTTTAATTTTTGAAGGTGGAATTGGAATTTTGAGTTCTAGGAGAATCCATTTTTATAAAAATAAAATCAAGGCTTAAAACTTAGATATTTATAATGTACTAAAAAAAACCGATCATAATGACTGTAAGTATGTCAAATTCTGAGAACGTATGAAAAATCTCTAATTTTCTCCATTTTTATGAATAAAAAGGTAAAATGGTAATTTTACTCATAACTGAGACATAAGATATCAATATTTAGAATGTATTCAAAAATTCAATTCCAACGACACTAATTTCACTCAATTCCGAGTTCAGAAGAATAAATCCTATTTTTCTCAAATTTTGAATTAAAAGGGCAAAATGATAATTTCACTTTTTAGTGGGACCCACAAAAGTTAGGTAAGCACTGAAGTCAACAATGATGCAAGTTATGCATCAGCCAACACTCAACCCCAAATGGAGGAAGTGGAATTTCCACTCCTCATTTTAATATTTTGAGTGGAATTTAGATTAAAATAAGAAATTAATTTTAAAAATTCCAAAATATGCTTATAAATACCTCAGTAAAATCCCCAAAATTTTTGAAAACTCTTACATGAAGTACCCTAGACTTCCCTAAAAAATCATCTTTGAATTCCTCCCCCATCTCCTCCAATTCTCTCTTCTTTCCCTCTTTCTCTTTCTCTCCCTAGGAAAGTGTCCCCAGATGCACCCGATAGACAACTCATGTTTGTTATCGAGGCGCGTCATCCCTGTTGAACCAAGGTTTTTGCCTAGAAACCCTATTTGAATTAGCCATGGATTCTCACTCATTAAAATAAAATCTTTAGCATTGGATCTATGCGGTCTAGGGATATCTACGAAAGCCCTAAGATTTCGTGATGATCCATCATCTGGATCTTTGGTAATTTCAAAACAAAATTCAAGCACCAGTGAATCACTGTCTTTGGCAAGTTCTTCATCTATTTATATCCAATCGAACTGTATAATCTTGATCTTAAACCGTCAGATAGCTTCCGAGAATTGAGATCTACAATTGCCCCATGATTTCTGATATTTTTTGGCAACTTTGACGGAGAAAGCTCTGTCTGTATATGTTTCCAACAAAGCTAGGGTTTCTGGTGATATTTCTAATCACTAGTGCAGTTTTCTTCACCGCCCGGCCCAGGTAGGTGCTCCCCCTCCTTTCCATGTTAAAACCCGACCTCCCTTTAAGTTTTCCAGCGTCCCTAGGATCTCCCCGGCTGTTGATCTATCAAAAATGACAAATTCGGCAACAGGATTGAGAGTCCTATCTTAGACGGCTCAAATAAAACTTCTAAGCTGTTGGATGGATTTCTGTGGCCCAAAAACCCTAGGAGATGAAATATGGGCTATTGGTTTTCACAGATGGAAGAGATCCGGTGATGGGTGATCCGACGGTCCAAATTTAGATCATCTTGCCTATCAATGGTCAACTCTCCTTGGTGACGGGTAATCCCAGGTAATGCGACGGGCCACTCTCCTGTTTTGTCACGTTTTGTGGATTTGATCCAAACCGTTGAATTTTGATATGAAATCTTATTTCTTCAATTAAGAGCACATTGTAACTCCGATTTTAGATATGAAAATATTGATAAATTCCTTATGTTATATAAAATCTATTGGAATAATGAGATATATATTTATAATTGTATTTATGTGAAATAATTGCTAAAATCCATTGTAATAGTCTTCGATCATGTCTAAGATGATCTTGAAATGTAAATCTAATTCAATAGATGGATCCATAACATCCAAAAACCTTAGTAATAATAATAATAATAAAATTTATGGACATCTGGATCAAAGAATTAAGCGGTTACAAATTGGATCAATCTAGACCCTTAAAAAAATGACTGAAATCTTATTTCCGCATTTGGGAGCCCATTTTAGCTCCAATTTTAGATCTGAAAGTTGATATGAATTTCAGATGTTGTGTAAAATTAATGGAAATATTAGATTTATGCTTTTAATTGTATTTACTTATGATAATCACTAAAATCCATTCCAACAGTAACGGATCATGATATAGATGACCTTAAAATAGAATTTGAATCAATGGATGTATTCAAGAGGTCCCAAAACGTTAAGGACAATGATCACAGCAAAAATTCTAGATCCTAGATCGATTAATTGGATAAAAACAATAAAGATCAATATCGGCCGTTAAAACTGGTTGAAATCTTAAAATCCAAATTCTAATCTCAATTTGACTCCAAATTGAGATAAAAAAAAAGTTGGGTTGGATTCCTCTTGATGTTAATAATAAGATCATAAAATGATAGTAAAATATCTAATCTTAATAAAAATGGTAAGTAAGATAATCAAGATCAAACAAGATCCATAAGGAGATCTTGAATGATCAAGAACATTAAGAATCATAACATCGTATTGTACTTAGTATGTATGTTGTAGATCAAATCTAGATCATTAGATTAGATAATCCAAACCATTGATCTAATATGATTCAAGGAAGAGAACCACGATCCTCCTCCTTAGGGATGATCAAACAACTAAACTTAGATTAAAGAAGAACTAGATGATAGAAGATCTAGGCCCTTGATCTTTATCAATAAGTATAAATTGTTGATCAAAGGATCTATGAAAGATCAAGATCAAAGAGATGGATACACAAAGACTTAGAGATAGAAAATACTTGGATTTGAAAGATTAGAAGATCATTCTAACTGTTAGATCTTTTAATTAATAGGATAAATACTTACTGAGGAAGATAGATAGCATGGATGATAGGAACACAAGGAAGATCTAGATCCTTTATATCAAAGGATAAGATTAGACAAAGAATATAAATATGAGATTATCCAAGTTGCTTATATAATGACAGTACATATGTATTTATAGATTACATACATCAATCATGGAAGATCTGAAGGGATGGATCACTACATGAAGGTAGGTAGAACCTTAAGAAGGCATCAATTTACATGATCTATGGTCTATGGAATTGTTGTTATGCATAAAATTATAAAAATAAATTATTATGAATGCATAAGAATGATAATATGCTTAGTTGCATTTGAATCACAATTGATGTATATGAGATAGAAACAAACTGTTGAAATTAGATGGAATATATGATAAATACTTGGGTATCATTTATGATTACCCTTAAACTTAGAGAAGAAAATAATAATCATGGATATCATTTGTATCAAACAATTATTGTTACACTTCATAACAATTTAGGTATATGAATACTAAATCAAAGAAAATGGGTATCATTTACAATAAATGATTATCCATAAATGAAGATGGGTATCATTCATATTAAATGGTGATCTCTACATTTAAGTAAGATCATATCCTTGATAAAAGTATACAAAATATGAGATGATGATATAAATAGACAAATCGTCTTATATGTACAAAAAGTACTTTATATACAAGCATGGAGCCTTGTGATTTTGTTTTCAACAAGCGTAGGCCTGGGGATGCTATGCTAGGAGAGTTAGTAGGGTTTGACCACTCGCTCTCTGAAACTTGTTATGATATAAGAACCTTACCTTAAGAGAGGCAGAAAGTTGGGTGGGGCAATTATGGGAAGGTTGCTACTGTGACAGTAATGGTCCCCCCATATTGACATGGATATTACATTTCCATGAAAAAGGTATGAGTGGATTATTGGGCAGTTATCCAGGTGTGCTATATGAATCAGACTGCATGCATAGTAGTCCTTTGAGTATTTTTGCATTATGATGCAATGGCATAGTGAAATAACTTATGATATGACATAATGAGATGCCGATACTGCCCAAGTAAGGGAGTATTTTCCCAGTAGAAGCTGTATGATTTATCAACTCAGTGTTTCTGAGTATGATTATTAATGTTTGAGATATTAACTATTTTTCACAAATTTTGATCGTATATATATATACATACGATATAGTGGTTTGGAATTATCATAAATTATGTGATAGAATGATCATATTTGGTATGATTCACGGAAATTGAATTATGTGATTCATATGAAATATGATGATTATGAATACTGTACTTTTGAATTATACGATTCCATACGTGTAATATCCTTAATTTTTAGGATAAAATAGGAAATTTTTAAATAAATTAAAATAAAAAATTTATGGATGGAAATTTTTCTTGAAAACATAAGAATTAGAAAGTGCTTGTCGATACGAGTCCAACGCTACCAAGAACGCGAAAACGGAGCTCAAATGAGGGAGTTATGAGCCGTCGAAGTTGTAAGGGCATTTTGGTCTTTTGACAGAGACATGTTACACAGGGGTCCAAATTGATAACGGCACCCCTGTCTTCCACACGTCTCTACCAGTCCGGCAAAATCGCCAAAGAGACGTGGAAAGAGATGTGTGGGGAAGAGTTTCTCTTCCCCCAAGACTCTAAACCCTATATTTATGCTTCCCTAGGAGCCAAAACGCTTCACTTTGAGCGTTTCTCTGAGTTTTCACTCAGAACCCTAGCCCTGCAAAGCTTTGATTTTTTCGGCAAGTGGAACCCCAGCAACACGAGCAACCATGGCTAGGTGCAAGGTAAGCCTCAATACTCCGTTTTCCCGTATTTATTAAATAGAAAAATAATTAGGAAAACATTTAAAAATTAGGAAAAAAATTTGGATTTTTAGGAATTTTGTGCACGCTACTGTTGGAGCGTGATTTCACAGATCAAACCTCGTTCATTTGGAAATCGCACCATCCAACTAGCGCACAAGAGACCCAAGAGCAAACCCTTTAAATTTGGGAGTAATCCAACGGTGGATTTCTCCAGAGAACGCAAAAACCAGTACCTATGGATGATTTTAAGAACTTGAAAAAAATCATTTAAAAACCATGGTTTTTTGGAAAAATCAGTGCAAAAGGAGGGCATAAATGGATTCTAGAGAGAATTTTGAAGAAAATGGCACAAAAATCATGCAAAACAGAGCTCTGTAGCTTCACCGGAGATGACCGGAATCCTCCGGAGTTGTCAATGGCATCGCCAGGACACACTCGGGGACGCACAGGGGAGGACGTCAAACGATGTCGTCATCGCATGCGTGCGCGGCGCCGCGCGAGCAGAAAGGCGTCGACAGGCGGTCGCGGTGGGGCCGTGACGCTGCACGTCCTAGCAACTGTGACGCACGCGGCATGCGTCCCGTGCGGCGTCTTCGTGGTTGGGCGTCTTCTTAGCGCCAATATAAGCTAGTGTAAACCGGCGAAAAAGGGAGCTGCCAGTATAAACCACCTTATGGTGGTCTGACAGGCCCCATTTGAGGGTAGTTTTCACTAAAACTTGATTTCTGGGAGCTAGAGAGGTCTAAATCACGATCCGAAAGAGGCGTTGTGACCGTATTGACGACGCGGACCTAGTTTTTACTTAAAAACTTAGAAATGACCACTTTTTCTTTAGAAAAATATTAAAATAGTGATGTGATATGTACATGTGCACTTGAATATACCAGTTAAAGGGAGTTATTAGCAAGCTAGTGGTCTCACACTGAGGTAGGTGACGACAACTAATGTTTTGCCTTGATTTTTAAACCATGTTTAAACATAGCATCATGTGTGATTGTGTTTTAAATTGCAATTATTATTTACTGTGGATTTCATGCGACATTGAGTACAGGATGGTTATTCCAAATTGAAATCTTTTACTGAATAAACTTATTTCAAATGCTTTTACAAGCATGATGTAAATTAATTATGCTTAATTAGAGACTTATTTTTTTATTATATATAGAAAATGCATAGATTTACATGGAAATGAGAATAAAGGTTTATTAGCTAGTCCTTTTATAGGCTAACCCCAGGATGAGGGGCATGTCTTGGGGATTGCAAGCTATAAGTGCTCTTGAGTTTTAGCATATACATATGATTTTCGTGTTTTATATTTGGTGACAAGTGCTCTCGCCCGGTGGGCGTCATGCTAAGAGGGATAGGGCCGGCCACCCACCTTCCGAGATTATGATGTGATGATTTTGTGATATGATAGATACCTACCCATAGATGGCATTCGGTAGGGGTTTGGTAACATGGATAGTCCACACTACTGGTCTGAGCTTTTTCAGGGGGACAGACACTAAGTCTCCCGTTATGGTGTCAATGGAGAGCGGCGGTGGTTTATACCCATGGAGGCATTACTTTGTTTTGCAATGCCTTAGATCTCGAGCGCGACACCAGGAAAGGAAAAGCTGTAGATAAACCTTGAGAGCTGCCGAAGACTACTTTTCCCTATAGTTTTAGACAGTGATGTGAGTCCTTAGAGAGGATTATCATTTGAATTTTATATATGGACTGCATACTTTATATTTGGATGTGATTTAGATGTTTGGACATATATTGGACATTTATAAAGGCGTCTATTTATTTGACGTTGATTTATACGCAGATTGTTTTATTTATGTTTAATTTACATGTATGCCATTTTAAGAAAGGAAAACTAACACCTGGAGTTTTTAAGATAGGTTTTAGTAAAATGTTAAATAAAGCTTTTCTCATGGGATCCTAAATGCTCTTATTTAAAATGCCATAAAAAAAATGTCTTAAAAATCCGGGGTGTTACAATACGTTTCTTGAATCCCCTAACAAGCAAAGCTTTCTGAGATATTGTAAATGTTTGGATGTTTATAATATCTCAGATAGAGAAGGAAAAGAATGGAGGGATACAAAAACCATATTGTTGATCAAGACTGTATGATTGTGAAAGGATTGGATTGTATTTTTTATTTGTGTATTTTGGACATCAGATGTAATAAGGGGGTTGTGTATGTGAACCACTAGATCGACCCTGCAATTTTAATAAAAATAATTTTTTATGAAAATTTATGTTGTATACAAATTTATATATGTGTGTGTGTGTGTGTGTGTGTGTGTGTGTGTGTATTGGAGTGAAATGTGGCATTTGCGTTTTTTGAAAAGAATTTCAATGAAAATGTTTCTGCTATTTAAGTTTTAGATTTTTTTGCAAAATTGGTTGACCACAATTTGAAAACAAGTAACGAAAATGCATTTCACAAACCTGGGTCACCACAGATTGATTATAATATTATCCTTAAGACGGATTCTATTATTTCGAGATAGTTGATTTCTATGAGAAGAAGGTTACTTCTGGGGTACCTAAACAGCTATTGGCCTCACTTGTGTAAGAAGAGGCATATTTGAGGTTTGTGTTATTTCTATCTTAAAGGCAATGTGGTATTTTTTCAGAGGGTGCCAAGCAATTCTTATTTGTGTGACAATGGGGGACCATGAGAGGCTATAAACTGAGCATAAAGATGAGGTGCAAGAGTTCACAATTTTGCTTAAGGAGTTTTCATGATTTTGACACAAGAGATTGATGTTGATGTTGATTGGCATTAGGTATAGCATTACTTACCCAGAATGCCATGTGGGAGAGTCCCAACTGATCTAGTAAAGTTTCAACTATATGAGCTTTTGATAAGAGTTTTGACAGGGATAGTGGGTCTGCATAAAGTGCATTAGTCTTCTTCATGAGAAGAGAGATAGATCTTTATTGCTATGCACGGATTTTTGTTTATTTGATAGTACCACAGTAGAAAACTGATATTTTTAATTGTATATTGATGATTTATTTGATTTACTTAGGATGGTGCATGGTGTTTGTAGAGATTGATTTGAGGTCTAATTATCACTAGTCAAGGATTGCAAGTAAGATGTCTTTAAGATATTTTAGAACTTGTAACGATTATTACAAGTTCTGAGTGATACTAATTGATGAAACTAACATATTGACAGCATGCATGGATATGATGGGCTGAAATTTCAAATGATACTTAGATGAGTATTTTAAAGGTTCATCTCTTGTTGTGAATTATGTACATATGAGTTATGGTTGAAAAGGTGAAATTTCTTGGTCATTATACCTCTATTGATAGAGAGGCATCTTAATAAGATTGTGATAGGCTATAATTAACCAAATCAGTGACTAAGGGTGATAGTCTCCTTAGTCTAGTAAACTGCTATCGTTGAGTTATTGAGTTATCCAAGATAGCAATGATATGGATGTTGCTTATATTTCATATAGAGGTTTGATTTCTCATTAGATGAGAGGTATGACAGTGATGCTTGTTGGGTACAAATTAGACATTGACTTATGATATGTACTTGTGAGTAGCCGATGAGGGCGGTTGATGAGGGAGGGTGAGAGAGGCACTGGCAAGCTTCTAGGTGGCGAGCTGCTAGGTAACATGCTTCTAAGTGCTCATAGTATGATCATGATATGAACTAGTTTTGATTAGCATGTGATTGCCTGATAATTAGATGGTATGCTCAGGTTTTTATTGGCACATGATTGCCTATTGATGAGCTAGTATGCTCCGATTTTGATGGGCACGTGATTGCCTGTTGGTGAGTTGGTATGCTCTAGCTTTGATTAACGTGTGATTGTCTGATAGTGTTAGTATACTCTGTCACTGATTGGCATATAATTGCCCATTAGCGAACTAATGTGCTCTAGTATAAAATTGGCATAGATTTGCCTATATATGAGCTAATATGATTTGGTTGGTATTGGCATAGTGATTTTACTTGTATTAAGTTGTACATAGATAACTAACTCCTAAAATAGAGTTAGGTTTATGTTAATTCCATTATATATGACTATGATGAGTTCTAATTAAATTTTGAGTTATTTAATCTAAAATGGTTTGCCATTTATCGAATTACATGTGAATTGGTATGTGAGGAGTGACATGATGTGAAATTATCTTTTTATTGATGCTGATATTGGTATTGTTGACACTATTAGTCATCTTGTGCTATGAGAATACTTTTAGAAATGTCTACAGAATAACATGGACAGAATTTCGATGACGAAATTCCAATAAAGATGGAAGAATGTAATATCCTAAATTTTTAAATGCCAGTTTGAGAGAATTTTGAAAAAATGTGAAATTGGTATAAAAAGAATATATTGAATTCTATAATTTTGGAGTTTTATAAGTGAGAGACTTAATAGAGATCAAATCATGTATTGAACCTCCATAATTAGATTGTACTCAAAAAGACGATTCAAACAGCACCAAGTTTGTAGAAATTGGAATTCGGATGAGAAAATTATGGACATTTTAAGTATGAGGGCATTTTGGTAAAAATGACAAGGACTAAAATTAGAGGGGTCATTTTGATAACGACACCCCCTTCCATCCCCTACCTCGTCCCAGGTGGAGGAAGTTGGTGATCTCGTTCCCTGCTAGGAAAACGGATCACCAACTATAAATCCCCCTACCCTCTCCTCATCTCCTCCATTGCACCTCCTCTTTCTAGCTACTATTTTCCCCATTATCACCGTCATCTTAGGGTTCCAGCAAGCAAACCTTGCAACCACTAGAAAAGCTCCATCTTTCCCTCTTCGGCTCCAAACGGGTAAGCCATCTCCCCACTTCTCTGTTTCCCTCTCTTTTTCGACTTTCCACCTCAGATCCAAGCCGGATCTGGTCTCACCGCCTGCTAGAACACTGATGAAACTAGTATCCGTGGATCAGGGGTAGATCCACCTTAAGGACCACTTAGATGATAGATTTGAGCCATCTGATGTGATCTTTGGACCCCAAAACCCTAAGATAGGTAAAAGGAGATAAAATATTGGACGATATGGGACCTTGATCGGGACTGGAATCAATGGATGGTTCAGGTTCATCATCCCTGATAGACAATGTTCCCAAAATGGCAGGCGCGTGACACACAAGTAGACGACTCACGTAGCAGCCCAGTCGCTCGCGCAACACACCCGTGCAAGAGGGACGCTGTGGCGTTATCCTGACTAAACAGGATGCCCGAGCGTTGTAGCAACTGGGACGGACACAACACATCCTAGATGCGCATCCTGGAGACGCCATTTTTTTTCTATTCCAGTCCAGATTTTGATCCAGCCCGTTGAACAGTGAAATGCAATAGTATTTCTAAGATTTTGGAGGCTACAAAAGTCTGATTTTCAAACCAAAAGGTTTGTTGGAATTGTCTCAATGATTGAACATGGTTTTAACCTCTAAATCTTAATCTAAGCACATCTAGTTAGATCAAATCTATAAAAATAATACCCAATTACTTAGATCTAGCCATCAGAGGATGTTTAGGCCTTAGAACTTGAACAATTGGATGATCTAAAGGATTAATTTATCGATCTAATAAATGGATAAGGTGTATTCATCTTAGAAATTGATCTAAACCATTAATTTATCTAAGAACTTAGAATTGGGCGATCAGGGAGTAATCAAACTATTATATCGAGGCATAAATCATGAAAATGCACTGGAATAAATTGATAAACATGAAATTGAAGTGGTTTTGATGATTAATATTAGAATTCATAATCAAACCACAAATCAAGGTGATTAAGAATGATCCAACCGTTGGATCGTATCAAATTCCATCGAGATGGAATAAATTAATCCTTTTAGTGATCAGGAGATTTTAAAATAACAAATCTCAACTTGATTGATGATTAGATCAAGTAGATGAGTGTTGGATGTCAGGAAAATTGATTATTAAAGATAAATGAGGTGATATAGATTGTTGATCTATATCAAAGGCAAGATAAGAGAATCATTGGACAAATAGACTTATGAATTGACACAAATAAGGAGTAAAATTTATAAAGAGGTATATAGATGAAATGGAATAACACAAAAAAGTATTATGGTACTGACAGGTGTATCACAACATGTGATTTGAGAGGAGTACACGCCTGAATTGGTGATTATTCTTCATTGAGGTAGGTGACGACATTTAATGTTTCATATGTTTTTATAAAATCTTGCCATATCATAGCATCTTGCCTAATTCGGATTATGGTAGCATGATTTCTTTATTATGTGCCTTGTGATTTATAATTTTTTGTGCTATGATTGACATGAGATCTAATAATATTTTAAATGGATTTTATTCGATCTAATTTTATGGTATTGTTACTTATGGATCTTGTATATAGGTTATGAATATCTCTTTTTTATTGCATCACTGAAATTGGATGATTTTCATAGAATTGATGATGGAGGCTTGTGTCCAGTCCTTGAGAGGCTCACTCTGGGATGAGGGGTGTGCCTTGGGATTGTGACTCATGAGTGCTCCTAGGTTTTTATGAGATTCGTGATTTTCGTGTTTTATGATTTATGATGAGTGTTTCTACCTGGTGGATGTCATGCTATGAAGGATTAAGGCTTGCCACCCAGCCTTTGAATTTATGAGATGATAGACACTTGCCCACATATGTCATATGGTAGGGGTTGGTAACATGGGTAGTCCACACTACCGGTTCAGGCCTACCCATAGGGATGGACGGCGAGTCTCCCGTTACGAAATCGACGGGGAGTAACAGTGGTTAAGACCCAGGTGTGGTTGCCACTGTAGCATGACGATCTATACTCTTATTATATATGTATGCATGATGCGCATTGAGATGTAATGGTGTGCCTGGGTGTGACGATATTCAGATGATTGGTATGAGTACTTATGACCTATTGTACAAGTGTATGGGACACTCGTGGGACCCACATATCTTGGGGTGCCCTGTCTATTTATTGTATGCTCATTGAGATTGCATCATATCATGTTTTACAATCATGTGATCTATCTTTTATTGTACCTGATGCTTTGCCACTTGTATTGATATGATTCATGGCATTGTGTCCTATGACTATTATACTTTACGCTCTTATCTGATCTCACTATTTGAGTTATATTTTTTTATGTCATTATCTCATTACATTAGATGTCTATGTACCTATCAAGCATTGCTTGCTGAGGCATTGCGTTATTATTGCAATGCCTCAGATATTGAGAGAAAGACATGACTGAAGAGGAGCTAGATGAATACTGATCGGGATATTTCATATGGAGATATGTTTTAATTCCATATGAACTGTATATGTATATATGTATTATTGGATTTGATTATATTGTTGTTGGGAATGTGACTGTTGACTAGATGGGTCCTAGAGTAATGAACTTGTTTTGAAAAGGTTTACTTGGTTAAATGAAAATTTTATTGATTTTTATAAGTGAAAGGTTGTGTGATGAGTTGATGGTTGACACTCGAGGTTTTTCTTAAAATTAATTTCATTTGAAATTATTTTTCGCTGTTTTGGTTTTAAAAATTGGGGTCCCACCTTTTGAATTTTTTTTATTAAAAAGTGTTGAAAAACCCAGGTCATTACAACTTCTTACTTACAAATACATTGAATTTCATGTGGAGTCTTTATTGTCCAAATACAAACATGGGTTCCTCATATAAGGGGCATCCCTAAGCCATTTTCATCTACACCAATTTCACTCTCTCTTTTCTCTTCACGATTTTGATAGTTGTTCTGCTTGTTTTTTAAAGATCAAGATTAGTTCTCTCAAGACTTCTAAAGTTGGGGACTCTTTGAGATTTTAGGTGAGCTATTGCAGCTCTTCTTTGTGATTATGGTTTTTGTTGAGACTTGCTTGAGGGTTTGCTCTGTATAGCCTTTACCTTAGCAAGTCTTGGAGACTTGTTGATCTTGAGTACTCCGTGGGCCTCTATTAGGGGTGCATTTTTTGCAACCTTTATTTTAATGGACTAGAGTACTTGTGGGACCTTGAATATTATGCTTTAGAGGTCTTTTGGGTGTACTTTTTGCATCCAAAATCTGAGGCCTCTTAGCTTTATTTGAAAGTTATTGGATAGTTACTAGGTGTGCTTTTTGCAACCTATATCTGTAATCTCTTTTGGGTATTAGGCTTTAGAGGTTTATTATGTTCACATTTTGCAACCCAAGTATGAGGACCTGTTTAGCTATTTTGGAGGCTTGTGGATATTTATTAGATGCGGATTTTACAGCCCAGGTCCAAACCTCTTTTAGCATTGGGTCTTTTGCAACTCATATTCAAATATTGTATTTGATATTCATTTGAGTATTTATTGGTATTCCTATGCAACCTATATTTTATTTCTATGGGCTTTGGATTTTTAAGATTATTTCTATGGCCTTTAAGCTAAGTTTATTATATTGATTTTGGGCAAAACTTCTTTATTTCTATCATTGATTAACTTATCTTTCATTCGAAAAATAAAAAAAGGCTAATGAGCAAACTCTAGCAATCAACGGGGTGTTTAGAAGATAGGCTAATGAGCAAACTCTACCAAACAGCGAGGTGTTTAGGAGATATAAACAAATTTTACAATGAGATTGATGGTTATTCTATTATTAGGAATGCTATATTAACCACAATGGGAGGCGCGTCCCATGGTCCAAGTGAAAACTTTTCTAGAGCCCATCTTTTGTGCTTAGTTTAGCATTCCTCTTATATTTCTTTTGCTAGTGTTAGGAAAATAGCAGAAGCAATCCTCAATTGTTTTTTAATAGCACAACATATTTTGATTTGAACTTTAGTCTTTCCTTTTCTGTTTTTTTTCCTTGAAACTATGAAGAATCAAATTTATTCACCACAAAAATGGACAGTAAATTAGACTTTAAGCACACCCTATATACATATGAAAACAAAAAAGAATCGCTAAGCCTTCTAGTGAAGGGGCGTAAGAAGAGACTCTCCTTTGTAAAGTCATCTGTTTGAGTTGCACTCGTGGTTTTGTATATTCAATTTAGGTTTGTCCATGAAGAAACCTTGTCAGTCTACACGAAGAAAAAATGGGCTTGTGGTAATGCTTCCATGATTAGTGCTTAGGCCCTCTACACAATGGCAACTTAAGGGGCCTATTTGGTGCGTAGGTCATGGGTTCGAGGCCCACATAGGTTAGGGGTTGTTCCTACAGAAAAACCCATCCTGCCTAGTAAAAGATAACGATTCCATGATTGTTTCTAATGGCTACTTCAATGCCAACTTAATAAACTTTGCTTGCTGTAGTAAATCTGAGAAGCCTATGCATAGTAATACAGTTCCATAATGGCTGTGTTTGTGGTGGTGGGACTACGCTGTACTTGGGCTCTTTCTTTGCTTCGTTGCCTCAAAACAGGTTGGTGTCATTTCCTCGGAAACTTAGGTAGAATTTCATGCAGCTTCATCCACCATTGGACTTTAGGATAAGCACAAACATTCCTTGGGAGATGAACTGCCCTCCAAGTTAGGTCAGTGTTGGTGGGATGACAGAATTCCTTGTGTGAAACAAACCAAGTCGTACCAAAACTAGCCATAAGCAAACTGATTTTGCTAGAATCCGAAGCACCCGCACGAAGAGATCCCACTTTTGGGTGATCCAATCCATTTGCTAATTGCTTTGCTTTTGAATATCTAGCAATTAAAAGACATAGATTGGAGTCTAGCATTTTTCTTTTGTTTTTTTATATAAATGTTATATTGTCGGGTGATCTATCATGATTAAGATGAAGCTTGAGTGAAACTAAGTGGAGGTCCGAACCAACTGATGTTGAAGAATCAACGAATGAGTTTTGGTTAGGGGTGAAATGCCACTCGAACCCAAAACTAGTTGGTTCTCTCTGAAATGCATTGAGGCGCAGCAGTTTACTAGACATCCAAAGATAAAGCACTATTTCAGTGCAGGCTGCAAGAGCGGTACCAAATCGAGGCAAACTGTGAATCTCGTTACTTTCATGGTTAAGAATTCACTCTTGCATCACTAACTACAACTAAACACCCTAATATTAGGAGTGTACTTGCGATCATGGCAACCAATTTGTTAAAAACTTTGTAAACGCATGCTGAAACCGCCAATCAGCCTGATACTATGGATCCAGAGAAGTCAATGGTTGGGACAATCATGCAAAAGTTACGTGCTTACACGGAAGCACCTTAAAAGGTGCTTTTGGCCAAAGTCTCTTCGGATATTCAAATATTCCACCCAAGTTGAGCTACTAGACCAAGACTCGTACGGATCTTGAGTCGACAAGTGTCAACCAGTCAGACGATCGCCCGCAATCCTTGGTGTCTTGCTGCTGGCATCGTTCATATCTTCTTCGTACACTCTGACGTAACTTGACTTTGACAGCGATTGACAGCACCCGAATATCGGCGCTTGGCTTGGCTTGTCTCGACCAAGGTTGCTCGGCTTGGGCTTGTGTAATTAAATGCTAGTTCTTGCAAGGTGTTTGGACGGTGTAGATCAGTCTTACTCTTACGGGCATTGGGTGGATGTGGGTCATCTTTCGGCTGAATCTTAATTAGTCCAGTCAGCAAAAACAATTTTTCTTGGACGATCCGATGAAATATAACTCGATTTGTAGATTAGGGCCAAGTATTACCGATGAGATGATTTTTGGAGTATGCCTGACCCGCAAGACGAATGACTGAGATTGATCAAGGACGATGTGGGCCCCATATTACTAGTAGGATGTGCAAAGATAAAGGCACATAATTGGAGCTTTTAAAAATCTTTTACACATTTTTTTATCAAATTAGAACCCTAAAATTGTTAGATAAATATTCGTACACAACCTTTACCAAACTCTGCCTACTTGGTGCATGATTGAAACCTACTTTTGTGTTATTTTGCACAGAATTCTATATAAATATTTATGAGATAAAGTATGAAATTTTGTTTACTCACTTAAATTGGGTATCCATTTTTCTTCTTTTTCTGGTAGGATTGAAAATCTTGTATTATACGTATCCATACAATCGAGTCTTTGGGTTTCCGAAATATTGCAATATTAAAAAAAGTGCTTCACATCATTGCTATTTGACTCGAACTCGTTTTGAAAAAGTCGATGTATTTTGAATTATTTGTTGACACAAACAAAATAAGAAAAAATCTCTAAAATAATTTTTATATTGGACCTTGGAGGGCACTCATATATAGGGAAAAAAGAAAATGATTTTTGTTTGGAGATTTTTTATTTTATATAAAGTTAGCACTTGTAAAAATGCAAGGGTTCTGTGGATTATATGGATAGCTCATTTAGTTCCTATTTGAATGGCCGGAAATAGGCAAAATTTGATTTCAATAAAATAGGCTTTTTTCTTTCTTTTTTTCTTTTTTTTAGAAATTGTTTTATGGCTTGACATTAAATTACACTAAGTGCCCAAAAATCCATCATGAGTCATGGTGTCAAATTTTTAAGTCTTTGGCATAATTTAATTTCAAGCCGTAAAACACTTTTCACCAAAAATTCCTTCTTTTGTAAATATTAATTTCTGTTCATTTTCTACCAACCAAATAGACTTGAAAAATGTCTATTAGATATGGCCTTTCAAGTTTGTAGCCTGTTAGAGCGTGTAAGTGTGGCGTAGTAATCTCACAGGAGTGAGCTCTCCATTGTGAAGGTCACGAGTTAGGAGCTGCCTCAAAGGAGGTGTACAAGTGAGCATGTGAGTTCACCATTTCAAAAATAAAGGTATCTCCTCTTTGCCACCAATTGCACTAGATGACTTTTGGCAAATTTTAATAGTTTCAATCATATCATAAAGATATATGGGCATGAAATATATGATATTCCACTCCCATGTATGATTCAATACTCATATGATGGGTCGTTGATCCCATGCTCGTTTGGAAAATAATATCTCCTATCTCCACTGGATCAACTCAACAAAACTATCTTCTCATTTGTTCTTCATATCTCCAATCGTGATCATAGATACCATTAATCCCTACTATTAAACGAAAAGTGAACGGCAATCTCATCAAGCATGCAGCTCATGGGACCAATCTTAGATGGGTCAGGCCCCACAAACCAAAGACTCCATGTATTTAACAGTCGAAATTTTAATTATCATAAAGATGCAACTAGTTGGATGGCCAGGATCATCCACTCAAATCAATCTATGTCTTTGGGGTGGACCCACCAAAAGCCGATTCCAGTAATAATTGAGAATACCGGCATTCATTGCCGATTTCCTAGTCTTCATTCCACCTTCATTTTCCCATTATATATCACCCATCAATTAATGCTCGTATTTGTTTTATGGCGATAAATGTTAAGGAAAATTCATTCTCCCTCAAGTTTGAGACCATAACTCATGCCCATACAATGTTCTCGTTCGTTGAATTTCCATGAAGGGCTATCAGTCAAGACAGAATTCAGCATAGAATTCAATTCTGTGTTCACTGGGTGAGTTCAAGGGTGCAAAGGATGAAAACCATGGAATCCAGCACGGAATTCAATTCCTACCGACCTGTAAGAAGGATATCTGGAGGAACAGGATAGATGGCTGGAAAGTACCAAAAGCACAAAATACTCTTTTCTTCATCGAACCTCAATTGGTGGTCTGTGGTGCCCACATTGTGGGGCTGTGAGACAGTGACAGCGATTCTCCTGGTGGGGCTATACATGATCTTAGCCGTGCAAATTGGTGGCTGCCTTAGTTGAGTCTCGATTTTGTATTTTCAGCCACTGATTTGGTTGGCTTGGATCCTCTTGTCTGTAGGGTTATAAGGAATGTCGATTTTGAGCCATGCATGGGCACCCACATAAGAAAATCTGGAAAATCAGGAGATCCCGATCGTTTGATTGTTTATAATCTCGTCTTTGTACGCCTCTTGCAGTTCAAATTCTCATGCAAACATCTAAATCCATAAAAGAGCTACAAGAGAATAATAATTCATGGATTTTGCTATTCCTGAATTTTAATATAATCAAAGAAACAGAGCAGCAAATCGGCCCGCTTAAAATAAACCATGGATTGCAAATGGGAAAAAGATAAAGGCCGTTTGTCATGAGAAAACAACAAAGCATGGATTAAGTTAGTTCTGGTTTATAATTGTTTGCCTTCCCTGGATAGGCTACCGTCAAATGATCATATGAAAAATCATGACCATTGATTAAAAGACTGAAAATAGTTTAGTAAAATTATTTTATCTGCGCGACTTTTCAACGGAGATTAAAGAAGAAGAGTGAATAAGATGAAAGGCATAAATCTTTTAAAAAATTGACTAGATTGGGTTCCCTGCTGGCCTCTTGTGGAGGTTGACAAAATGCATAACTCGGGCCGAGACTCAAAATCTCGTGCCAAAGAGCGTGGAGATTTGCCCTTTCTATTGATTCAAGCATTCAACTAGCCTTACCATTAATGGCGAGGTTCAAAGGAAGAAAGGCTTACGGTTCCATCAAACACTCTCCTTTGTTGTAGCGGAGCAGAGTGCACTTTAGGCACCGAGTGAAAAAGGTCTCTTATTTCATGCTCCTGTAGTTCTTTGGATTGCCTAAGCGTTAGAACATTATTACTTGAATAGCAAGTTACCTCTTGGTATCAACTCTTCATCAAAGCTATAATAATTAAGTCACTTATTAACTCTTCCCTACTTCTAATTAATTTAATAAGTGACTTAATTATTATAGCTTTGATTCTTTTAATTGATACATAAATGATGGTAACTTTGGATCATTCTCTGTTCATTTGATTGAGCTGACTTTGGATAACACATGAATTAGATAATTTTAGCGTCTAAAATGTGGTATTTTTTATAAAGCCTGTATTTAACATTTTTTGTGAAAGTTTTGGAAGTTATTTATTGTTACTTGATTGCTCAACCTTAAGAGGACACAGCTTGCTCAAGCTACTGTCCATGGACATTGGATATCCAATTTTGTTATTATGTGTATATCCAGCATTAAACATCTAATTTTGTCTTTAAATGATATTTAAGTTATTATTTTGGCAGTTTGTGATATTTATTGCTTATATTTTGAGACAAATTATACTATTTTTCGTGGTAAAGTAATATTTTCATCAATGGTATTTAGCATGGCCTACATATAAATTATGATATAATTTAAATAATTTATAGTAAAGTAATATTTTTACTAATAATATTAAAAATGACATGCATAATAAATTACCAAATTGTTATGTAATTTAATCTAAATTATGATATTTTTATAGTAAAGCATTTTCACCAACGATATTAAACAAGGGCTACATGATAATTTCATAAATTATTATATAAATGAAAATAAATAATAAATTTATAATATAGTAATATTTTCACCAATGAAATTATGTATGGTATATATTAATAAATATAATTTAATTTAAAAATAAGTTATAATAATTTTACAGTAAATTAATATTTTCACCAATAAAATTGAACAATATGTCACTACTTAAAATCTCCCCATTAAAATGAAGAATGTCACCTAAAACCTCCAACCAAGAGTAATAAAGAGAGGCGCTTATTATTATTGTTCTTGTTGTTGATGCTATTGCTACTACTCTTATTATTAAAAAATAAAAAACAAGTACATTAGGATCTTCTAAGAAAAATTTCATTGTCGCTTGATTTTTCTCATGAGCCCATTATTTTTCCCATGATCTACTCGCAAAATGGTAAGAAACTATTTATAAACTATGAATCGCCTAGGCTTTTAAAGATTCGAACTGCTTATAATATTGCACTTGACTTAGATGAGCTATGCTCTAGAATTTTCACCTGATGGACAATGCTAGTAAATTTTACTTTTAGTTGTAAAATAGAGTATGAATTTTTTTACAATCCATTTTACAGCCTAAGAAAACACTTGCTAATATCATTGAATGAATGAGAATTTTAAAATATAGTCGGTCGAACTGTTTATCCTTCTCATAAGTGTGAAGTGTAGGACGATTAGGCACTTACCATTTACGGCTGAATTTTCTTTAGAAAAAAATGCCCGGTCGTTGTTCAATTCTAAGCATTTATTTATAAAAATAAAAAAACCATCCATCACTATCAAGACTTGGCAAATAAATTGCTTCCGTCATTGATAAAATGGCCCCACTTGTACTTTCCCCATCAGAAAATTTAGCAGAATGCATGAGATGATCATAACCCTCCAATTTGTCACCGGAAATTGAATTATGACAAGATAATCAAATTGCTTAAGCTCATATTCGCGTATATATATATATAGAGTTGGGCCCAGATCATCCCTTAGCTGATCTTCCCAGAGAGCTGGTATTAGACATGATCTTATCCCTATCTAGAGTTGGGCCCACGGCATATTTGTAAAGGAAGCTCACTTATCATATCAGATCTGGAATTCTCCAGATTGGGAATAGTCCAATCATCAGGACCGTACAGATTCAACATGCAAAAATGGGTGACCCCACCAGGCCCACACACTCAACTCCTCTGTCTATTCCGCGACTTTCTATCACATGAAGCAACTCTAACTCCATTATGTCGCGACATAAAACCCCGCACGTAGAATATATCCCCGATAAAACCAGCTCACCAAAACAGCATCTCCGCCTCGGATTCTCTTCTTCAGCTTTGAAATCCAACTTCCGACTGAAACCGACTCCAAAACAGCCCTTTTTTTGATATCGACACCCCCTCTCCCCTGGTTTTTCCGTGTTTTACCGCTCCACGCCATGTCCCGGTTTCGCGGGCGGTAAAACACATTGACGCGCTTGCGCCAGAAAAGTTACAGAAAGACGTAAACAGGAGTTTTATCATTTCATTATCCGATCACAAGCAATTCCCGTTCTCTCTCTCTCTCTCCAAATCAGCTCTTTCTAGATCTACCGGTTTGCCGGCGAGGCGCAGCTTTCCGATGGTTTGGCGGTTTATTTTTTCCTACTGCCTTGTAAAATCCTTGAATCGGAGCTTGTACTTCCTGTAAAGCTGTAATCATTTCTACTGTTCTTAATTTTTTAAAAGTTTTGAGAAGAGGAAGAATTTCTAGGGTCTGGACTTTGATTTTTGTTTGGAGAATTCAAGAACAAGAAAGACAGGACAAAGGCATGGAAGAAGGCTTTGGTTTTTGAGTTGTTGATTTGTAGGTTTCTGGTTTTTGGATTGTTATCTCTGGAATTTCGGTGGAGAATGGAGATGGAGAAGTTTGCTATTTGAGATTGTGGATTAGGGCTGTTTCTGCTGAGGCTGAAAGAAACAGCCTAGGGTTATGATCATAGAAGAAGAGACTGAAGAATTACGATTTTCGTTCTGGGGAGTTTCTGGTTCGGTTTGTATCTTTCTTGTTTCTGGGGTTTTGGGGATGATGAACGATGTGCATAAGTTGCAGGGTGGCGTTCCGAGATCGGGGCGCAGTAACGGTTTTTTTAGGGGGTTGTCGAGTTATTTGAAGATTGTTTCTTCCGGAGCTTCTACTGTTGCATCGACGGTGCGTTCTGCTGGGATTTCAGTTGCCTCTTCAATTGCAGATCATGGTGATAATTGTCGTGATCAGGTGAATGAATGTTCTTTGAGTTTTCGATGTTGTTGTCTTTATCCGCTTTTTGTAAATATTGTTTGGTTTTTGAGCTGATTTGGGTTCTGTTTGTTTAGTTTTTAGTTGGTTGATATAAATTTGTTTGTATTAGTTTTGGTTGAAGGTTGTCCTCTTTAGTTGGATCTCCAACTTTTTGAATGCTCCAAATTCCACTTGAGTATTGGTCTTACGTCGTTACTCGTAAGTTTTTTGTTGAGGTCTATCCCCTAGAGGTACTCTAATCAGTGGTCGATTAATAGTTATCCACAAAGAGGTGAAGAAACGTATGAAATTTGGCAGAATTTATAAAAGTATCTATAAAAATCCCTTCCCAAACTGTATCAGTCATGAAAGTTCCCTAAGGAGACCGGAGCAGCAGGCTTTTGTGTTTTGTTCACGGTTTGATGGATTTGGACCTGATTCAAGTATAATTTGTTGTACTCTAATTTATGGGTTGGAAGTGATAGATATTTGTATGGAGAGGAATTTGATTCTAGTGTTGCAGTTTATATCAATGTTCTTATGTTATGGAGATGAGCAATAGAATATGTATGAATGATAATGTGTTAAATGTAGGAAACCTTGTCAAAGGAAATGCTATTGAATTACACAATGGAAAAAGGGGGTCTATAAGTATTCCTTGCAACTGGATAATTTTTTGCGTCTTAACATCAAAGTAGAACTATGAAGGTTCTGTATATCTGGTTTCTGTAGAGTAATTCACTACTAGCAACATCGTGTTTGTTTCTTGTTTCTACCCTTACGATCTTTCAACCAGTGTAAGTTGGTCTAGATGGTGTTTCTGAGATTTAACATGTGGGTCTAGAGTTTGAGTTTGATGGATGTGGTGCTGTGCTCGAGGAAGTGGTTAATGTTGTGGGAATGAGCACATTGGTTAGTATGAGTTACATGTCTGGTCCTTCGGTGAATCTAAATAGTATTCAAAGTTTCTGTTGTTCAGGATTCTTTCTATGTTCTGTCCAGTTGTTTGTTTTATGGTCATTTGGGTGACTTGACTGGGACTAGGCTGGCTTGGCAGCAACTTCATGGGTTCCTCAGCTTTTCATTTTTCTTTCTCCTGTTTTGCTTTTCTGCCTTTGTGCAAAGATATTAAAAAAGAATCTGTCACATAGTTTTCTGAATCCAATATATGAACTTTATTATCTATTCTTCTAAATTGTTGTTGGGCTGTAATTCATTACTTTGGCTTCTTAATTTCTTCATGTGATTATTCGACGATCTTTTCTAAGACTAGAGAAGGGAGTGAAATTGCAAGTAGGTCATTTAACAAATATCTGGGGAACCAGTTTATGTGCTCAATTTTACCCTTAGCATCTCCATCTGTAGCAGTTTTCCCTCTCGGTCCATTATGGACATCATATTTTACCTGCGTAACCATCAGTTATGCGGGTCATGGGAATAATGTGCACGAATATCTAACCTTTACCAAGTACTCCATGTTCTGCACATTGTTCTTCAAAATCTCTTCTTCAAATCATGATTAGGGGAGACCTTATATCCAATCCTATTGAACAAACTTAATCAGTCACTGCCTCCCAACACGGGTAATTAGATGCATTGGACAAGTGTTGGCATAATAAGAAAACTTGCCAATGGCCATATCTTCTTTTTTCACTTGCTCCTTGGTGTCCTAAATTTCATGTGCCTATAACTATCTGGGCCCCTTGGAGAAAAATCACCTCTCAATCCCTTTCTTTCATTGTATCTAGAAGTCTGACACTTGCGGCTTTTCCTTGTCTTCACTTAGTTTTTATTATAATCTCCAAGAAAGCTAGCCTCTCAATTTATTATTTATATTTCCCCAAACATTTTCTATGTTGTTACATCATTAGCTCCACATGCTAGATGCCCTTTTGTACACTCAATACATTCACACGTTTTCAATTTGTAATAGTATGCACAAAATATTTTGTTGTGACTACATATCATAACAACGTGGCTTCTGATGAATCATTTGATCTAGTAGGAGCAGGATCAATAAGTGGTACAACTCATTTTGCTGTTTTGGCACAAGAACTATACCTCGTCTTAGTCATTAATTAGATGGAAGCACTATGGTTATCATAATTGTAGACCTGTGCTGTTGAAGAAAATGGAGAAGTGAAGTAAACTATGAAATTCGGTCATCATGCTCAGGAAAACAATGGAATCCCCAAGGGCTCTTTTGGCTGCACTAAAATCAGTTTCAAGGGGAAATTAGTTTGAAAGATGGAAATTATTCACAGGAAATTGATTTAGCATGTTAACCAGGAGGCATTAAAGGAGGATATTGTGCGGAGAGTGCCTGTAACAAAGTCAAGCATGAGTCTCCTATATCAATAGACTGATACCATGATGACTCAAGCCACCTAAGAGGTGGGGAAAGCACAACACACGAAAAGATGAATGTAGTTGAGTTGTGCCATTACAATAGTGACAACTGCCACAAGGAAAATATGTGTGTAATGGAGTGGTCGCATTACAATAGGGGCAACTAGTGTTTTTTTTTAAGAAGAGTGAAGTTGGAATAACCGATGAAGGTAGATTATTGATCCTATGCATGGTCTTGCCCTTGGCAATTCAAGAAGGAAATGAGATAGTGGAGACGAGAGCCACAAATGGAGCACTTGAAGGCGGTGTGCTTATATGGCATGAGCACATTGTGTGTGTGTCCATTTGGCTCTACGGATGCATGCCCAATAATGCTGGGGGTTGGGTAGGAATGGGCTGAGTGATTTAATTTCAAATTGGTTCCCTCTATAAATAGATTCCCGGTCCTGCAAGCTGAATGAGACAATCTTTTATTTTACAGATTATAAGGAAGTAGGTATCAGTGCAACCAGATGATACAATATCATAAGTCCCTAAACACTTTTTTTTATTCGCTTTCACTTCAGAGTTGTGGTCCCTTGCTATTCACTGTACTCTGAGCCTTTCTTTAGACTGACATCTACAATGTTGTCATCTATTGTTTACATTCCACTAGTTCGTTCGATTGTGATTTTTGTCTGATCTACATTGTGAAATTAAGAACTTCACTTGTTTCCAGGTTAAATGCTGAACCAGAATCAGTGTGAAAGGATTTTGATTTGATATGTTGAACTTCTGAGTTCTTAAATTGAAATTGAGTAATAAGCTTATGGCTAGGATGTCATGGTATTGTTTGAAATTTTTTTGAGTTTAGATTATTTACTAGCTTCTTGCACCTACTATTCTCAAAAGAGAGAGGGAGGGAGGGAGAATATCGAGCTGAGGATTGATGCTTTTTTATTTTTTTTGAGAGGCCAATCTTGAGGAAACATTATTTTTAATATCCAATCTGTTCTCAGCTTCCAATTTCTACTTCATTCCACGAGCTAATTGCAAATTAAAAAGACTCAATCCTTTTTGAATGTCTTCTGTTTAAGATCTCCTTTTAGTGGCAAAGATGTTGTCCAAGAAAATAATATAATTTCTTCTTTTCCTTTGCATAGAATCTTGATTGTAGTGGTCCTTCCGCAATTTGTGACATGTATTCATTAATGTCTGTATACCTAATAATTGAAAAATCATCTCAAGTTAAGCAACTCAGTTTATGATTGAAAATGAGTGTAGCCCGTGCAGATGGTAGCATGATTAATAGGGTGCACTTAGGCCTGCATTTTGATCAACATTTTCTGTCAATCATTTTTCTCCCCATCTTTGCTGAACTATGCCCTTATTCATTAACTCTGCTTGCTGTGCAAGCAAAGTTATGATTATTGGCAATCCATTTTCCAGTTATCTAAATATCTGTCTTAAAAATGTATGGCATGTTATGCCGGATCACCTTTTCTGAATTTATTTTATGACCGGGAAATTATTTTGTAATTTCTTCACTGTGAGATGTTTTTATGGAATCAAACTTATCTAACATGCCATACATACAAAAATGTATGGCATGTTATGCCGGATCACTTTTTCTGAATTTATTTTATGACCGGGAAATTATTTTGTAATTTCTTCACTGTGAGATGTTTTTATGGAATCAAACTTATCTACTATGCAGTTCTAGCTTGGAGTTGTGCGGTTGTGATTATGTTAATCATCTGTTTGGTGTTTAGTTCTCCTCTTCCCTACTTTCTGTGTCACTTTGAAATAGTCATTCTGAACTGATTGCTGCCTTTGCTTGATTGTGCCATCTGGCTTGGTTACATGGTACATGCTTTTGGAGCTACTTCATTTGTGGGTGTGTACTTACAATTGATCTACTTTCTCAACGTTTGTTCTTTCTCTTGGATGGTTTATGTGATTGGTCCTGCTGATATTGCAATCATGTATACAGTATTAAAATTCTTATCAATTGTTGTGTTGTGATATTGTATCTAAACTGCCTTATTAAGTCTTATCAGCTGCTTAATTTGTTATTGTAGCCTTTAAACCCAGTTTATGTTTTCTCACTGTTTGTCCTTTCTGCACGAAGTATTCTATGTGATTGATTCTGCTCATATTGTTTTTGTACATCATGAAAAGGTGCAATGGGCTGGGTTTGACAAATTAGAATGTGAGGGCGGTAGCATTCGCCAAGTTCTTTTGCTGGGTTACAAGTCTGGCTTCCAAGTTTGGGATGTTGAAGAGGCTGATGATGTCCGTGAGCTAGTATCCAGACATGATGGTCCTGTTTCTTTTTTGCAAATGCAACCTAACCCATTACAGTCAAAGAGATCAGGAGACAAATTTGCAGACGTCCGACCATTGTTGGTTGTTGCTGGAGATGGTACTCTTTCTGGTGGCGGTAATATTCAAGATGGGTTTAACTGTCCATGCAATGGGAGTGCTACTAATTGTCATGAGCATGAAAATGGGCATTTTGTGCCAACAGTAGTTCGGTTTTATTCATTGAAGTCACACTCCTATGTGCATGTTCTGAAGTTCAGAACAGCTGTATACTCAGTGAGGTGCAGTGTTCGAGTTGTGGCTGTTTCTCAAGTAGCTCAGGTATGTACAGATACATGCCTTATCCTTTGTCTTTAGCATGTTTTTGGCAAAATTGGAGGTGGTAAAGGTGACTACTTTTGCAGATACATTGCTTTGATGCTGCTACACTGGAGAGAGAATACACAATTCTTACTTTCCCCGTAGTTCCAGGCAACGTTGGTTCTGGAGGTACAGGCTATGGACCACTCGCAGTGGGCCCCAGGTGGTTGGCTTACTCGGGCCCTCCGGTTACAATTTCAAATACTGGTCGGGTCAGTCCACAACATTTGATGTCTACTACAAACTTTTCTAGTTCTCCTGCAAATGGGAGCCTGGTTGCTCACTATGCAAAAGAGTCAAGCAAGCAACTTGCTGCTGGTATAGTCACCCTTGGGGATATGGGATACCAGAAGCTGTCTAAGTACTGCTCAGAACTTTTACCTGATTGCAATAATTCCGTAAGACCAGGAAATCCAGTTTGGAAAACAAATGGGACCAATAATGGACATATGCCTGACATGGAAAATGCTGGAATGGTATGCTTTAAATTCTGCTGTTTATGCATGTGACAGCTGGCTTTCTTTTGCAAGTTATTTAAGTAGAATAGTACTTTGTTTTATCAGTCAATTGGTACATTGGCTAGTCAAATTGATGCACTTACGAATGGATCTAAAATGACAGACATTCTTCATACTCCATTTTGAGCATTGCCACATTCTTTTGATGTAATATGACATATTGTCCTAAGCCTGAGTGAAGATTGAATCCTTCTTGATATGAGGTAGTAGATATTGGTTTCATTTTTTGAGAAGCAGCTACTGCACGTAGTCTTTGATGTTTTTAATTGCTTAGTTTGGTCCTAACTTGGTTAAAATCTTTACTTTCCTATTGAATAGTGTTATTAGAAGTGTTGTAAATTTCAGCCTTTCTTTTAATTTTTGCAGGTAATAGTCAGAGACATTGTCAGCAAATCTGTTGTTGCACAATTTAGGGCTCACAGGAGTCCTATTTCAGCACTATGTTTTGATCCGAGTGGGACACTGTTGGTTACGGTTTCAGTTCAAGGTCATAATATCAATGTTTTCCGAATCATGCCCGCCCCCCTTGGAAGTTCATCAGGATTTGATGCAGCAGGATCTTATGTACATCTTTACAGGCTTCAGCGTGGCCTCACAAATGCGGTAAATGTGCTTCTTGATTTATTTCTCTCTTTCTTCAATGTGTACTCATCAAAGTTCTTACATTTTTATTTTCCATATCAATCAGGTTATACAGGATATTAGTTTCAGTGATGACAGCCAATGGATTATGATAAGTTCCTCAAGAGGAACAAGTCATTTATTTGCAGTATCCCCTTCAGGAGGGACTGCAAACTTTAGTAGCATTGATACTAATATTCGAAATGGTGGCAATGGTTTGTGTCTGGGTCCTCTGGGAACCAAGGCAGCAGTTCGTTGGCCACCTAGCTCAGGACAATCAAAGGCTAACCCTCAGGGTATTTGTGCGTCCGGCCCCCCAGTCACATTATCAGTTGTAAGCAGAATAAGAAATGGGAACAATGGTTGGAGAGGCACTGTAACGGGTGCTGCGGTAGCAGCAACTGGTAGGGTAGGGTCCCTTCATGGGGCTATTGCGTCAGCTTTCCACAACTGCAAGAGTAATGGTGCTTATCCAGACTCCAACTCTTTGAGGTCAAGGAATCACCTGCTAGTGTTCTCTCCTTCTGGCTGTGTAATACAGTATGTACTGCATCTCCCTACTAGTGCAGATATAGGGACTGATGTTTCTGGATTAAATGTTTCTTATGAACCAACGCAAGATAATGATGGGAAGTTAGTTGTTGAGGCCGTTCAGAAATGGGATGTTTGTCAGAGACAGAACAGACGAGACCGGGAAGATAATATTGACATTTATGGGGAACATGCTAATGGTGACAACAGCAGTAAAATCTTTGCTAAAGGCATAAGAAAGGGCACAAGTGTCTATCCTACTGATTGTGGATTAGTTAGAAATATGAAACAAAGTATGGAGGAAAAGCATAACTTCTATATTTCTGAGGCTGAATTGCAGATGCATTCAACTGGAGTCCCATTGTGGGCAAAATCAGAGGTAACTTATCATGAGGAGAGTATTTGCTTATATATCTTTTGATGCTGTTCCCATTCTCTGACTTTTTAATCACATGCCAGATATACTTTCATGTGATGATGGAAGGCATCCCAAAAGACAGTGAAAATGTCATGGGAGGAGAAATTGAAATAGAAAGAATTCCTACACGCATGATTGAGGCTAGATCGAAAGATCTGATACCAGTCTTTGACAATGTCCAAAATCCCAAATTCCATCAGTCGAGGTGCATTTGTAAATCCTGTATCTGCATCTGTGTTTGTAATATTGCTGTTACGTATTTGTTTCATTTTTCCTTTTTCTCTGTTGTTATGCTAAATAATGTTTTATTACATTTGATGTATGGTATTTTGACACCTAATCATAAGTTGCGAACTTGACTCATGTAATCCTTTACATTCCTTTATCTGCATCTGTTGTTTAATATTGTTAAGTATTTATTTCGCTTTCCTTTTTCTCTGCTGTTGTGCTAAATAATGTTTGTTACATTTGATGTATGGTATTTTGACACCTAGTCATAATTTGTGAGCTTGACTTATGTAATCCTGCACATTCCATGTTAAGTGTTGAGTCCTAAGTGTTTAAAAATTATTAAAATGTTCTATATTGCTAAAGTTTTTAGCTTTAATCTAATTGAGGAATGTTGTTTACTGCCATTTAAGAGGTGTTGTTTGTCTGTTGAATCATTCTACTACGATTGTTACTTTGAGTAAACCAGGTATCGTTATACGCCTAACTTGTCAATACCATTTTTGTGACCCATACCAATCGGGGACTCTCCCTTGTATATAGTGGCAATACAAAAAATACCCACCACTGACTGGTTCAAAAATATTGCTGTTTATATTATTTGTTAATTAATTAATTTATTTTTGTGGTGAAAAATCTGGTTGATACTGGTTGTACTGGTATACTGGTCTCCATTATTGACCCCTTACTGATAATTGGGTGCTTTTGTACAATGTTTCTGACTAAAACTGGTAATACTAGTGTACCGTTCAGTGCGGTACTGAGATTGACGACTAAGGTATATGCATTTAATCACTGGACCTGTGCATGGATTTCACTAAACCGGTATTTTTTTTATTGTCTGTACTATTTGTTAATTAACATGTAACTGCAATGACATCACCAAATATCAAAATGAAATTATCCCTGTCAAAGAGAAACTAATGATGTATCTCTTCAGCAATATCACTATGTTTACTTGTTTCTTTATGTTTATTTGCACTTCTTCTTGGTTTCTACAACAAGGAGCAGTATATCCTGTTGAATTTTTCTAACCATATTTTTCATAATTCAGGGCATCTTCCTTGCATAGCAACCGTAATGGGCTGTTACTACGTCAGAAATCTGGACCTTCTGAAGATGGGAGGCTTTCATGCAGAAGCAGCTGTAGCTCTCTTGATGGTATGTCAGATGGTGCTTCAGCAATGGCAGAACCTCGGAATGATGTTTGTGAAAATGGTTGTGGATATCTTCACTTATCAACAGAATCAACTGAGGGCTTTGTAAATAACACAGACAGCCCGAAAGTGAAGACTCAGCTTGAGTTTGTAAATAACAGAGTGAACCCAAAGATGGAGGCCCAGCTCAAGTTTGTAAATAATAAAGAGAGCCTGAAGATGGAGACCCACTTCGAGGATGATGATAACAATTCGGATTAAGGTAACTCGCTGATTTCTAATACAGAATTTTTTGTATATAAGCTGCTAAAGGAAGCCGTAAACGAGCCCTATGTTTACCTCAGGCCACTGAGCTGTAGGAATTGGCTATTTAATTCACTGTTAAAAGGTTCAGTGTTCTGTCTTAGCTCAGTAAGGTGTCCTTTCAGCAGGCTTCCCTTTTTCCCAGTAGTAGACTGTCTAATTCTCCACTGAACTTACCCGGAAAAGATGCATACGTTGCACTGAGTATTTGTATTTGTTCTGTTAGCCACGGTAGAAGTCCATCTGTATGTCACTTAGTTCTTCAAGAAATTTGATTACTTCGATTCTTCTCACATATTGGGTTGCAATCTGAGAGTGCAGTTGTTTTGCAAATGACAGCTGAAACAATCAAGGATTCAGCGTTTTCATGTATATCTTCCTCAAGTGTGCACCTATTCTTTTATTCTCCGGGGGGCTTATTAACCAGTGTTTATATATGATGGTTGAAAATGTAGAGGGGATTGATTCGAAGCGGAATTGTGGGTATTATGTTTCTGGAATTCCTTTTCTAGTAACCCTGTAAATAACAGGTTCTTGAATATATTTTCAATAATTGATTGTAATATGTATTCAATACTCCAGACCCTTTGTGGTCTGCCCCTTCCCTGGACCCACATATGTAGGAGCTTCGTGCCCTGGTCTGCCTTTTTCTTTTAGTTGTAATATGTAAATAATAACGAAAAACTGTCTGCTTTCACTTTGGATAGAGCCCTTTTGTTAGGTGTCTGCATCTTGATGTCATTTGTGATATGAAATGGAGTGGGACCAAAGGGGTCCTCAGATTTATCTGTTTTCCACATCCTCTATGTATTCAATAAATTTATATTTGATGCCGTGCATTTCCAGTTGCAGAGCATCCTTGAAATGCTTAGTATTTCAGTGGTTTTACTAATAATTTGTTGGTATTGTTGCAAACTGTCTTTCCAAAACCTGCATATGAAGCAGGCTAGCTGAAGTCATCATGGACTCATATCTGGTTCAATGTGTTCGTTGGACACATTACTGGTATCCGGTTTTTGGTCCAGTTTGACTGCAAAATTGCTGCACTAGTTGTGCTCTAGATGTTCCATTAACGCCTGTCTGTGGTTCTTGCTCACACGGCCGAAGCTTGAAGCATTTGTTTTCCTTTTGATTCAAAGCTTAAGATGATAGAAACTCTCTTGGTACATGGAGATTGAAGTTGCAACCAGAAGTTTGTACCAAAATGGCACGAAGAGCTGGCCTCTGTAATAAGGGTAGGTTTGTAGGACCCTTAATTAGTAACAAGCTAGTACTCATCTTAAGAGGTACTTGTCGTAACTAAAACTCTTGTCCCAAGAAAGCAGGATAGTAGCATGGTTAAAGATTTTAACGCGCACTTTCACACGATGAGTTCCACCATTCCTTGATCTGACCTGTTCATCTCTCTTTTTCCAACTGTCCCTCGAAACTGAAGCCAGTATAGAGTTTGTAACCATCTGTATGCGACAACCCCAATTACTCTCTTTCCAACCATCTAGATATACAGAGCTGGAGAAATCTGACGAACGGTCAGGATCAATCAGATAAGGAACCTGCGGTGTAAAAGTGGGTTTTCAATGGGTGCAACGTTCGGCACCATCAAGAAAGATCAAAGATGAGACCATTAAGGACCTTGCGTGACATCCGTTAACTTTGTCAGGATCTGGCGCGTCACTGTCTAATCCTTCTGAGCCATAAAATCGACGAAGCAGGTTACTACATGTCATCCAACGTCTCTCCAGTCTTATTAGGTCTTTCTGCGG
Source organism: Warburgia ugandensis (assembly GCA_035236585.1). NCBI lineage: Eukaryota > Viridiplantae > Streptophyta > Magnoliopsida > Canellales > Canellaceae > Warburgia > Warburgia ugandensis. Next base: position 61,143,655 of record CP141137.1, read on the forward strand.
CTTTCTCAATTTTCACCAAAGAAAAACAGACACGCGTCAACCACCCAATACTTAATCAGATAACCATGCAGTCCATCCACACATTAACCACCTATGACGTGCAGCCATCCCATTCCAGAGAAGAGAAACCCTTACTGATGGTCTGAAAATGGTGGGATTTTTCCACCGGCCCAGATGCTAGAAGAAGGCGGTGGCGAGGAGAGTCCGCAGGACGCCGAGCCTCCAACGCCGCGGGTGCTGACGGTGCTCTCCTTTGTGCTCGAACGACTCGTCAATCGGAACGACCGACTGGGTCTGGACACGTCAATTGGTTCGGCTAAAGGGTTGAGCGTCTTCCATGGAGTACGAGCTCCAAGTATAAGTATACCCAAATACTTGGAGAGGATTTACAAGTACACAAATTGCAGCCCTTCTTGCTTTGTGGTGGCCTATGTTTATATTGATCGGCTGGTTCACAGGCATCCGGGTTCACTCGTGATCTCACTCAATGTGCATAGGTTGCTGGTTACAAGTGTTATGGTGGCTTCCAAGGTGCTAGATGATGTGTAAGTGAAACTTCTCTCTCTCTCTCTAGTTTTATATCTGGATTTTGATTTTTGGGGTGTGGTTTTGGGTTTTGATGCGGTTAGGGTAAGGGTTTGTGGGTTGATCAATTGAGTAGGAGAGGATGGAAAGTAGAGGACTTATATTGTAGCAGTAGAAGCTCAGAAGGGTCTAGGCAGGACTCCTCACTGGGGTCTGCATGTAGGAGGTCAGCATGATCTGGAACGTTTATACTGGCGTGCAGTGTCGTGGATGGTTGGAAGTTGGTAGAATTGGTAGGGGTCTAGTAGATTCTGGTAGAATTTTCTCAGTAGGCAATTCGGCTGAGTGGCCCTTTGATTCTTTGACTAAGATCTTAGGTAGTGCACGTTCTAGTTGATGATCAAATGGACGGCTGCAATCGTTTGATAAAGAATTGGAAAGGTTGTGTCTCTTGATTGAATGGTTAAGACATTTTAATGTTTCATTGATTGGTCAATTTTTGAGGATACAGGATGTTTTTAAGATAAAGTGATGTGGGTCCCTCTCCAGTCGGTTAGCTTATTTGTCAGTGTCTGTGATGTAGCATTGGAGCTGGCACAGTGGCATTGCTATTGATCACTGAAGACCGGGCCAGTGCCAGTACCCTACTCAATTGATTCATTGTAAGGTCTTCCGATTGGTTAATTTAGGCGAACCATTTAGGCCGTTTATGGCCCCCTCTTGGCATGGTATGAACGGTCTAGATCTTCCGCATGTATGATCATGTAGACAAGTTGCATACAAGATCATTTCCCGTCAAATTATGAGCAAATCTGTTTACTTCAATTGCTTGTATTGCTGAATCCCTCACGGTGCAGGCATTACAACAATGCATTCTACGGCAGAGTTGGGGGCATAAGCAATGCGGAACTGAACCGGCTGGAATTAGAGCTGCTGTTCTTGCTAGACTTTGGTGTCATGGTTAGCTCCCGAGTCTTTGAGAGCTACTGTGTGCACTTGGAGAAGGAGATGATGTGGAGTGGCATTGGCCAGAAAATCGACAAGGCCATCTCGATCGCTACCGCCGACGATGAAACTGAAATCTCCGTCGAAGATGCAAGGAGTTCATCGTCGCCGCCCCCGCTGCATCCGATCGATTGATGGTGTCGATCAAATTCATCAATTAAGGGAATTGATTAGTGGGCTCGTTTATTTGTCTTTGTAATTTCTATGTAAAGAAGGGGAACCTTGGTATAATGGTAGATTTGTCTAGAGTGACCTTGAAGTCAGGGGTTCAAGGTGTTTTCTCCTACAAAATGCAAGGTAAGACTGCGTATTATTAACTCTTGTACTTTGCATGGGAGAGAACTTCGTGCACAGGACTGTCTTCTTTTTTTTTTTTTTTTCACGTAAAAATTTCTTGTTTGGGGTGCAGTGATAGTTTTTTCCTTTTTCTTCATGTGAAATTGGGATAGGAGAAGGATAAAGGATCAGAAATGGAGCTTACTCTCACGGTTTCACCCTGACTTTGCTGTACTGTTTGAATTAGCAAGAACTAGCTTGATACATATTTAGATACAATGGGGCATGTAGAACTAGCCATTTGCTAACACACAAGCCTTGCCAAGCTAGCCATTGTTTTCTTAGTTGTCTAAGTTAGCTAGGCTTGTCTCAACTGGTGAACAAATCTATTTGATGTGAAAGGATTTTGTTATTTCCTTATTTTGAAAGATTTTATCCTTTTATCTTTATTTTGGCTACTCGAACAGAAAATTTTGATTTTTTTTCACCAGTTTTTTAAAGGAATTTAGGTAGAAATTCTAGGAAAAAATACTAAAGAAAGGCTGGCTTGCCTAAATTTACGAATAATTTTATTAAAATAAGTAGGAGTGTACCGAAAAGATGCTGGAGCTTAGCAAAAAATTGACTAAAAAGGGGACAAGCCTTTTTTTTTTTTTTTTTTTTTCGAATTTGAATATTTTGGGAATTAATTCAGAAATTGAAACGTCTGGTTGGAACTCCTGTTCCTTGTTGACCTCCTTAATCACTCTTCTTCTCCATCTTTTGTTGGAAGCATAGTTACAAAAAATTCCAAATGAAAAAATATCTGACTTTTTGATCTCCTGATTTTTTTCTCTGAATAATTCAGAAATTCTTAAATATTTTAATTTTTAGTGCACAGCAAAGAGCTACGAAGCAAACTACCTAGTAAGTCATAATTCCTAAATCTACTTGAAATTTCTTTTCTCAAAATTCCGACCCAGCACTTTGAGAAGAAGTGCCATGGTATCTGTGACTAATTGCACTAAACAGCTTTTAAAGGTTATTCATCATTATTTAGTTTCTTCATTAACGTGCATAGGATATATGGATCTTGAAGGACTCCCTGAGATGGATTTGAGTTAGGAATACAATCTTCTTTTCTTGCAGACCATACGAAGGTCCATGTAAAAGGGCAGCCTCGCTGCATGAAGCTCCTGTCTATTAGGAGAAGCGGCGGACCACAAGGGCCTAAAGTACACAGCCTTGCCTTACATTTTGCAAGAGACTGTTTCTACGCTTTAAACCCAGGACCTCAAGGTCCATGTATTGGAACTTTATTTTCAGCTGTATACTAGTTGGAAGTAAGGTAATAATGTTGGTTGGAGCCAGTGAACTGGTTGCATGTAATATAAAGCCTAAACGTTGGAAGAAGGTTGGCGTTCGCACTGAGATTAATCCAAGCCTGTATGAACATGCTAATGCTTTGGTCTGCTGCAAGAGTAGTTATAACTCCAAGAGCAGAAGCAGCAATGCTTAAGGAGTGCAACCCCTCTCTAGAAACTAGCCTGTTGGAAATTTTCCTCTGTCTTTTGAAGTTACGGAGAAGATGGTTTATATCATCACACAGAATCATCCCAACGCTAGTCAACATTAAATGGAAAAAATGGTTTTTTTTCTTTGAGATTATCTTTGGACTAAAAGGGCAGTTCCAGTGCACGAAGTTCCTGCCTATGCAGGGTTTAGGGAAGGGGCGGACCAAAAGAGCCTATAGTACACAGCCTTACTTTGCAATTTTGTAAGAGGCTATTTTCACGTCTTGAACCCGTGACCTCAAAGTCACATGATGACAACTTTTACCGTTGAGATTATCTTTGGACTCTAGAAACTATATCTATTTGGTGTTCTGGCTCAGTGATAGCCCACAGTTTTCATAACAACAAAGGTTTGCACCATTCAATGGATGACTTTTGGGGCAAGTCCTGTCTAAGACAAGACCTGTAAAACGAATGGTTTGGAGCTGGAAAATAGGAGCCTACTTGTACTTTTTTGCCGTAAACACCATACACTAAGATCTACTATATGCATGTCTTATAAATGTTTCTCCCCACATCTATCTCACCGAATGTTCAAGCAGTGAAACACCATAGTTTAAAATTTTCATATTCAAGTCAACTCAAACGTGAAACGAGTCAAGTTAACTTGAAGTGAACTCAAAAGTGAGGAGGGTCAAGTTAACTTCAAGATGATTAAAAAAAAAAAACTCTGGCAAGATTTTTAATAAATAATTTTTACATTGTACACACACACTGTGTCTATATATATATATATATATATATTAAATTTTAATTTTTATACACAAAAATCTCAGCCCAACCAAAAATTGTTTTTATGCGCTCCTTATGTGACTCAATATGCTGTTGAATCGAGTAACTTGGATAAATTTTTTAAGTTCAAGTGTGAGTTTATAACTATGTTACTATAGGTCTATGGGACACAATTCTAGGTCCACCACACACACACATACAACCCTATTCATGGTTGTACTGTGGTTCCATTGAAGATAAAAAGTAGGGTAGAATGCCAGACTGATTCCTAATTAATTTTAGGTCATATTTAATTGTTTCTAGTTGATGGTGGTATAAGGGTACTAGGCTATGCACTCCATGAGACTATTTTTTAATCGATTAATATTTTAAGAAGAAGAAGAAGAAAAATAAATGATTGGCTTAGTACTCTGTTGGGCCACAAGGGCTCAGGTCTTTAAGAGGCCTCCCTAGGGAAAAATAAATTGACTAAATTTAAACATGATGTAATGAGACTCAAAGTGGCTAGCAGATGTGTGAGCTTAGGTTACCACCAAGAGCCAACTAATCCCCTTAACAAAATAGATGAAAAATGATGCATATGATACGAGTATTGGAATTTAAATAAAAAATAAAAAGTGACACAACTTAATAGTCTGTCAGATGGTAGGTCTTGGGTCCTTAGCTAGGCCCACCTTAAAGAAAGAATTGTAAAATTTAAGTAGAGCACTTAGTGGTCACCTTAGCTACCAAGTGGGAAGAAACCTCAAGCGTTGTACCACTTAGCTTATGAAGTGGTCTCTACTAATTTAATGGTTATTTAGTAAAATTTTAAAGAGGCATTTGCTTTAACTAACATATTAGAGCAAAATTAGTTGTGAAATAACTTACAAGATATATCCTTACACTTTTCTTTAAAAAGTTAATATAACAATATAAATAACTCGATGAGAAAACATGTACAAACTATTGGTGGCCACATGTATTTGACCCTTTGTGATTATGACACTGTTTGCAATTACTCAAGGCAAAGGTAACAAGAATTAAATAATATAATTTGACCCTTTGTGATCTATCCCTTCCTTGGACTCTTTATACACGAGAGCTTCGTGCACTAGCTTTCATACTAAACAAACTTAGTAGTGAGATTCATGTGTTTCTTCTTATCAAAATGGTACAACTGAGCAACGGTACTGTTCTATCTCAATGGCTTGAGGTCATCCACAAAAACCTCGCTTGAGAGAAAAAATGGAAAAAGCAGACCCTCAATTGATCTAACATTAGCATAAATCAATGAACAATTGCAGAGAAATACAGACATATTCCATGTTCACCATTTTGGATGGAGATTATGTCTAGGGAAGAAGATGAGAATGTCTACTTCGTATATCCCAATTGCAGCTGAAGGGTCAGTCTCAAATCATTGATTGAGTTTTTCATCATTTTCCATTAGAAATTGGAAATTCTACTTCAAAAAACAGTTTAAGGTCTCTGATGAAGGTGATCAATCCCTCTAAAAACATCTTAACGGCGAGACAGGGATAATCATTCATCTAACTTGTTAACAACTTAGATTCTAAACCATGAACTGCAGTGATAAACATGGACGTAGACAGGCCTAGGGAACATGGTAGCAATTTGGTTGAGCTAAGTGGGATAATTTTCAGTAGCAAGAATGTCTTTTTGTGCCAATTTTTCAGTATAACCTGCCACCAACCATCTATTTGTTTGATTTATAGGGGTCCCTGATTCAAGGAGTTTAACCTGTCGACTGCCATCGCCATATACTGCCGTTGAATCAGAAGATTCTAAAACTGCTGCAGATCTCTGGAAACTACTTTGGATATTTATTGCTATGGCTGGAGGTAAGTTCTTAATCATCCATTGGCTTCGACATAATCTGATTTACTGTAAACATCTATTGAATGATTTTACACAGGAGTCCGAAGCAAGATCCTTCGGTATTACAACCTGCATGGTTCGTATAAGGTTCAGCTAGTTGGACCACCAACTTCCATCTTCATATTGTTCTTCCCTTGCCACTTCATTCTCTCTCAAAGCCCCACTCAACTAACAAAGCCAACATTCTGCTCAACACAGTCCTTGACGTGGGTATCATTTCTCGCCAACTTTTCTTATAAACCAAGTTTTCGTAATGATATTAAACCACCAAATCGACGTTTAACAAGAGCATCGATAACTTGACAATAAAAAAGGGCAGTTCTGGTGTATGAAGCTCCCACCTATGCGGGGTCTGAGGGAGGGGCTGGCCACAATGGCTTAAAGTAGGCGGTCTTACCTTATATTTTTGTAAGAGGCTGATTCCACGCCTTGAACCCGAATCCATGACCTCAAGGTCACATGACGACAACTTGAAAATCAAGGAGCTTACATTGCCTGGATCTTTGGTTACAGCTGTTTCAGACGTTAAAAAGGGCAGTCTGGGGCACAAAGCTCCTGCCGGCTTATGTAGGGCTCAAGGAAGAAGTGAACCACAAGGGTCTATCGTATGCAGTCTGTCTTATTTATTTTAGAAGAGACAGTTTCTACTCATTGAAAACCGTGATCTTAAGATAACACAACGACAACTCTACCGTTACGCCAAGATTTCCCTTCTAGCTGTTTGAGACACGAACATAATTAGAAGTGGCAAACATTTGCTGGAGGATATGACATGAATATGTTTAATTGGAAGGGGCAAACATTTGCTGGGGACCTATATGAACATTGGACTGGACTCACTTGTTCTACAGACGATAACTTTGTAGCCTTCAAATGTGCCTCCTGGACATGATTAGAAGGTTTTGTTGATCTAGTTGACTCTAAATTGCATGATCAAATTTCATAAGATGACACAGCAGTCGTTAGTCAAGATGAATTGAATTCATAGCGGTAGGATGCACCCTCGAATTCAGCACTTTAGGTGGAACCTACTTCTTAGATTGCACCTGTTATGTTGTCTACCTGAAATTTGAATTCTCGGCTTTCCGAGGTGGGTTGTCAATGTGGTCAAGTAATATGGGATTGAATTCTACTGTGAATTTTGTCTTAGCTAATGTCTCCTTAATTCTCTGAAATAGAGTACATTATTTGAGGGTTAGATTTCCATCATGGTGACCGAAAGAATATGGATAGAAGTGGTAAAAATTTTTTTAAAAACTTTTGGACTAAATAAGGGTGTGACCTGCATTAAAAGAGAATGGAGGAACAAGATTCATGCAGCCAATGTCCAATCAGAATAAGGTTTTGACGAAGATGGTGAGATTTCAAGATGGCATTATTGGTGCTTGAGATGACATGGGTTAGATTTCACTTCAGCTAGTGGCCCCTTCTCATCTAATCTCATCTAAGGTCAGCTCTCTCAAAAAATCCTGCCATTCAATTATTCTAACCAATAGTTTTTTCAAGGCAATGGTTCTAGTAGCTGCGAGAAACCAATGGTTCTTATACCAAGATCATCCGATGCCTGTAATTTTCAGCTTGTAGCTTATCTAAGACTAGATATAAAATATGAACGGCTTAGATTGCCCAGAGACTGCACTGGAGATGGCCCTACAGTTTTCTTCCCGCTGAAAAGAAGCCTACAATTAAAGACACAGGGATGAGTGCCGTTATCAAACTATAGGGTGCGGATCGCAGACGAGAGTTGAATCACGTGACTTCTTCCTACGGGCAAAATTTAGCAAGACTCTCTCTCTCTCTCTCTCTCTCTCTCTCTCTCTCTTCCATTGCCTCAACCCAAAGCTCTCTGCCTCTCTCTGTCTACGAAAAATCTTCTAAACGAAGCAGAGAAAATGGCTGATTCCAGATATCTACCGTCTCCCTGAAATTACTTATTGATTTTCCCCCATGGCCGACTCTTCCAAGGAAGAGTTCGTGCAACTGATCAAGAGATTCGGTGCTTATCTCAAAGTCAAGATGTCAGATCTCCTAAATAATGAGGTTTTATTTTCTCCATTTTCTTCAATTTGATCTAATTTTCAAAATTTCCGATTTAGATTGATTGCTGGAGTTTTGATAGGATCTAGAAGTCAAACTTTGTTTTATTCGTTTTCACTGTGAATTTCCTGCTCTATTTGGTTATTCTTCAGAAAGATGGAATTTTTCTTTCGTGTGAGTTGATAAGCGATCCGATCTTGCTGTTGATTGTGGAGTTTCGATCTATGGTTATGATGTGTTGGGATGGAATGAGATTTTGTAGATCTGTTCATGTTTTGACTGTTAGTCTTGGTGTAGAAAAATGGAATAGGGTTTCGAATGGAAATATAAGGGCGAAAAGTTGATCACGGTGGAGAACAGCTAGGTTTTTGGGTTATCAGTACGAATATTTAACTAATTAATATATTAGTCAATTGATCTTGCAAAATTTGGATGTTGTAATCTGTTAGGAACCTGTGCTGTTGTTGCTTCTGAATCGGTTTGTAAATACATGTCCTTTTTGGTTTAGAGCAAATTATATCTCTCTTTCCTTAAATTTTTACATTTTTAAACTCACAAGATCGAGGATTAGGATAACTTAAATGTGTTATTTGAAGAAACTCTTCGTGCTGCATCATAGTCGGAAATGCCATTCAGTGTTACATTGTTCATAACTCAGGTACCTTGGAAAACATAGGAAAAAGGAATTGCACTTCCTACTGGGAACGAGCAAGAAACACTTCTATTGTGGGTGGGTGTTTCTTAAAAGAAAGAAGTTTCATTCAACCTTACTGCTCTTGTCAATGCCAAATCTTTTACGATTTCTGTTTCTTAATTTGGCTTACCCATGCTTCTGTTGAAGATGACTGTAAGAAAACTTGTTTCCTGTTAGTGAGTAAGATGATCTACATAAATTCCTTGGACTACACATTAATGCCTTAGGCTTTCAATGATTTGTCCATCTTATGTTAGTACTTAGTTAACAGATAGGATAGCAGAAACGTCTACAAGTGCATGTGGACTTTTGGACTCTGACCATTGTTCTTCCCATTAATGCTTATTAGCAGCATCAGTTGGTTAAGGATTAATGGTTGGTCTTCTTTATTTTTTTGAATTTATGCTTAAAGCTCTTTCTTTTTGAAGGTAACTTTGCACTAATTTGCTATTTCTCATTTCTTTGACACTGGCGTTAGAATTCTCGTTCCATATGGGCCTTGGCTGGTCTTGCAATGGCAATAGTCTTTACCTGGAAATTATTGAGAGCACCGACTGGGCATCAGAGACGACAACAAAAACGACAGGGTCCGACCCCAAGTGGCTCTAGTGTCAATACTCAATCAAATGCAATGATGCTCCCTTCTGGAGTTTCCTCGTCTTCAGAGGATTCTAGAGCTCACACTGTAATTGATGAATTCTTCCAGCCAGTAAAGGTAAATATTCTGGCCTTTGGTCTTTGGAGATGTTTGATTGATCCAAAATGAAGTTTCACATTGTTTCCCCTTTGCAGCCAACTCTAGGGCAAGTAGTAAGACAAAAATTGAGCGATGGAAGGAAGGTATTATCATGCCCTTGGAGCATTTCTTTAACTGTATATTAAGGAAAATATGCACTTCTAGATCTGTATTATGTCCTATCTGTCGATTTTGAGTGTATAATAGATCCAGATTTTCTGTTGGCTTCTGAAGGAAGTCAGTCGAAATAGTTCAATGTGGAATTCCATTATTTTTAAAAGCTAAAATATGTTTTATATTGGGGAAGGCCATACTTCTTATCTCAGTCGTTTGCTACTTCAAAATGCATTTCTCATGGTTCACGATCTCATACTCTTATGTTGTTCTTAGATGACATGCCGATTGCTTGGTGTAATCCTTGAGGAGAGTAGTCCAGAGGAGCTTCAGGTGAGAGGTGCTTGTTGGTTTCAGCTTCTAATTACAGGAAATGAGGGGCGAAATGTAAATGTTGTTTGTGCTTTGCAGAAACATGTAACTGTGAGGCCCTCTGCGTTGGAAATACTATTGGAAATCACAAAATTTTGTGATCTTTATCTCATGGAAAGAATTCTCGATGATGAAAGTGGGGTGCGCACATAACTTATTTTAATGTAGTTACTTATATTTCCTTTTATGTTAAAACTCTCCAAAATATGGATAGTGTATATTAGTTGTGAGACTGTAAGTTTACATTTTTTTGCTTTTGGTGGGTTACATGTAAGCTTAGACTAGCATGGCTGTGTCATTGCAACTTGCAATCTCATTTTGGACATGATACCTATCAATTGACAGGTCCTTGCATCACAATATTGAGTGCTTCAATTTCTCAGTCTAGGTCCCAATGGCTCGTTAATGTTCCATTTTACTTACGACCATCTCTATGTAGATTCTTAGATTCTTTGATCTTAAGATTCTACAAATGAATTAATTCTTCATATTTTCTTTGACATTTCTATAAAAGAAGTTGGGAATGTCATTTATGGGTGATGATATTGGTGCAGGAAAAGGTCCTCCTTGCATTGGATAATGATGCCATTTTCACGTCTGGTGGCCTGGTTAAGGATAAGGTAGGGTACCTTCATGCTTGAAACATACATTTTGGCATGGTTCAAAGTGAACTAATCATATGCAAATCTATTTTACATGACTAAATTTAAATTGGAATGGTTCTTAGTACAATAGTAAATTATTCCTGAGTTTGGAAAGTTTAGATATTAGATTCAAAAGTATAGGGGAGAAAATCCCATAGTTCTGTAAACTTTTATCTTAACCCCAATTATCAGGAGTATTACTACATAACAAGACTCTCTGACAATTATACTGTGTCATGGTAAGCTTGATTGTAGCCATTGCCTTAGCTGGTCTGTTGGATTTACCATTTCAAAGGAAGAAAAGAACATATCTGGATTTTAGGCTAAGCCCTGCAAGGAAGAAAAGTAAAACATGATCTTGGAAAAGCTAAAATGTAAAGGAGCAGTTTCCATTCTGTGATTCAGTGGTAAAAAAAAATGTTGCTGTTACTGCCCTTCTAGTGGCTCATGGCAATGGTGGAGATTGGCTTCTGCTGATCCAACTTGAGCTGTTGAACCAGCACTAAGAGCAGTAGGATCATGGCTAATACAAAAATCCTGCAAGACTTGCTTATGGAATCTATTAAAAAACTGGAAAATATGGCACCTAGGAATGTGCTTTGAGAAATATGACTAGGATTGATGGCAAAGAGAAGAATAGATTAACTGAAATAAATAATCACACACAAAGACAATGTTTATGTTTTTGGTTATGACCGTACGTCCACTAGTGACGACGACTGGAGCAAGCTCACTATTGGGAGATTTTAGGAGTATATCAATATCCTGTTGCCAAGCTGGCAGGGAAAGAATACCAAACATACCCCTAATTTTGCCACCAAGCTGTTGTCCCAAAAGCCTATGGCTGATACAAAAATCCCACAAGATTTGCTTACGGAATCTACTGGAGAACTGGAAATATGACTCTTGAGAATGTGTTTTGAGAAATATAACTAGGATTGATGGCAAAGAGAAGAATAGATGAACTGAAACAAATAATCACACACAGATAACATTTATGCTTTTTGTTATGAGCATGCGTCCACTGTTGAAGACAACTGGAGCAAGCTCACTATTGGAAAACTTTGGAAGTATATCAATATCCTGTTGCCAAAAGGGAAGCTTTGGTGCAGCAGTTGAGTTATTGCTGTGTGACTTGGAGGTCAGGGTTTCAAGGTGTGGAAACAGCCATTTGCAAAATGCAAGGTAAGGCTGCGTATGATCCTTTGTGGCCTGCCCCTTCCCTGAACCCCACATATGCGGGAGCTTCATGCACCGGGCTGCCCTTTTTTCTAATCAATATCCTGTTGCCAAGCATCCGTGTATGAGAGAAGCTGGCCCATTAAGAATACCAAACATACCCCCATTTGAGCCTACAGGCTGCTATCCCAGAAGCCTTGCAGGGGCGGGGTGTGCCTAGGATCTGATGGCAGCTACAGACATGGCATTTTGGGACCACATGTAATCTGACTAGGTTGGGATATCCTTAAGCAGGAAGTCAAAGTAGTTTGCTTCCAGACTGCTACCCCAAAGTCCCCATATGGGGGCCTAGGATACAATGCCAGTTATAGGGGCCGTTTTGAGACAATATGCAAATCCTACTAGGCTGAGGTGTGCTTAAGTAGGAGAATACACTCCCCAGAATCTGAAATTAGATGAAGAATAAAATGGTTTTGACTTTCTTCCCGGTCTAGAATTCTCACAGCAATAGTCAATGCAAAATTATTTAATTCATAGACTCGGCTCTATTATTTCTTTCTTACAAATAAATATGCATTTGTATATTAGTTTGTGAGGAGAAATGAAAATCATCTTCACTTAAAATATGGCCACCATTGCGTCGGTAGCGGCCAAATGCAAGGGTGAAGTAGAAAGATGATTTTAATGATTTTAATGAAAATCATCTTCGCTTTTTAAAACTATGGCAACCCCAACATGACATGAATCGAAATCAAATTCGCTCAAGCTAGGGTGTTCCCCATAAGCGGCCTGCATTGGATCCGGATGCGGTGAAAAATAGGCAAGGGTTGCTAGGGCGTTCTCCCTGATGCGACGCTCTACATCGGATCCCGGGTGTAGTGAAAAATGGGCAAGGGCTGCTTGGCGTCCCCTCGGAAGCGGCCAGCGGCTACGCCCGGAACCAGTGCGGTGAAAAGTGGACATGGGTTCATACCATGGAGGTTGAGAAAGGCGATAGTAAATAGGGAATCTCCCAAATCATAAGATTCGCATCGCTACATGGAATATAGGGACATTGACGGTAAGAGTTTGGAGTTAGTAGACACGATAAAACGTAGGAGAGTCAACATCGCTTGTATCCAAGAAACCAAGTGGAAAGGGGCTAAAGCTAGAGAAATAGATGGGTATAAATTATGGTACGTAGGAAAGGAAAATAATAGAAATGGCGTGGGAATAATAGTGGATAAGGAATTAAAGGATAAAGTTGTGGACGTTAAAAGAATCGATGATAGAATTATAATAATAAAAATGATTCTAGGAGAGCAGATTATAAATATTATAAGTGCATATGCACCACAAGTAGGGCTACAAGTTATAATTAAGAAACAGTTTTGGGAAGATATGGAGGGAGTCATGTAAGAAATTCCCAATACTGAGGGAATATTTATAGGAGCAGACTTAAATGGCCATGTAAGAAAAGATAAGGAAGGATATGATAGAATACACGGAGGGTATGGTATAGGTGAACGAAACGAGATGGGGGAGAATATCCTCGATTTTGCTTTGTCATATAACCTATCCATTGCAAATACACTCTTTAAGAAGAGGGATGAACACTTAATAACCTTTAAAAGTGGACTTCATAAAAGCCAAATAGACTTTTTTCTACTTAGGAATAATGAACGATCTATATGTAAGGATTGTAAGGTGATACCCGGTGAGAGTTTAACCTCACAACATAGGTTAATGGTTATGGATATTCATATCAAAAGATGGAGTAAAAGAACCGAACTTAATACACATCCAAAAACTAAGTGGTGGAACTTAAAAGGAGAGAAAATAACCTCATTCAAAAATAAGTTGATGGTAGAAGGAAATTGGAATTATGAAGCAGAAGTAAATACAATGTGGACTAATATGGTTGAGTCCATTAAGAAAGTGGCAAAAGATGTCTTAGGAGTATCTAAAGGTAAAAGGCTATTAGCAAAGGAAACATGGTGGTGGAATGAAACAAAGGCAAAAGCTATTAAAGAAAAACGAATGCATTTTAAAGCATGGCAGAAGATTAGAAATAATGAAAACTATGAACAATATAAGAATGCTAAAAACGTTGCTAAGAGAATAGTAAGTGAGGCTAAACTTAAAGCATATGATGAGCTCTATAATAGACTAGGAACAAGAGAAGGTGAGAAAGATGTGTTTAAACTTGCAAAGGTAAGAGAACAGAAGAGTAAGGACTTAGAGCATGTTAGGTGCATTAGAAGCGATGATCAAAGGGTATTAGTCAAAGACGCTGAGATCAAACAAAGGTGGGAAATATACTTCCAAAAATTGTTAAATGACAATGGCCCTGAGAATATAGGAATTGAAAATACTATAAATCTAAATAACACTGGATATTATAGATATGAACGTAAGATTAGAATGCTTGAAGTAAAAGAGGCCTTGAGAAAGATGAAATCAGGAAAGGCCATGGGGCCCAATGGTATACCAATAAAGGTTTGGAAGCATATGGGAGATATTGGGGTAGTTTGGTTGACCAAGTTGTTTAACAAGATTATAAAATCAAAGAAAATGCCTGATGAGTGGAGGAAAAGCTCTATTGTACCAATCTATAAGAATAAAGGAGACATTCAGAGCTGCACTAATTATCGAGGGATCAAACTTATGAGCCACACCATGAAACTTTTTGAAAGAGTCATTGAGAAGAGGCTACGACATGAAACAAGTGTATTGGAAAATCAGTTTGGTTTCATGCCTGGGAGGTCTACCATGGAAGCTATTTTCTTACTAAGACAATTAGTAGAGAAATATAGGCAGAGGAGAAAAGACCTACACATGGTCTTTATTGACTTAGAAGGCTTATGATAGAGTCCCTAGAGAGTTAATATGGAGGGTGTTAGGTGTTAAAGGGGTTTCTCAGGGGTATATAGACATAATTAAAGATATGTATGAGGGAGCAGTAACAAATGTTAAGACCACTAGTGGCGTGACTGGTGATTTTCTTGTCACTGTCGGATTGCACCAAGGATCGGCATTGAGTCCATACCTTTTCACATTAGTTATGGATGAGTTAACAAAACATCTGCATGAGGAGATTCCCTAGTGCATGCTATTTGTAGACGATATAGTCCTACTTGATGAGACAAGGGAAGGTGTCAACATAAAGCTAGAGCTATGGAGAGAAGCATTAGAATCGAAAGGATTTAAAATTAGCCGAACTAAGACGTATATGGAATGTAATTTTAGCAAGGAGAGTAGGAGTGGAGCACCAATCAAGATTGATAACCAAGAGGTCCCATGAGAGACCACTTAGATACTTAGGATCATTGATCCATGAGAGTGGAGAGATTGAGAGGGAGGTTACCCAGAGAATCCAAGCGGGTTGGAACAAATGGAGATGTGCATCGGGGGTTTTATGTGATCGGCGGGTGCCACTCAAACTAAAGGGAAAATTCTATAGGATGGCTATAAGGCCGGCCATGCTCTATGGATCGAGTGTTGGGCGGTTAAGGAACATCATACTCATAGGTGAGTGTTGCGAAATGAGGATGTTGAGATGGATGAGTGGTAAGACAAGAAAGGATAGAATTAGAAATGAAAATATTAGAAGAAATTTAGGGATAGCACCAATAGGTAACAAGATGAGGGAGATTAGACTTAGATGGTTTGGACATGTTCAAAGGAGGCCAACAACGGCACCAGTTAGAAGGAGTGAGGCAATACAAGTTGAAGGTTCTAAAAGGGCAAGGGGAAGGCCCAAAAGAACGTGGATAGAAGTGGTGAGGAAAGATTTAAAAACTTTGGGACTAAATGAAGCCATGGTATTTAATAGAGTGGAATGGAGGAATAAGATTCATGTGGCCGACCCCTAATTGGGATAAGGTCTTGATGATGATGATGACTCGGGTTCTCTATTTTTGTACTTTTGACACTTGCCTACACTTTCCATTTTGGCCAAGGGGAAGATCAGCAGGGAGAAGGGGGGGAGGGTGGGTTTGCAATGTGTTTAGATTTGATTGGATGTTTGATGTTTGGTGGGGCTCAGTTGGGAGAGGTTCATTATAGATATTTCTTGTTGCATGGATGCTCAGACAAACATGAGCACGCACAAGAAAAGAAAAATGAAAGAAAGAAGATGACCTTGGAAGAGAAATTCAAAGAAATAAAGTAGATTTAGATTGGACACTTAGAAGGAGAAGTCCATGTTAAGTTGGGAATCTGACAGCTTAAAGTAATATCCAGAAGATTTTACTGTTTTTGAATTGGACTTGGTGCCAATATTCTGTTTGCATTCCAGAAATTTGTGTTATCTGTTGCTTGCTTTCACATGTGATTTTAAATCGATACACTTCTAGCAGGTGCACAAGTATTAGAGAGATGAAGTTAGAAGCAGTAAGAAGCTCATGAATGGCGAGGCATATTAATATAGAAATTAGTCTGCTTTTACAGTTTGCATGACTCCTATATGAAATCTTAAGCTTCCTAAAATTTCAGAGCTGTGCCATATGGAAAGCTACTTTATTCCAGACAACTTTTAAGGCATGACCTATGGATAAGAATATTGTTGGCTCATCTAAATCTTTTGGAGTGAATCTAGTGCTAGTGTAGTTTTCACTGGGTATTAATAGCTGGAGCTGGTAACAAGTTGCCTATTGTTCGCATCTATAGAGTTGAATTGCTTCAAATTGTCAAAGAAGGAAGGAAAGCCATCCGATGGGACATTGGTACCTCTAGTGAGTGGTTATCTGATATTGCCTGAAGCTCATGTTTATCTGTTACTTCACCTTCATATCCCTATTAATTCTTTTCTGAGGATATGGCAATATGTTTTTTGCTTCACTTTTTATACACTCGAGGCAGTACGTTTTGAGATCTTACTTTACGAATTCCAAAACAAGTTTTTCTCAAACAAACACTGCTGCTGGAGAAGTCATGATCCAAATGTTGCTTTCTTTTCCCTTCATCGTGGAAGTTATACTCCTGTTTGGTTATATTTAATGAAGACACTCATTTGAATAATTTGCCCAATCACATTGTCAGTTCTAGTTATATTCTGAAAAGTCATCTCATAATTTAATATGACAAATCTCTGCAGGTTCTCTTTTGCAGTACAGAAAATGGACGCACATCTTTTGTTCGGCAACTGGAACCGGATTGGCATATTGATACAAACCCTGAGATCATATCCCAGTTGGCGGTATGTTCCTTTGAAAAGCACTATTTTGTTTTCTTTTCATGTTCATTGTATTTCTATCCATTTCTTAAATATATTTCAAAACATTGGCCAATCAGTTAACCACAGTTTATGACGATCAAGACTGTTGCTCATACTTATTGATGTATTGAACCTCCATAACTTGTAACTTTTCGATGGGCTTCAGCTAGCTACATGGGATTGTGGCATTTGATCTAGTTCACCATATTTTTAACTCCTTTATGTTGTTTATAATGCTTCTATTATCACTATATATTTGTTCCCTCTTTGACCAACTTTAATGTGTTTTCAGCGATTTATCAAATACGAACTTCACATTTCACCAATCAGACCTGGGGGTACAGCTTCTAATGTCTTTGTTTCGTCCAGCTTGGAGCACTTCTTTGGATATTCTGATAGAAGTTAATTGGTAAGTTTTCAGCCATCTTGTTCTGGATTTGGACATAGCCCATTCTAGATCCTACGAGATTTGACTGATATTGTCACATGGTCATTCATTTTGTACCTTGGAAAATTGGAACTATCCTATATAAAAGTGCATTTTGAAGGCCCTGTTTTTATCTTTTTCATGGAAAAAGACTTGTTTTCTTTTGAATGTGATAAAGAAATTGCTGTCAAAATCCTTTTCTCAAGCTTGGTAGCTGGTTTGTGCAGATAAAGAGACCGGATCCTTCAGCTCTCCTCCAACGGATGCTCTAGAAACTTGATTTATATTGAAAACTGTTTGGATGATTACTTCATCGTTTAAGCATGAGATATATGTTTATCCAAACTGCTATCGGGGAAAATGTGGTACATGTAATTTTTTTTCCCTTCTCAAGGAAGTGACTGAAAAGTTTCAGGATTATGAGGGATTCAGGTGGGCGTCAATGGTCATTGCCTCGTGTATGACCTGTAATTATATATTCAAAATATTCTACTGTAAGTGGAGGATGTTATTCTGTCTGGAACTCCCATCACTGCAGACAAGTTCATTCAACTTGTTCTGCTATGTACAACTACATGAATAGATTCTTTGTAGCTTTTAATTACTGATATTAGAACTGGCATTGCAGCCAAAGTCTTATAAGACAAGGTATTGTTCTCTCAATGATACTTATCTATTCTAAGTGGTCATTTTTCTCAATTAATTTGTCATATACAGCTGTTTACTAAACTATAAGACCTTAGTAGTTTGTCAATGGTATGTCTGTAACCATACACTTGCCAATGGTTGACCAAAAACGCATGGTATTAAGGGCGTTCTCTGATATCCCTCTCCCTATTATCAGGTATGCTAGTAACTTCGTATAATAGTATACCTGATGCTCGCAGGAAGATCCAAACATGGTCCTGATGCTCACGCTTGCAAGGAAGATGAACCAAGGATTAAAAAAATGTTTCAGCAACTTGAAACAAACGCCGGTTCATGTTTAAAACTTTCATCAGATTTTGACACTTGCAGCTCCAACACCTTACCATTCGCAAATGTGGTAGGTTTTTCTTGCGTACCAGTGAAGAATTTTACAAGAGGAATGCTAATTGCATGCTGCATCTGAGAACGTCCATGGATCACTTGCAGTGGAGTGCACCTTGGCATAGACTTATTCACCTTTTAACATGTTCATTATTTATAGACGTTTTAGACTCGTCTGTTTCCGAGCACAACTTTTTAAATGCTAGAATCATCCATCCACGTGCTTTTTAACCTATTAAACATGTAAAGGTAGAGCAATTACAAGAACAAGTCAGATAATACAAAGGTGGACTCCAGCAATAGTAGTTCGTGAACACAGAACATCCACTTAGCATTCCTCATTTTACGTTTCCGTCCTCAACTCGCTGACAAATTCCCAGTGGGTTGGAGATGCACTACCATTAGAGGCCTGTCCTTAGTGGAAATGAGGGAAGAGCCTGCTCTGCTGCCACCGGATCATTGAGACTCTGATGCAAACAATGTGCTAGCTGGGGTAGAAAAGGACCTAATCTCCTTTTGCAAAACGATTGATCATCTTTTGCGACAGGTAAGCTATAGCCTGGCCAAAATATTCTGTATCTTCTCCTTTTGAGCTATTTCATAAATTTTCCTTGACCTCCAGAATAACATTAGAAAAGGGTTGGCTCCTTAGACGGCCATAAATTCTTGGAAAACAGGGCTATTTTCCTTTCCTTTCTAGCCATTTATTTTCTTTTTCTTGAATTAAGAAACAAGATTAAAAAAGGATTTAAAAATGACACAGCTAGTCTGGCAAGCTAGTGAAATGGGGGAGCACCACTTGGCTGATATCTGCACGTTTTTGTACTGCAGCTTAATTTTTAACTGTACACAGATTAATCAATAATACGCTAAATTATAAGACCTTAATCGTGTGTTGATCCATTTCAAGTACCAAAACGGAGATTCTCTTGTCAACTTTCCGCAACGATTTACATGAACAGCTCAATTAAGACGCTTTAGATGTCATATTGATTATGGCTTTCGGTATGGTTCAACAGAGATGATCAAGGCATGGCTAAACAGTCAACACTTTATCCAGAACAAAAAGGTCTAAGCTCCCTCCTATGAGGGGTCTAGAGAAGGGGTGGACCACAAAAGGTCCTTAACAAGCATCCTTACCTTGCATTTTTGCAAGAGGCTGTTCCATGCCTCAAACCCATGAACTCCAAGTCACATGGCGACAACTCAACCTACGTAGTCTTACATGCTATTCAAGAAAAAAATCGAAACACAAGAAACCAAAATTAGATGATCAAGACAACAAACATTCAGAAGCTGAAAACAGTGAGGTAGCTCATCATAAGGTACCTCAGCCGATTCACTTGTCCAGAAAAAGACATATGGCAACGATAGGGTGGCTTTCTTGATCATGACTTACATCCAAATTTCTCTGCATGTTAAGATGACGTTTGGGCAAAGAATTCCATGCATACACAAGCAATTTTCTTTCTTATAGTGTTAGACAAATCTACGATGGTTCCCCCTAACTGCAGATTGTACCATTCAAGCACCAAGCAATCAATATCACCCCCACTTTGATGTTTGCTTACAGTAACACACCATGATTGCTGTTCTCAGCATTTGTTCTAACTGAAGTTGTTAGAGGACTCCAATAACTTAAGGGACCGTCTCAATACTCTCAAATCTTGCAGAGTGTAGTATTTTAAGGGTAAAAGTTCTATGACTCTTCTTCCAGGCATTTTAAACACCTGCATCTGAAACCATAATCAGCAAGTAGCGCCTGTCTCTCATCGTAAGGAAGGTCCTCATCAATGTAAGAAATAGTAATCTGCAGATGTTTGGGAGTCAGAATACTTGCTTTTGATTCAATTACCTCAGCTTACTGTAAAAGAAGGGTAACTCACAGTATGCGCCTGACTGAAACTTGTTTTGTTCTATCTAAAGCTTGAAAAGTATCAGGTATAATATATAGAGGGGGTTACCTCTTCTTCCTTGGAAATGGGTCGGAGGGCAATAATTGTTGCCTGGCCATCTCTGTCCTGCAATTGAAATCAATCATTTCAAATAATTAAGGTGAGCATCCATCTATCTAGACATACTAACTGGCATTTCAGCAGCAAGTGAAGGCCAAACCCAAAACATCTTCAACAGAAGAAAGACTGAGCAAATGGAAATTGGACACAATGAAGTGAAATTTTTGGTTGTCAGTCCTTCAAATCAGAGCAGAAGTAGAAGGGTGATGTCATCGCAACATGAATAATGAAGTCGACATGGGAATTTTCTCCTCAGGGATGCTTGGTGAGGTTCTCATGCAATTCAATAGACCCATTCCTTAAACAAGGAAGAGAGAATGATGCATGCCAATTTGTCTAAAGAGACTTGAAATGTGACTCCAAAATTAAAGCAAGGCCAGATGGCCTAAGAAGAGAAGACTACCAATTTCTGTGAATATTTCTAAGATGCTAAGAACCTACAGATCATCCATTCACTGAGTTGACTCATGTCACCCATGTCTCCTATCATTTCCATGGAAGACACAAGAAGAAGAAGAAAAGATGTACAGGATTTTAGGCACAGAAATATGTCTGATGAGTCAATAGTTCTTCATTTAACTGATTAGAAGGTAAAGTATGCATAAGCCTCAACCTTTTGCAAGAATAATTGCAAGTTCCTTATTGTTGGTTTCTCAAGCCCAAAAGAAAAACTATGTGGAACATAAGCCTACAAGCTAACTAGATGATTCTACAGCAACAACTTGAATTGAATCCAATAGATAAGATTTAGAATCCAACTGAATCTGAATTACTCCACCATAATTTACAAGTTTCTCATTGCCAGACACTTTAGTCTTTTAACTTGTAACTGGAACAGATAGTCATTTCTCCACGATCACAGGTGGCCCTCAAATTATATACTAGATGAATATCTGAACTAAAGGAGAAAATTACATGCTTCCCTTCCTATCTGTCACCTGCAAGGGCCTCTCTTTATATTGGAAACTAACCCCCTAGTACAATGGCTCGTATTATTTATAGGTATTCTTGCTGCTTGCATATTTGTGATGCATAGAACCTTAACATGCAGGTTATGGAACAGAAGACTTTCTTCTGACATATTTTGTAAACAGAACCCCTTGTACAATGACTCCTAGAACAAGCCACATTAGCGCACACCAGTGACAAAAATGGATGATACATACAGAAGTATATTGCAGTATAAACTCAATATGCAGTGGACTTCTTAGTTCATTTCAAACATAAATATCCACAAGCTGAGAGTAAAGAAGTCCACATCAAACATATATATCCACAAGCTGAGAGTAAAAAAGTTAGTATGTAAAATAGCAGCCACCAGTTTAAAACAATATTTGCAGGTTCTTAAGTTTATCTAGACTTAATTTTGAGAAGAGAGAAGTGAACAGATTCTTAACCAATACTGGGAAATTCGTACATACCTCATCCCTTTTGAATGCTTTTGCATTTGGCTGACATGAATGATTCATACAGCTCTGTAAGGGGAAGAATGCTGTGCCTAAAACACCATTCCCAGCTTTAGCTAATGATCATGTGATAAGAAATTACAAAAGAAACAAATAGTAGGAAGGATATTTATTCTAATGCTGATTACATTCTATTAATGGTTTTCTGTTTCTTTTTTCAAGACGAACTATTAAAGATGATAGTTTAGAAATAGTAAACTTGAGTGTTTTCAGCTAACTTAAAACAAACCATACTTTTGATAGTTGGATTTTCTTTTACTAATGACATTAAATCTAAATGCAGAGACATTTACCTCATATACATATAGATACAGATACCAGCATGCACTAAGCACCAATTTTTCTATTATCAAATTGCATAAATACACATAACTCATCACATGAAAACATTTTTATGTTACAGCCAAGCTTGAGTCCGTTAGCATGATACGACGTTGACCATCTGATGTATCTTCTATCAGGAAATCAAGAAAACAATGCAGGAGACTTCTGTTAAGATTCAGAGGCATACCTTGACAACAAACGGAATAATCATCACCAAGGGCATCTAGAAAGCGTTGTGTAGTTCTTTCAGTTTCCTCCTGCAGGAGATAATGTTTTTACATTCTCCAGAAGATTCAATGAACCAGAGACTATACTTTGGTTCTTTACGATACATCATTAATCGCGCGGAGAAAAAGACAAGCAAGATTGGTAACTGAACTAACCTTTGCAGGATGTGGAAGATCATCAATATATATAAAATAATCCTCAACTGGTGATGCCACAACCAAATCACTACACATGCCAATTCATGGTACTATTTTTAGAATGCAAAAATATCTGAAATCAAAATCTGTAGCCGTTTTCCCTATTGGGGACTATTGTACAATATTATTTCTTGACAAGGACTAGATACACCATTAAAAGTATAATTCTTGCTACAAAAAGGCCACCAGGAAATGTAAAAATTGACAACCTAAGACTTGAAGAATGCCATGACTTACAGGTTATTAAGCTCGAACATGCCAATAATATGCCCATAGATTTCAAGCGAAAATACTATTGCAGAGTTAAGGAGACTAATGGGAAAAACCATTGCCATTTGAAAGAAGTAATGTTCTACCATCTCAAGGATACAGGGTGCACAATCCTTGTCAAAAATGGCTTCCTTGAGAAGCTGCAGTGACTGAGAAAACAACATCCTATTTTCAGTTCAAATATCTTAATGAATATAAAACCTCTAGGAGGGTGTATCACTTCAAAGACAACTTAAGCTTAATAGAATACCATGTCTCTTGAGACACTTACTGTGAATGCCAGATCCCTTATTTGTGTCCTAAATGCTGCTTCATTACAACAATCGACATCATCTGGCAAAGCAATGCAGTCCCACCACCTATAGTCATATTAGACACATATCATTTTCTATTTATGGTGATAAACATTAGTTCCTTTCCAGGCAACTACCATGATAAATCACAACAAGGAGATGTGATGAACAAGTCAAGAGCTGAAAAATATGTTCTCATGCATAATAGTACTATAAGATTGAGACTTCTAATACTAGAAAATTTACTTTGCTCATGCCTATATTGATTTCAAATGAGTTTGCTTTGTTGTCAGCTTGAAGGTCTGCTATCATCTTAGATGACTACATACAGGAAGAACCTAGATCATTTTCTTATGATGCTGTATGGGACAACTATAAAAATAGGGTGAGTGCTGTCCAAAAACAAGAACATACATTTATTGACAATTCCGAGCAAGAACTAGGCACTGTCAATTTAGCATTTAATTTTGTGAGGATTCTTTCCTACTACAATTAAGACGGTTCAGACAACATGAAGAAATTATTATGTGGGAGCCAGATTATATAGTATATATTTTTTCTGCAAGGAACTTTTTCCTCAGCTTCCTATAAGCCTCTTTTGTTCATACCACAAAAGTTAGCCAATATTGTGAGAAAATAATATTTCAACAGCAATGCTGCAGAAGTACAGGCAATATAACAAACAAAAGGACTGCAAAGGTAAGAATGTTTCCATAGAGATAATAAGAAAGTAATCCTTTTAGCTCATTAAAGCTCAAGCAACAACAATATGCCATCTTGCAGGCCAAGTGGATGAACAAAACTTTTCTAGCAGCCTCTATAAGTTTAAGCAAACAGAAAGTTACCTTCTCTTGTATCCCATTGATATGGGTCTCCATGCTTCCAAAAGCAAAGAAAAACTGGAATTATCAACTCCTTTTAGCTTAGCTTGCCATTTCTGGTCTTTGGCATGAACTGACTTCAGCTTCTTGAACTTTGAAATGGTAAATGAGATTGCCTGTGCAAATGGAAACTTCTGAGTTACATTACCAAAGATTGTTTAGCTTCTAATATTTTATAACCATATCAGAGTTTTCAGTCCTGATCTTTTTGCGATTTACATTACTCACTGGCAAAGGACAAAACTGTTCCAGAACAAAAATGAGAACTGTTTGATGCTTCTATTAATGAAATCGACAAAATAAAGAACATAATCCACATGTAAAGTATTATTAAAATTTCTTTCACTATTAACACTGACACTCTGATGCTTTACCTTTTTTCTGAACATTAAACATATCTTCATATGTGTGATCACCTATATATACACATTTAGACATGTTCTGTTGTACTAAGAAGTTTCCAATCCGGGGTGTCATAAGAGACATTTGACCCGGACTTTTATTTGTTTACTCAAGCTGCCACATATTATTTACTAACCCTATAAATGTGCTTTAAGTAGTTGCTCTAGTGTTTACTCTCTTTATTTTTCTTTCCCTTTTATTGTATTATATTGCACACACATCTCCTTGGTTTTCATGGGAATTAAGACTTACTATTTTGGCTTGAGATATGTGCTGCCTGGATGGTGGTCATAGAGAAGATACGAGAGGGTGTCTCCCTGAATCGAAAAGAAACTATTTGAGGCTGCAATCGTGATTGATAAATGGCTCATTATCTTAATATTGTGTTAGTTGCTCAATGCTAAGCATCTTCGTTTGTCAAATGGACTCCACATTACCTACTTGCAAAATGTTGCTACTTTTGGTATTTGGTAACATTTTTTGATGAAGTGATTTGATATGCATGCATTAGTATGCACCTGCATACTCGCACCCATACAACACATACACATAGAGACACATCTTATCTCCAGGTTGTTTCTAGAATTTTTAAACTTTGAAACACCTCACATCTATGAAAACAAAATCAATAATAGAAGACAGGATGGAAACAAAGATGGAGAGAGACTGTCTGCATCGATCAATATTTAATCATCTTCACAATTTCATGCAAGACTAATCATATGGTTAAATGGACCAAACTCATGTCTTTCATGCTAGTAGAATACAATGTGGGGGCCTCAATGTTAACATGACAAAGAGGTAAAACATGGTATACTGCTGCTGCAAAGTTCTTTAGCAAAATGTTAGAACCTACAAGCATCATTTAAAGAGAGCAACAAAATGTACCTTTGCAGCTAGGATGAAAATATCATTTGTTCCTGGAAACAGAATATCAGATAAAAATAAATACAAATAGAAAAAGAAACACATCACGGAAGCATGAAACAAACATGCAGCTTCAGAACCAAAGAAAATGATCAGTTTGGGTTACCAATGAACACATAATTTACAGTGATTGACAAAAATTAAGTCATGGAGTTAGCATCTTACCATTAGCATGCTCTACAAATTTGACTAGTGCTTCTCTACGAGAGGATCCTGAACTCGATCCAGTACATAGTAAAGAATGAAATAATTCCCAATCAGCTTCCGCACATAATTTGCTACAAAAAGTTGCAACTAAAATCACTTAAATGGACCTCAAAGTTCTGCATTTGCATTATATAAAGAACAAAATTATGCCTCAATCAGTTAATGAAGTGACAGATGTAATTAAGGTGGTAGAAGAGCATCAATGGAATGCTGTTACAGAGTCAATAACACAGGTGTGTGCTCCTAACATTGACTACCTGGTCATTTTAAGCATTTATTTGATGTGGACATATAGGACCACAGAGAGAATTGAAAACTTCTGAAGAATTGAATAGAATGGTAATCCTTCAGTTATGTCCCGCTCGTTAACCATCCAAAATTTCCTACTAAATAAACTTGCAAGCAAAACTCGGCTCGGATGCGATCTTTAGCATCAATGTCCCTTTTGGTGTTTGAGAGCTCTTAGTCCACATCATCAGGTATCAAAGAATACTGACTCCCTTCAAGAAATAAAAAGCACAGGCATTTAAGGGAAAATCTTGAGGTGTCAATAGAATATAGATCCTCGAAAACCAGGACACTATTGGGAATAACTTTTGTTTCAGATAAAAATAGGAAAAATAATCTCTTGGTTGAATACAATTACTAACATCCACATTCAAAGCCTTATTATAAAAGTGCTTACAAACATCAGCACTAGCTTTAAATGTTCTTCAGAACCTCCTTTTTAAGTTCGTTCTTGAAGTAAGAGTTGTATTTCCATGGAGTCTTTATGTTGGTCGGCTGACCAAAAAGTTTACACTGGCTGTAGCAAAAGTGGCCCTAGCTTTTGATGATCCAAATCATTCATCTATTGGGGACGCTCTTATAGACCATGCTTTAAATCTCTTATAAATTGTTTGGTCCTAACCTTTATTATTTTCCAGGTATAAAGTGGGAAGACTAAAAAGGTTCAAAAACACTTTAGCAGTCAGACGTCTAGGAGGTCTGGTACATGAGATTTCCCAGCCATAGCTTATCTAAGACACCACCTGTACATTTACCCACAAATGTAAACACTTGGTAATGGAGGACCAAACACCATATCAGATGACTAACAGTACAAATAAAAAAGGGCAGCCCAGTGCACGAAGCTCCCGTGTATGCAGGGTCCAGGGAAGGGGTGGACCATAAAGGGTCTGTAGTCATCTGACTAACAGTCATATTATAAAATGAATTAAACATATACACAAGACTTGTGGATAGAAATTAGCTACTCCAACCTGCAATAATGTTCTTCTTCACACCCACCAGGACATGAAACGACTGAAGGCAAGGTAAACTGCTTTGAGTAAGGCAAGGGCAAGCTACCATTTATTAGTGACTGTGTAACCTCTACCGGGAGAAGATTGTTCTCCTCTGAATCAGTAGAACCACATGAACCAAGATAATCATCGGCTTCTCCATCTGATAGTTCAACTCCACATGCCTCCTTGGAAGTGTGTTCAGTCCCATGGTCATGTTCCCTGTCTGATGATATGCCTAGAGCTTGCAAATACAGTTTCCTCCCGATTTGAAGTTCAACTGAGCCAATAAAACGAAAACAGTGGCTACATACAAGACAGTCAACCTGCAAACAAAGAGGACAGGAATATATATGATATTGGTAGAAGAAGTACAAGATATGAGGCGTTGTCAATTGAACAAATAAAAATATCAACAATGGAACAATTGCTAATGGGACCTTATTGGAACTTTGCTGAGTGCCAACAAGCATTTGGTCCTTCAGAATTAATTCTCCTTCTTTGAATTCTAAGTTAGCATAAACACCTGTAGTCACCATTTAAATTGGAGAAATTAGGGAAAAGGAATTTCTTTGAACAACATGTCTTAGCAGATAAGAGAATTAAAAGTGCACCACAATGGGAAGCTAATATCACATGAAGGTAGATCTATTCATAATGAAGCAAGTACGAGTTGAGATGTAATTCTTTTGTTACATCATAGACTTTACAGTTCAAACACAAACTCACTAGAAACTACGATCGAGCATGGACTGTGTCAAACTGAAACAAGTTAAATGTGTACAATTCACTCTATATCCAGATATAAATTAAACCACAGACGAAAAAACTTGAATCAAGTCCTCAGTTTAAGTTAAGGGCAGTCTTGAAATCTGAATTAAAGATAAAGAAAACCTAAAATGTGATCATCAAAGGATGGGAACATTAAAGGAAGTGGTTCTCTGTAGAAGTAGGTCAAGAGTAAACTTACCAAGTCCATTAGGTTCAGCTCAAATAAACTAATGGGTAAATTTGACTAATCATTTGGGTATAAATTGCACTCTGCTGTTAAGAGTCATGCCTGAAAAGTAACCATTCAAATATGCATTACCCTTACATCTTTGGTCACAACACAAAATTGGAGCTCTCAGTAGACTTTAACCCAGTACCTATGTTTTAATTTGTCTATAGAAATGATGATTTATGCATTACCATGTTCTTTTACTAGAAATATTGCAAAATGTGACTACATGGAGGAATACTATATTAGTACACGTTAGTTGACCTCAGTTGATGGCAGTCTCAATGACTCATTAGTTTACTGTCTCCTTCTCTAAGGCATAACTAACTTATTGTCTCAGAAACTTAAGCTTAGCTCAGTCTTTACATGTTTTTGGCATATAATCTAAACACAACCTCCTACTATCATATAATCATAGGAAAACACCCGCATGTTAGTTTTTCTCAAGTCGTTGAGTTGCCACCTCATATCTGATGCTAATAGAGACATCAGTGTCTAAGCCATTTGTTCCAACAATTCACTCCAAATACATAATTTCCTGATCTGTACCTCTCCATGTAAACTATATTTTGTAATACTGTTCCATAGCAACCTGTCATCTCGTAGAACATTTCCCTAAAGCCGTATGATCGCTAGACCATTAAATCTCTTCGATTTGCAAAAATCTGTGATAATCAAGCTGAGTTACAGTTTCCAGCAATTATTGTGAGCTAATCCATAAAAGCTCAAGCATACAACTCAATTTTTACTAAGGCGAAAGCGTTCTCATTAGACTAATATCCTTCAGAATCAGTAAACAACTAATAGCGTACACCTTTAAAGAGAAGCAGAACATCGTTCTGACAAGTGCATTAACAACTAAAAGAGATTTTATCACTATGCACGAACATCTTAGTACCTTTTCCAATTTGTCCATTCTGTTTTACTTTGAGACCATGGCATTGTCTTGCTGCTATAAGCTCATCAAAGTAGTCCTGAATTGAGAATATACATGAAAAGTTATAAGAATCACCCATGGAAACAGATTCAAGCCAAGAGTACCAGAATACAGATCAAATTAAACCAGCAAACAGTTATCCTATCCATGAAAACACATCTACTTAATCGAGTTTACAAATTTAGAATAAAAGAAAAACGAAGAGAGAATATTTCAGCAGAGATAGAAGGTGCCTGCCTGAACTGCTCGAGAAGATGGGGTTGTAAGAAGAGCAGAAATTTGATCAGAAAACTCGATATCCAAAGGACACATAATCTCCATTGGACAAAAGTCCCGAGCAGATGAACCTTAGAAAGCTTGAAAGAAGGTGGAAGCACAGACTTTGGGCCAACAGTGTTTTAGCCAGGCTAACAGGAAATATAGTGGCTCTGCACCCGTCCGCGGAGATGAATTAGCCTGTCGGGCCTAGTCATTTAGGGTAGGAGTAGACTTTGGGCCGATCGGATCAAAATGGTCCGTATCATAAAACCATGATCCTCTTACAAATAAAAATCCTGTTGTCTAAGAATAATTTGGAAGCAGATGATAGGTTCTGATCATACCAAGGCGAGCCCAAGAGCCATACTTAATATTCACTATTGCTATAGCATTGGCCCTTCAATCTTTATATTGATGATCGTTGATTTGTAGTATAGATGGGTTTTCTCTTGCACTTTCTACTTTTTCTTATTTTCTTGAAATTTTCTTCATTTAGATTCAACAACGCTCATCATTATTGTGAGGGTTTATCAATGGCTTTCTTATTTTCCTTTCCTTACCTCTGTCGCTCTTTCACTGGTAAGTGTACAGAGAATATAACAAGGATTCGACTTTCACTTGTAAGTATAAGAAGAATAAAATAAGGCCTCCAAGTTCTGCATTTTGATGTCCAGAATGAAAATAATGAATATAAGTGTCTTGTGAAATTTCACTCGAACTCCACGATAAAGTTAGGAGATTGCTCAAGGAATTATATCTACATGTAAATCATGCTAAAATAATGCCTACAAGTGTTTGTTATGATTTTTAATGAGATACGCTTAAATTTATCATTTTAAATATATAATAGCATGTTTTTATAATTGATATTATTATTTTTACAATAAAGAATTATGAAGCAAATTACTTAGAACCTATTGTCATAATTCATCTAATCTACCTAAAATCTCTCTTATAAGGGGGGAAAGCTCCACCTTGAAATTTTGACAGCTGCGACCAACAGCAATTTGTGGTATGATTGAATTAAGGCTGCTTAAAAAGGAAAATTACATGATGAATATATGTTTTACTAGAAGAATATTAGGTGATATTAGTAGAAGTAAGGCCCACTCTTTGGAATGTCCAAATGGTTCATATTGTAGGTCATGCAATTGATGAGTCCCATGGACCAAAACTTGAAGCCATTTTACAATTAAAGACCTGGTTGTGGTCCTTGGATACAATTAGAAATGAAAAAGCAACAGCCTACATCCCTCAACTAACTTTCACAAGGCTCTTGAGAACTTTTATATATGACAAATCTATAGTTTGCCTTAACTAATAACATGTTTGGATCAATCAAAGAAGGTATTGTATTTATAATCTTAACATCTCACAATTTTTAGTGTGCTTTTCCTCTGGGTAAACTTTATAGTGTGCTTTGATTATTATGGATAATATTATATTAATCTAATAATATTACTCAAGAGCTCCAGCATTGCCTAGACCTTTAATCTACTATATTTTTACCTGCTCACATTTTCATATTGTACTTTGATTTCCTTTTTCATAACATTAGACTAGCAATGTATGCTGAACGTAAAAAACCTTTTTTGAAAAAGACCAATATACAACAATAAAAATAGGCAACTTTTTTTAGAAATACCCAAAAAATTATTATATTTCCCATAGAAAGACCTTAAATTCTAATTTCAAGTCCTTGAACTTACCAAAAGGGTTCTCTGCCTTACAATTATTGACATATCACTAAAATCAATAGCAAAAAGGATTCATGTGACCAAAACATGATTTTTTTTCGCACAAAATAGAGATTTTATGTTAGTTCTTTATTCATGTCATGTTAGGGTTGCCATACTTTAAAGAAGTTGGAAATGATTTTCATTGTCTTCTCTTTTTATGTACAAACTAATATACAAATGCATATTCATTTGTAAGTAGGAAAAAAATAACAAAATCAAAATCATCTTCAACTTCTTCCTTGCCGACTAGCACCTAACACAAGACTCTCCTCCTTTTCCATTTATGCTTGGGACCGACATTGGCAGAGTTTGATAACCAATAAGTCCCTGTAAAAGACCACTTTCAGTACTTAAAATCAATGATTTATGAGAGTGGAGAGATTAAGAGGGAGGTTACCTAGAGAATATAAGCGAGTTGGAACAAATGAATATGTGCATTTGGAGTTTTGTATGATTGGTAGGTGCCACTCAAACTACAAGGAAAATTCTATAGTATGGCTATAAGGCTGGCCATGCTTTATGGATCAGAATGTTGGGCAATTAAGGAACATCATATTCATAGGATCAGTGACGCAGAAATGAAGTTGTTGAAATGAATGAGTGGCAAGACAAGAAAGGATAGACTTAGGAATGAAAACATTAAAGGAAACTTAGGGGTAGCATAAATAGGTAACAAGATGAGGGAGATTAGACTTAGATGGTTTGGACATATCTAAAAGAGACTCAAAACAGCACTAGTTAGAAGGAGTGAGATAATGCAAGTAGAAGATTCTAAAAGGCAAGGAGAAAGCCCAAAAGAACATGGATAGAAGTGGTGAAAAAAGATTTAAAAAACTCGAGGATTAAATGAAGCCATGATACTTAATAGAGGGGAATGGAGGAACAAGATTCATGTGGCCGACCCCTAAATGAGATAAGGTCTTGATGATGATGAGAGATTTTCATATTTCTTTGAAATTTCATTCAAGCATTCTCCTTTCCTAATTGATTTAGGGCTAGTTTTGAGCCCTAGTTATATATATACACATAGAAGATGAAGATGGAAGATTGAATAGAGGCAGAAGTCTATGAAAACTGAAAGGAATCTCACTAAATTGGTCCCTTCCCACTTAGATTAT
Organism: Warburgia ugandensis; assembly: GCA_035236585.1. Taxonomy (NCBI): domain Eukaryota; kingdom Viridiplantae; phylum Streptophyta; class Magnoliopsida; order Canellales; family Canellaceae; genus Warburgia; species Warburgia ugandensis. The sequence continues at coordinate 61,175,601 of CP141137.1, forward strand.
GAATTTGGTTTAGAGGATGGAACCCCCATTTTGCAAATGCTTTGTTATAGCTAGGCTTTGCACTTCCTAGATTGATTCAAATCCAAAAAGGAGAATTTTCAGCTATAGAATGAATAGGCTAAGTTTTGGCCACACAATGTATGTATGTATGTATGTGTTTCCACTAAATCCCCTTTAAATCAAAACCTTACTTCAACTTCTTCTTCTTTTCTCGAAATCCGCAGAAATAGATACAACTTCTTCATGTGGCATGAACCGCCTATGTATTCATGCACCAAGGCTGATTAGGAGATTGGAATACTAAAATAACAAAATGAAGAAGTTGAGAAAGAGATAGAGGAAACTATTTATCACACTTGTTACAAGTTGGCTTCTAATATTCTTTAAGCATCCTCAATCTAAGAACAATGGAAAAATGGTCAAAGTAATAAAGTGAAGGATCTTAGAATTACTACTTGAAAAGATAAACATCCTTTTCAAGTTGGACATAAAATGATTACTTTTGCTAAGAACGGGAGGGGTTTGCTTGTTAGACTAAGTGAATTAGCCTCCTATAAGAATAATGTCCATCAATTCATTATCTTCAAGGGAAAATTGTATGAAAAACTTCACACTTTTTGTTAATTTTCAGAAATAACCAATACTCTATCTCATAGCAATTGCATCCTAACATTTGTAACTGTTTTCAATTGTACTTACTTTTGGGACTGACAATGATGACATTAATAGCAGTCTTAAGTGGGCTACTTAGGTGGAGCTTTGACTGCCAGCTAGAGCATTGAACATTGATTTGGCATGGGCCCTAATTAATGAAAAGAGTGAAATGACCTTAAAAGGGGTAGAAAGGGAAAGATGAAAAACTATGTCTTATTTCCCAGAGTCAAAGTCAATTTCCTCATCTCTCTTGTAAAGTCAAAGATGAAAATTTCTATTTTGGTCTCTTTCTTTTCTCTATCCCCACTCTCTTTCTTTGCATCCCCTTCCTTGTGTTTTACATTTAGCTGTAAGATTTCTAGAAGCACATGATAAGTTAGGTTGTTTGGGTGCATTTTTATTGAAAAAGGTTTTTGTTGTAGCAATTAGTGATCATATCACTTGGAGATTCAAGAAAAGAGGAGTGCTTAAATAATGAAAAAGGAGGTGGTTCTACATTGTACCCTTTTTGCAACTATGTGAAGCTAAGAAACAAGTCCACATTTTCATAATTTATAAGATTATTGCATTGAATAGGTTTTTTTATATGTATTTTTCCTCTTATGAAGAACCAAAATTACTAGAGAATTTTAACTATTTTGAGATGGCTGTGAGGAAATTGTTTACATACAATTTTCCTTAATATGGGTACTAATTAAAAAAATACTCCTAATTCCTAACATACAAAATTTTGAAACCCCCTCTATAGCCCTTCAATACAGTTGGATTCGAAGGAGTCCAAAAGATTGGTCATTTTCAATAAGTGCCATCTACTTTGCTTTACCACTCAAAGGGTGTTGGATGATGGTATAGAGTTTTTTTACTAGATTTTATAGCATGAGGGAGATGGGGTTTTATAGGATGAGGAAAATGAGGTTTTACATATCATACTTGGTATTTTCCGCAATTATTCATTTCTTTTCACTTCTTTCCTGCAACTCCTACCACCTCATCCATCAAAACATAGGTTGTTAGTCAAACATCCAAACGAGACTACTAGGGATGGCACTGAGTTAGGTCGAGTGAAAGGACCTAATCCTAATGACCCATGAGATTTAGGGTTAAGGCTAGATTTTTTATGACTCGAGGAGGGCTAAGGCTAGAATTTCTATGACCTGAGGTGGGGAAAGGTTGGATTATGGTGATGGAGGATAACATGGAAAACGACCTAATCTATATACTTGGACCAAATCATAATTAATTTAAATATGATAAAAATAAATTAAATTATAACTAGCTTTTTTGACATGTAAAAAAATAGCCTAAATAAGCATGAATGTCCTACAATGAATTACAAGATCTGCAAATTATCCTAGATCTCTACCGAGTAAGGTAAAGTTGAAGATTTAATTAGGATCATTTCTTGGATTGATGAATGGTCCTGATTAAGCTTCATATCTAAGTTTTCAAGAATTTAACAGAAAATAACAATCATATAGTATTATTGACACATATAATTTAATTATAAGCAGCATAGAGATACTCCATTAAAAGATAAAGTAGAAAAATTACTAGCTTACAAAACATGATGAAACAATAGTAATTCGGCCTTGTACCAAAGAGGCTTCACGCCCACAGGAAAAAAGCTAAAATGAGGAATCCACCAAGTCTAATGAAATCATCAATAAAAAAATCCTTATGCAAAAGAGAAAAAGATCTTAAGTAGGGAACATCCAACCTGAATCTAGGAAAAAGACAAAATTGTCCCTACCTAAGTCGCAACACATTAAGAAACCTAATATCCTTGGTAGTAATATCCAAAGTAAACTAATTATAACATAACATAAAAAAATGTGAGAGGATGGTTCCCATTAAACTTCCTAGTTGAAAAGACTTCGACCTTATTGAAGTAGGAATATCGAACCTCCTAAGTGTATGTGTTCCCAATGCAGGGGCTTCAAATGCATATACATATACTTGGCTCATAATAAAAATCCTCCATGTATGAGCTTCCCAATGTGGGGTCTTCAAATACTACCTACATACATGGGTCTTCAATCATCTCTTACATGCACATCTTCTCACGATGAGGACTTTACAGTAGTATATATGTACGTGTGAAGTATTTTCACAAAAAACTTGATTTTGAGAGCTATAGAGGTTCAAATCACAATCAGAAACATCCGTTGCTATCATCTTGACAATGGGGACCTAGATTTAAATTAAAAACTTACCATTGACCACTTTTAAATTAGTTAAATTATAAACTATTAATTAATAACTTAGATCCTGTCGATCAAAGGGCGATTAGGCCCTAAAACTAGAACAAATAGAAAATTTATGAAACTAAAGAAGGGCAAGAGGAGTAAATTAGATGTAATTACTTTATAAATTGATCTAGACTATTGATCTAACCAAGATCTTGGAAAATTGTTGATCTGAGGATGATTTGATAGTCAAATTTAGGAATAAACATTAAAGACATACAAAAACAAATAGATGAACATGAAATGGGACTAAAGTTAAGAACCAAATCATGATTAAAGATCTTATAGGATGATCCAATGGTTGGATTACCATAGATCCCCTTATGATGAGATAAATAACACAAAATAGCATTGTGTTACTCACAGGTACATCAAAACATATAAGAGAAGGGGATTATACGCTCGAGTTGAGTGATCTCATATCGAGGTAGATGACGACATTTAATGTTTTATTTTGATTTTAAAACCTTGCATTATCATAACATCATGATTGATTGTGATTTAATTGCACTTATTAATAGTCTATTATTTTGTAAGATTTAGAGTTTTATGCTATGATTGATATTAGATTTTGATAATGTATTAAATGGATTTATGATCAATGATTTCTTGAGATTGATACTTTGTATGTGTGCATAATTAAAAAATTTCTTTCCTTATTGCATTATTGAAATTGATGAATTTTCATGAGAAAGGAAATTGAAGGCTTGGTGGTTGGTTCTTTTAGAGGCTAACCCTAGGATGAGGGGTGTTCCTTGGGGATTGTAAACCAGGAGTGCTCCTGGTTTTCGAGATATGTGTGTGTGTGTGTGTGTTTTTTTTTTCGTGTTTTGGGTTTTATGACGAGTGCTCTCACGTGGTGGATGTCATGCTAAGAGAGAGTAGGGCCGACCACCCACCCTTTGATATTTGTGATATGATGACACCTGCCCATAGATGGCTTTCGGTAGGGGTTTGGTAACATGGATAGTCCACACTACCGGTCTGGGTCTTTCCATAGGGACAGACGTTAAGTCTCCCGTTATGGTGTTGACGGGAAGCGGCGGTGGTTGAGACCCTGGAGGGTTGCCATTGCGGCATGACGATCCATACTCTTGTTCTGTATGCTTGAATGATGAGCATGGAGATATTTTTGTATACCTGGGTGTGACGACACTCAGAGGAGTGATATGAGTACTCATGATCTGTTTATACGAGTGTATGAGACACTCATGGGACCCATGTACCTTAGGGTGCCCTATTATTATTATATGCTCATTTACATTAGATCATATCATGTTTAAATCTATGAGATATATGTTTTATTGTACATGATGTTTTGAGATTATGTTGACATTGATTATAATGATTTTAATTTCATATATGCTAGATCCTTTTATTATATCACCACTGTTATTTTATTTTATTTTATTTTACATTAAATGTCTATGTATTTATACAAGCAATAGCTTGCTGAGGCATTGCATTGTTTTGCAATGTTTTAGATCTTAAGCACGACAACAGGAAGGGCAAGGCCGTTGAGAGACCGTGATAGCAATGGGAGATTCCTTTACTTTGACTCGTAGACAGTAATGTGAGTTAATAAATGGACCACCACATGACTTTCTTTATGGACTATATATTTTTATTTTATAGATTTGATTATGATAGTTATACATATGATGGACATTTAGGTGGGATGTTATGATGGATAGACCCTGAGCCACATTATTATTGTATTTTGGATATTTATTGTTTTGAAAATAAAGGCGATGATGATTTTGACATTGGTTTAACATGTGTATTGTTTCAATCGTGTCATTGCAAAATTTTAATTATGTTTTAAGCTATAATTGTAATGTTTTGAAAAAGAAAATAACACCCTGAGGTTTTAATAAATGTTTTAATAAAATAATTAATAGAATCTTTTAACATGGGATCCCGACTATGACTACTACGATAATAATAATAATAATAATGTTGTAAAAATTTGGGGTGTTACATATAAACCATCATTCATCTTGAAGGTAGTCTTTAACTCATCTCTTGGATGAATACAGACCTAGTGATAGCCACTCTTAAGGTCAATCTTTGAAAAGATTATGGCATCCACCATTATGTTCAACATATCATAGAGCCTCAGTATGGGAAACTAATACTTGACAGTGATTTTATCGATAGCTCGACTATCTACACACATCCTCTATGATCCATCTTTCTGAGATGTGAGTAGTGTGAGATGACATAAGGGCTCAAGCTCTCTTGAATGAAGCCTTTCCTTAATAATTCATCCACCTATTTCTTCAACTCAGCATGCTTGATGGGATTCATTCTGTAATGAGGAAGGTTCTAAAAACTAGATTTGAGGATTAGATTGATGTGATGCTAAATATCCCTCATGGGAGGTATCTCTTCCAGTAAATCATTAGGAAAAATGTTCCAATGCTCATGTAACATAGGTGCTACTTCGCCAAGGTATGTAAGAGTCGGTTGCGATGGGGTCTTTATCGCCATTAGGGTGTCCAAGAAAGGCTCATCTCTAATGTCCCTCACAAATGTAGTAGCACTAACATTGTGGAGACCTTTAGCTTTTGCTTCATCCTCCATGACTACTTTGTTGCTGCCTTCTTTTCGCTCAGGTGGTGCTTTGGGTGGTAGAGGATTGAGCCGAATCCTCTTGTTGTCATGCAAGAAAGAGTATGGATTAGACCTACCATAAATAGTAACATTCATATTATAAAGTCATGGCCTGCCTAAAATAATGTGACATGCATCCATAGGAATCACATCACACCACAATGTGTCTTTATATGTTAGAAATTCAATGGGAACCTGACATCTCTGAGTAACTGAGAGTGATGAAGAAGCATCAACCCACTTGACTCTGTAAGTTTTAGAGTGGGGAAAGGGCAAAATTCCTAAGCGAGAGATAGCATGGGTGAAAATTATATTCGTGCAACTCCCACTGTCAATGACAACTTTACAGTTCTTTTCACCACTCTTGACATATGTATGAAAAATATTCGTCCTAAGCCAATCATCACTACCCTTTGGTTGGACAAGGGCACACCTAACTACTGTTACACATGGGATGTTAACACCTCCATGGGGCTTACAGGTCTCTCGCACTATGACAACTCTCTGACTATTCGCGTCAAGGGCTTCCTCATTGTTGGCCTCGCCAAGGGGCTCATAAACCTCCTCTGGTTATCCTTTGTACTCATTGTTGACATCCTCACCCTCTATAAACAAGGATTTAGAGGAGGCTCTAGAAGTGTATTATGCAACAACATGTCCAAACCCTTGACATTGATAACACCTAGTTTTGTTGTTTACACTTGAACTATCTCCTGGCACAATCTTTCCTTCATTGACATTGGATGTAGCAATTGCTTGTGTTTTAGGTTGTTAACTCCCAAATGTAGATTTAGCCTTGGATTCATACTACCTAGTGGGTTGTGGTTTGAGATACCGCTCTAATTCTTGCACTACCCTATAGGCATGATCCAAGGAATTTATATAATGGGGAATGAGTTTTTTCTTGTGCCCAGGGTGAAGGCCTATCATAAAGCAAGATAAGATCACAGGGAGATCCTCCCTTACATTGCACCTTATCATAAACTCATTGAACTAAGGAATGTATTCAGTGATGGACAAACCTCCTTGATGCAGGTTTTGCCACTGATCTAGTAACCTAGAATGGTATGATAAGGAAACAAATTTCTCTGTCAACCTTTCCTTCATTTTCTTATAAATGAAAATGGGTGGACTAATGGCTGTAGCTTGTTGTTGCTTTAAATTGGTCCAATGGAACCTTGCTTGATTAATCTTGGCAAATTGGACCCGCTACTCTTCAGACATTTTATACCAGTCAAAGTAATGATCAATGTCCAAAAGTCAATCAAGAAATTGCTTTGGATTTAGTTCACCATCATCGGCAGGGCCTTAAGCTTAATAAATTTCAAGGCCCAAAGTTCAGCAATATGTGGCTCATAATTTCAATGATGGTGATTACCACATTCTATGGTTACCTCACTCTTGCAATGCCAGTTTAGCATATGCATTACCTATGAGAGGTTTGGGTCGCGACTCTAAGGCCTCTATGTGGGAACTCTGATCATCTAAACATGCTACTATTATTTCGGCATACTAGTTGATTACATGATCATTCAACTCAACCAATTATGTTTAAATGTTCTAAAGGATTTTACTGAATTATGAATCCATTGGCTAGTAGAACTAACCACTACGGGCAGACATATACTTTGGCGACTTGACACCTTACAATCAACCACCTTGTGACTCTATGGTAAGTGCCCTAAACCTATATGCAATTCTCTAAATCTAAATAGAATGAGCACATAAGACCTCTAAAATACAAATAAACATAGTGACCTATATTGTTCTTTATAGAGTTTTCGTAGGTCAAATGCAAACTAATGCATATCCTAAGCAAATCTAATGCAAATTGGTGAGAAGGGGGGTTACTAATGAAACTACCTAAGCAACCTTATGCTTTGATACCAAATTTTATGGAGCACAATATGCAAAATGACCTAATCTAAGACTTGATCAAAATTAATTTAAATATAAAAAACATAAATTAAACTCCCACTAGCATTTTTGACATGCAAAAAATACCTTAAATAAGCATAAATAGCCTACAATGAATTATAGGTTTTGCATATTGTCCCAGGTCTCGAATGATTAAGGTAAGGTTGAAGATTTAATCTAGATCGTGTTTAATCTAGATTGTCCCTCAGATTGATGAATGGCTTTGATTAAGCTTCAGATCTAGCATTTCAAGGATTTAATACAAAATAACAACCATATATTATTGCCAATGCAGATCATTTAACCATACACAGTATAAAGATCCTCTATTAAAAGATAAAGTAAAAAAATTATTGACTTACATAAAAAGATGAAACGATAGTAATTCGGCCTTGTACCGAATGCGTCTTCATGTTCACAGGAAGAAAGCTAAAATGAAGAATCCACCAAGTCTAACAAAATCATCAATAAAAAACTCCTCACATAAAAGAAAAAAAGATCGTAAGTAGATATCCATAGGAAAAACACAAAATTGCACTACTTAAGTCACAACACACTAAGAAAACTAATACCCTTGATTGTAAATATCCAAAGTAAACTAATATAACATGACATAAAAAAGGTGGGATGATGGTACCCATCATAGGGTCAACCAAAAATCTACCCTGACCCAACCCATAGTCTATTTGCCTTGAGATCTAATGTAATGTTGCCATCATGTCAAACTTGGTAAGAATGCTTGATCTAAAGGTGAAAAGACAATTGGCTAGTGAATTATACATTAATATAAGGCATTAAACAAATTAACCCTGGTAGTCGATTTAGTACTAGATTATTCTTCAATTTATGTTTGTTGTTATCTTTTTGCTTGAAATATAGTTGATAAGAAACCATTATGTGTATATGAGAGAGAGAGAGAGAGAGAGAGAGAGAGAGAGAGAGAGAGAGAGAGAGAGAGAGAGAGAGAGAGAGAGAGAGAGAGAGAGAGAGAGAGAGAGAGAGAGAGAGAGAGAGAGACCCATCTTGTTTGACCTATACTAGTCAACACTAGGGTCAAAAAATCTTTAACTGAGGAAGGCTAGGGTTAAAAAACCTTTGACTTGAAGAGGGTTAGGGTTGAGTTAGGGGTAGAAGAGAAGTGTCAGGGTAGGGGTCAAGATCAGGCAAAAATTTGGCCCAACCCAATCTATTGCCATCCCTAAGTCAAGCTTCCATGTCATATTGCCATTAAAGGACTTAACAATTGTCTCAACATCAGGTGCAATTGAAAATACTTATAGAGTCTAGGGTGCAATTGCTCTAATTTTAAGTTCAGGTTAAATAGTGAAACAAAGCAAAAAGTACAGGGTTTTCGTACAATTTTCCTATCTTCAATAAACTTTGTAAAATAGATCATGCCTTGGAGATAGGGTAGCAACTAAGTTTCTTCTAAAATGAGTCTTATTATGTTGAAATCACCATCACACCCAAGAGTTAACCTAGATTTGGATGCAATTGTTTGACTCCCACCAAAAGACTCATGGCTAAATACAATTTTAAGTCCCCTAGAATCTGACTTTATGCAACTAAGTGTACTGAAGTCGTCAAAATGTCCTTTGACAATGTATTAGCTACATGGGGGAGCACTGGTCTGAATTTCAAGTGTATCTTGATGGTTAGGTAATTACTATAATTATTCAAAGGGCACTGACAAATTTTGCTAGATTAGCCAACCATTTCCCTTGCATGCGATATAGAACTGGCGTGTAAGTGTGGCATAGTGGTACATGAGTGACAATTACAAGTTCTAAACTCCTCGAAGATGTGTCGGTGAATGCACGTGACCACTATTAAAAATACATTAGTGACGAATTCAATTTAATTTTTTGATAATAAATGGATGACTACATTAGCAAGGAGTTCGATTTTATTTTTTTGGTAATACTAAGGACACAAAAGGATTTCAACAGCAGACAATATGTGCCAAAAGAGATTCCATCAGGTAAAAGACGTTTTTTCATCCGTGGGATAATGATATGACATGTACACTAGATTATTCTAACGTTTGTTATGTGCCTCCAACTTTTTATTATTTGAGCGGCTAATACTCCAACAACGTCAATAATATACACAATAAATTACTAGCTATTCATTTTGGGTTTGGGCCTCTTCCTGCCCGGTTTGACTCCCTTGTGGTTAGCCCATCCATCAAATAAATGATTTGTGTTTGATGAGTGCCATCACTCTTCCTTTTGTAGTGATGGATAGTTATGTTATCTTCAACTATTCGAGTTTGACGTGTGTGTTTTCTTTCCTTGGTAGCAAACCTCATCATTCAAAATAAAAATGGAAAAAGAAAATTAGAGATTGTTTGAGAGTGGCGACGGCGTTCGGATATTCAACCTTGGAATGAAGTTATTTTCATTAATTTGTGTAAAACCAAACACATCATATTAAGTCCATGATTTTATTTCTTTCGTGTAGAAGACTATTTTTAAAGACTCACTTCAAAAATATAACCAAAATAATAAGAGGAGTATTATATCAAAGCGCTCTTACTTTTTGCATGACAGGGTCTAACTATAAATGGTCTGCTTAGCTCACCTAATTTCTTTGAGTTTTGTGACACCCTGTGTTTTTACAAACCTTTTTTTCATAATAATAAAAATAATAATATATTTTAAGAAAATAAATGGGATCCCTGTAAATTAAAATTTTAAATTCTAGAACTTTTAGCGCAGCTTTAAAAAGAATTAACTGAAAGTGAAAACCTGGGGAGTCAATCACATTCAAAACTGTATCATAAATCCTTGATACTCTGAGCATGCTCGATTCAAAACCACAGAAAATACACGGGCTAATTAAAGATGATAATAAATTAAATCAAATGTCACCAAGTTCCATCCATAATCACAACATTATTTCCATCTAAACTTTAACATCATCCATACCATAATATGAGTCCAATCTATAAAAATATATCCACATCTAAGAAAGTCTCAAAAGTCTAGTCCAAGGAACATACTCTAATCTATGTTCGAATAAGCAAATGAAATGGATGTCTTCAAGTCTTCTTCCAAATTACCGCTACTCCGCCTGCTTTTCCTTTTTGTTATCACATTCCAAATCTGAGGCATTGCAAAACAAAGTAACGCTTCAGCAAGCTATGCTTGCGTAGGTGATTATACTTAAATAAAGTTTAACAAAATTTACTATATGATTCTCTTGAAGGAAACATACCTAAGACATGTCAAATAACTGAACGCTCATAATTACAACTTTCACAAAACAGGTATCGAGTTAAATCAGGATGGTATGCAAGGCATGATCAAAATACAAAGATAAGTACATATAACCATACTAGTATATGTTCATAGGATAATATGCATGCAATCATGGATAACAAAACACTGCATCAAAACAATACCAAAATACTCCAATATACTCAATCACCGGTGATGTGTACCCATATTCACTTTGGTCCTTCCTGTGTAACTTGCATCAGCCCCCGGAGTCCCTCACGGCCTAAGCCTGGCTTACCCCGGTTCACCACACATATAAAGCTATATGAACATGCAAAATAATTATATGGGTTACTATGTTGCAGTGGCAACCCCATCAGGATCTGAACCACTGCTGCTCCCCGTCGACACCTAAACGGGAGACTTTCTTCGTCCCCATGGGAAGGAATAGACCCGTAGGGGGGACTACCTATGATACCACAACCTACTTACCTGGCCCTGTATCACTCAAGGGCGGTATTTAATCATCATCATCACAAAGTCAGAGGGTCGGTGGCCAACCCTATAACCCTCATAGCATAGTACCCACCGAGTGGAAGCACCCGTCATAAATCATCGACAATATATAAATCATATAAATCATGTAAAGGTGCTATAGATAATCCCAATAAATACGATCAAAGCCCATATAAACATAGTTATTAACAAATTGAAAAGTCATGCTACAACACGAAAATAAGGATATATTTATGTGCATGAGAAGACATAAAACACATGTCTCAAAACTTTAAAAATCCACTCATGGTTGCTGAAATCACGAAGTAATTGAATGAAATCACCTACCTCAATAAATGTAGTGCTCCAATCAAGCGTGTGGAAATATCACGTTGCGCGCTCTGACGTACCTGTTACATTATAAATTCTTCATCATTTGGCAATTCAATGATGTTTAACCCTCAAATCCCTTAGATTATCTCACATTTGATGTATACCATCAAGATCTAAGACCTGATCATCCATTGATCAGCCTTATTAAGATTATCTCACAACATTCAGTGGTTTAACCCTTAAAAAGGAATTTAGATCTAGATTTCCAAATCAAATCTAGGTATGTGTCGTCGATACGATTGCAACACCTCTTTCAGATCGCGGTTTGGACCTCTGTAGCTCCTAAAAATCTAGTTTTTATAAATGGACACACGTGTGCGGACGCATTGTGTGCGTATGTCGTCTCCGTGCGAGCGCGCGTTGCCTGTGTGAGATGGCGCCACATGTCGCGCGGGTGTCGTGCGTGTGGCGCGGGTGCTGTGCGCGCAACATCGCTTGGCATGCTTCGTCACTCATGTGGTGCCTACGTGGCGCTAGGCTTGGCAATTCGGGTTGGCGGGTTGTGTTTGTGTCCACACGAGCACGACACACTTCGAGTTTAGGTTGACACGAACATGACCCGCATAATAATCGTGTCAAAAATCCGTAACTCGAACATGACACGATTATTAAATGAGTCGATACGACACGACTCGTATAACACGATTAATTAAATAATATAATAATATAGGATGGTTTCAGAAGAACCATCCTATATTACAATATAGGAGTTACAATATAGGACGTCCTATATTACATGTTACAATATTAGGAGTTACAAACATACTAATATAGGAGTTACATGTTACGTACTAATGTAGGAGTTACATGTTACATACTAATATAGGAGTTACAATATAGGAACCGTCCTATATTACATCTTACAATATATTAATATAGGAGTTACAATATACTAATATAGGGTTACAATATAGGACGGTTCCAAAGGAATCATCCTATATTACATCTTACAATATACTAATATAGGGGTTACAATATAGGACGGTTCCAAAGGAACCGTCCTATAATACATGTTGCATACTAATATAGGAGTTACTATATAGGACGGTTCCTTTCCTATATTACATCTTACAATATACTAATATAGGAGTTACAATATACTAATATAGGGGTTACAATATAGGACGGTTCTAGATGAACCGTCCTATATTACATATCATGTTGTAATATAAGACGGTTCATTTGGAACCGTCCTATATTACTGTTAGTTCACAATAAATAAAATAGGTCATGTGTCAAACAGGTTAACACGATGGGTCACGTTGATTGACACGAACAAGACACAATTTTTGGCGTGTCATTTTCGGGTTGACCCGAAAATGACCCGAACACGATAAGACTCGACCCGAACCCGCTAAATTCGTGTTGGGTTCGTGTCGTGTCATATTTAGCCACCCTTATGTGGTGCGCGATAGTCGTGATGCTTGTCACCGCCGATTGTCGTCATCGGAGAAGATGATCAAACCTCGGTTGTCGCCGGCGACGCTCAGGTGTTTAAATGGTGCTATTTTTGCCCCGTTTCACTCAATTTTTTGCGTAGATCCCATTTTTATGTCCCTTTTCAACCAACTCTGTCATTATCTAGTGTTTTTACATGATTTTTGTCTCGTCTCTAAAATTTCCCCTCCCACTGTTTTATGAGTTTTTCGGCATCCTTAGCCGTCCGATCACCATGAAAATTTATGAGTTTGTTCTTTTTATTACTCTACACAAGATGAACGGCTCAGATCATGACTGATGTTGTTTCACCGGTCTATTTTGCAAGAAATAATAACGCGTACTATTCCACCGAAAAACAGCAATCCACACTATTTTCTGGAGATAAAACGACGGAAACTATAAGAAAAGAAAGGGAAACTGTAGATGGTGGCCTACCATGGTCAGATTGTTACTGCGTGCGCTTGATAGGGGAGTTCTACGTCGTTGCCTGCATCGTCAACACGGAAACCGAGATGAACAGTTTGGTCGTACAAAAAGACAGGGCAGGCTTTTATAGCCTCATCGTGGGTCCCAGACCCTATAGGCCCACGTGTATTTACCATTTTACCATCTATTATTATTTATTTAATTATTTAATTATTTGGGTTATTACAAGTTTGAATGTCTACTAGTCCAAAAATTGTGCAAATTGTATGATTCTAACATTTAAAGAAATCTTCTTTTCATGGACAGCTAAAAACTTTTTAAACAGCAGTCTATCTTCAAAAACAAAAAAATATAATCTTATAACGTGCAAACCTGTATGATTTTTGGACTAGGAGACATGCAAAGCTAAAGAGATTAGTTGAACTATTAGGTCATCTATAGGTGGGCTCCATCATGCAAAAGTAGAAGCACTTTGATACAAAACACTTACATGAACTTTGATTCAGCATTCCTCAAACAACAAGGTATGACACGATCTTTTTTCTGAATGCTAACAAGGTATGAAATATCACCTTGGAAAAACAATGATAAAACATCAACCAAAAACTATTATAAGGGTTCATATCAGTTTTATTTTTGTTGAAACCAAAATCATTACTCTAGGTTGTGGGCTCTAAAACTGAGATAATTTCGATATATGAGAGTAAATTTTCATGATAATCAGCAAATTAAGAGGGTTTAAGATATCAACTTTATGGAAAACCTTTTCTTTGGAGGACACTCCTTAAGCTTTCCTTATACGCACAGTAAATATTTCTAAGATGTCTTGGTTTGAGCACCTAATTTGAGTTCTTTTATATACAGCTAAAATACGTGTACCTAACAATGATATACTTTAGCGACAATCCTAATCAGAGATGGATCGTTATTCAAAGGAGCAATGCATGCTGTATCTGTCAACGGAAAAATATAAACGTACAAGCACACCTCAGTGTCACTCTTTCATTGATCCAGTCCATTTTTTCTTTTTTGATAGAAAACTGATCCAGTCATTCACATGCTAGGCCATGCGGTAAATGAGCCTTAAGCTTACATCAAATTGACCTCCATGGAGCATTCTAACACTGCAGGTGCACCAGGGCCAGGACCAGTCAGAAGCTACAAGAAACAATAGTATCCATTCATTAGCATGTCTTCACAAATTAAAAGCTTTGATCCCAAAAAAAAAAACAAGGAAGAAGAAGAAAAAGCTTAAAATCACGTGATGAACCTTGTGGTCTGCCCTTTTCTGGGATCCCTCATATGTGGGAGTTTCAGCGTCGTGCACCGGGATTGTCCTTTTATCCTTAAAAAAAAAAAGAAAAAGTTTAGAATTACTTGATGACGAGAATCTCAGTGGATGAGAAATTTTAGAAAATGGATGTCCTGGAATCTGAACAAGTGTGCCCCACGCGAACCTTTAACCTCATATTTTGGAAAGAAAAATAGGCAAATACATCTTATAATGGCCCATCAGAGATTTCCCAAATCTTTGATTACCCCAAGTATACATTCACACTATATAGTTTATACTAATCGCATATTACAAATCTATTACATGCGTTTTGCTTGCGGAGCCAAGATCGATATGCATGTTTCTGTAAGGAATGCTACAGCTAGGCTTGATGACTGTGGTTCATCCAAGCTATTGATCTCATTTCTCCCGCACTGGATGTCCAGTCGCCCGAGAATAGGCTACCTCATCATTGTCCTGCTTGTGGACCTACTTCAAGATGTGTGAGTCTGGGTTTTTTCGGTGAAAAAATCGGCTTGTTCATAACATAATTGTTCCGTCGGATAAATGTACACGGGAAAATTGTCGTGTGTCATGTGGATGATGGGACCATCCGACCAGAAAAATTGATCTTTCGAATGCTAAAAGCCTACAAAATTTCCAATGGCTAGAGATTTCTTTTGACGTTTGAACCACTGCTTTCCGTAATGTTCTTGTAAATAGGAGGAATTATTTATCAACAGAGTAAAGCTGATACGGCCAACAACTTCATTTGATTTTCGCTACCGATGTACATAATTTCTATAGAAATTTTCATATGAAATTAATCTACGTCCTATATGCTTATTAAGATCTGTACAGAATTCAAAGTCACTGTAAGGACTTACTTAGACTCTTGACGATAAATGGGAGGTCAAAAAGCGTGGACAAAATCATTGAAACAAAGATAGTAGTCCTAAAACCTCAGCCTGCTGGTTCTTTGCCAGAAGTGAGACTTGCGAATCAGCCAAGTGGCCACAGAATGTTTGTCGTGAAACTTCACGCCCTTATTAGTATGGTCTAATTCCTAATTTGAGGCTATAAATAGGAGCTCGCCATCCTAGGGAGTCCAAACAACCCCGTCTAGAGTCCAACTTAATCTCACCAGAAATGAAAGTGATAGTTTTTAACTATGAGCAGCTTTTAAAAATGGCATAGTGTGGACCGGCATCTTTCATCTAATAGTGGCGAAGCTTGTTGATCAAAAACCATGATTACTGAATTCAGTCATCTCTACGAATTGTACCTGACATGGAAGTGATTAATAACTTGATCTGATATGATGAATAAGCATTACTTTGTTCCGTTACCATCATTATAAAGGATAAAAGTGAATTTTCTAAGACTTAGTCTAGCCGATGGAACATAGACTCATCATTAGACCAGGGCCATTAGGCTTCCGTCATGCATATCTACAAGATCAATGGTAATAATTTCTATCCATGTCCTAATCAGACCCCTAGCTATTCATCATTGTGAATTAACTCATCAATTTCATTGTAGAAAACAATGAGAGGTAACATAATCAAGTTCTATCCGCCTGGTCAGATTCCTTGATAAATTATTCTAGTGACTCAATAAATAGGTCAAAACCCCACTTTTTTCATCTTACCTGACCATAACCCCCTTGATAAAAAAATGTTATAGCTAGCACGAACAGCATGGGCTTCTTTTGTCTCATTGGTAGATTGGATGGACCCCATACAAACTGTACTCTATTCTAGTCAATCCAAATTGAGGAACTCACAGATGTACAAACAAACCACGAAAAAAAGATTGGCCCCCCAATCAAAACCAGATGAATCTCATGGTTTTGTTTGGGCCCAGTTCTCCCTTATCTTCTTTTTAATTAAGCCCTTATTTCAGCTGGCTGTCTCCTCGTATCCACTTCTTCTCTTTCCTTCATTTGAAGGCAATTACAGACAGCACCTTCCCTTCTTATTATTTTCATCTACCGCTGCTTCGAGACCAAGAAAAGACTGCAAATTAAAAACCCAGAATCAGAACCACCTTCCATTTCTCAGTTGATCACAAGTCCTTTTCCAGAAACAACCATCGCCAAATCGCCGATCCTTGCCTGAAAAAACCTCTTTCCAACGTTGAAAACTCTGGCCTCAACACTAAGCAAGGGTAGGTGACCGATAGCAACCTACAACACCCGCTGAACTTACTTTCTTTTACGGCATTCCGAGCACTTCCATTTTTGGATTGGTTTGTAGTATTGAGTCCAAATCCCCCTTCCCATCTTCCAAGCAGACCGTCCCTCTCCCCGGAGCAATCTGTTTCTCTTTCCTTTCTTTGTGGGAGAAATGCAGCTTCATATATCACCCAGCTTGAGACATGTTACGGTTTTGCCGGGGAAAGGGGTGAGAGATTTTATAAAGGTCAAGGTTGCTTTGAGGAGAGTTTCGTATCGGACTGTGTTTTACTCGCTTCTGTTCCTGACGTTCCTGTTACGCTTTGTGTTTGTGCTGACGGCCATGGATACCATTGACAGAGAGGCCAAGTGTTCTTCCATAGGTACAATCGCCATTGGAATTCCTTTCGTCTTCTTCTGTAAATTGTCCGTTTCTTGTTTTGATTTATCTGTGTAGTAAACATGATCCAGCGAGATTTGGTGTATAACGTTCCAATATGCATATTTTCATGGATCGGTAATGTTAAATTCTAGGCTAGCTCTAGCTGAATGGTGGGCCAACTCAAATTGAATCAAGGGAGATGATGGATCCACTATCTTATCTACTGGGACTGCCGACTTAAGTGATTTTTGGAAGGCTAAGCTTAGAATAGGTGCATTATCGTAATCTTAAAATCTGATCGTCCAAACTGAGATTTCCAGATTGGTGAAGCTTATAATAATCCGGTTTATGCGATTATGGCAGGTTTTTCTATCTATAATTATGTGGGAAAGTCCGAGATTATAGTATAAACTGGATTCAATGGGCATTCATGCTCAATTGCTCAGGCATACGGTTAAAGAAACATATTATCCATGCATAGTTTGCACAGCAGGCATATCGTTTGGCCTACAATTATACCTCATTGTAGTGTTTCTGTGACCAATTACTGTAGTTATAAAACCACTTTCAGGCCTGAGGTGGGGCCACTTTTCCGTCACTTAAAATGCTTATGATCTGTATTAATAGGAACTATGATATCAACCGTGTACGACTAATCCACGTTTTCCATCATGGATTACCTGTGCCGTCTAGAAAATGCTATTACTAATACATGATATAGTAAATAAATAACACAAGTAATAGTAGCACTGATAACAATATATAATTATAATGTTAACAATACTAATAATTTACTAGACTTAGAAAATGCTAATCATATTTTACTTTTAAAATGATAATAATTTACTAGACTTGGCAAATAAGCATAGATCCACTGAATCAGTCCATTAGGTAGATGGTTCCTCTCACCCAATTGACGGTTTCTCTTCCATGTTACGTGGCTAATCCACAATATGGCTTACATGGTGATAGCACCCTCACAAAATAAATTATTTTCCAGTCTTTTTTTAATATATAAACTGTCGTTTTAAAAAATGCCATCTAAAATTAATAATTTTCATTTATTATCGTTTCTCTACTGAATCCACCTTGTTGGTTTTACAGGTTGCGTGGGGAAAAGATTTTGGGGAAGAAGGCTTGAATCAACCGTAATCATCGAATCCATCTTCAAATAAAATTTCATATTTTTTCATTTAATTTTATCTGATTAACAACACTTTTCTTTTTGTATTAGGTTCCCGAAGAGATATACACAATCTTGGAAGAAGGTGGAGACGAAGAAATACAAGAGGGGTCTCAACTTCCACAGTCATTAGAGGAATTTATAGCAGAAATGAAGAGCAACATCAACAGATCAGATGCCAAAACCTTCGCCATAAAACTCAGAGCGCTGGTACTGCACAAACTCTCTCTCTTCTTGGTGCAGACGTTATAAGGATTTCTGCGTGCTTAAGTCCAATGGGTAAAAGCACTCTTGGGGTCCAGCTGTTTGGTAACCCTGACCACTCATTTTCTGGAACTCAACTTAGATACTGTATATGGCCCATTCATTGAAAAGTCCACTAGAGTTGGTAACGTTGAAACTGGTGGACCCACCTCCGCTTTGCTATCCCATTGTTTTTCATGACGGTATTCTAGGACCATGTAGCATCTACTTTAGTAATGGATGCGACTTTCTAAGAAAAATAAAAGGTGTAACCTCTTCAAAACAGGTAGCTCGAAACTAACTTGGCTGTTATGTTGTGAATAAAGGGCTCCGGATACGCACTGCACCATCCACCATAAACTGTAAAACAGCTCCAAGAATTCACGGCCACAGATTTTATATCGCGTTAAGAATAAAACCCTGAAAATGTCCCTGCTAAAGCTCTGAGTTCTACATCTAGTCAATTCTTTACCTCGACATCCATAACGGGGAATCTGAACCCTTCAATTGTACATTTCATCACGTTCGACGCAATCACGTAGGATAATTGTTTTTAAGATGTTGGGCGCACCATGACATTTTAATTGCTAAGATTCTGTGTATGGGAACTCACAAATTCATACACATCAGCATGTCATAGTTATACCATCGGTGTCGCCTTCAGACATAAAGAAAAGGCGATCTGACCCATTCTTCCCCTAAGTCCTCTCTTAGATACGCTACTGCGCTAAATCTCATCCATTAGGGATCGTAGCTGTTGTTCTTCTGAGTTGTAAAATGAAGGGCATAAAACATCCATTTACAACTGAAGTAGTCTCAGAAAACCAAGGGCTAACATCATGCCATGGATAAGAATATTCTAGGACTTCGAGTTAGAACATGATAGGTTTGGATCACCCAAAAACTAGCCCCCGCTACTTGATCCAAGACCATCATAGTCTTTCCTTCATTTTGCTATTTAATGTTGTTTTGGTGCTAATATTCTTCTTTATATATCTTTACCTAGCAAACCAAGCCAAACGTGTGCCTTCTATTAATTCAGGTATCTCTTCTGGAGGAGAAGACCCGAACGGCTAAAATACAAGAGTACCTATACCGTCACGTAGCCTCCAGCAGCATCCCCAAACAACTCCACTGCCTAGCTCTAAGACTAGCTAACGAGCACTCTACCAACGCCGGTGCTCGCCTTCAACTTCCAGCAGCCGAATTGGTCCCGTCTCTCGTCGACAACTCCTTCTTCCACTTCGTACTGGCCTCCGACAACATTCTCGCTGCCTCCGTAGTCGCGTCTTCACTAGTGAAAAATTCGCTACGCCCTGAAAAAATCGTGCTCCATATAATCACCGACCGCAAAACTTATGCCCCCATGCAGGCATGGTTTTCATTACACCCACTTACTCCGGCAGTCATTGAAGTAAGGGGATTGCACCAATTTGATTGGTTCACTAAGGGAAGGGTCCCAGTTCTTGAAGCAATGGAGAAGGACCAAAGGATTCGGTCCCAGTTCCGTGGTGGGTCATCGTCGATTGTGACGAATACGACTGACAAGCCAATTGTTGTTGCGTCGATGTTGCAGGCGCTTAGTCCGAAGTATAATTCGGTTATGAATCATATTCGTATACATCTACCGGAGGTAAGGATTTTATAAGGCTGTTAATATTTCTGTTTTTGGTTGAGTAAACAGCCTGTATACTACATGTACATTTTTTTGTTCCTCTCCCCTTTATATCTATTCTTCTTCCTCTTACTGTTTGCTAATTGAGATGATAAAATGCACAACACTTGCACATTGCAGCTGTTTCCAAGCCTTAAGAAGGTCGTCTTTCTGGACGATGATATTGTAATTCAGTCCGATCTGTCCCCCTTATGGGACATTGATCTCCAAGGCAAAGTTAACGGCGCAGTGGAGACATGCCGAGGCGATGATAAGTTTGTGATGTCGAAGAGATTGAAAAGCTATTTGAACTTCTCTCATCCGTTGATAGCTCAGACTTTTGATCCTGATGAGTGCGCCTGGGCTTACGGCATGAACATATTTGATTTAGAAGCATGGCGAAAGACGAACATAAGCAGCACATATCATAGCTGGCTTCAAGAGGTAGTCTCATAAACAATTTGACCCGGGCCTAGCTTCTTAAGCCCTGGAATGTCTTGTCACAGCAGCTGTAATGTTCTTTAACTTTATCCCTTTGATAATTAGCTCCTTGCTTTTCATGCAGAACTTGAAATCAGACTTGAGCTTGTGGCGATTAGGGACTTTGCCTCCTGGTTTGATAGCCTTCCATGGCCATGTTCACATAATCGACCCCTTCTGGCACATGTTAGGACTTGGATACCAGGAAAATACCAGCGTCGCAGATGCTGAGAATGCCGCAGTGATCCATTTCAATGGACGAGCGAAGCCATGGCTCGAGATTGCATTTCCACAACTACGACCTCTATGGGCTAAGTACGTTGATTTCTCCGATGAATTCATCAAATCATGCCATATTAGGGCTTCTTAGCATGGACCTGAATACAAAGGAAAAAGGACAATTCCGATGTCGCTGGACCGCCAATTTGATGGTGAAGAAAGATGTGCATATATATGTGAACGAGAAGCCATGAGCTTCACTTCATGGCGTGAGATAAAGGAAGCAGTTGGAGGAAGGGTTCTGGCTTAAGGAATTTAATTGTCTCTTGAAGCTTTGTTTTTTCATATTTTTTACAGCAGAGAAAGGAAAATATAGAGCTTTTGATTTCCAATTTTTGGATCTACATGCAAAGTGAGGAGCTGAATGTTGGATAAATAACTAGAATTTTCCTTCCATTTTGAAGGAGATAATTTATAAAAAACATTCTCTCCTACTTAAAAATTCCTCTAGAACATGAAAATGACGCTCTGGGAAGGAGGGTTACTTAGGAATCTATTTCTTGAGTGGGAAATTGAAATCTTAGAATTGCATTTTAGTGTCCTGCACGGCAACCACTTTCATCAATTGCTTTCAAAGTATTTTTGTTGTTTGGTAGGACTTGGAAAGAAAAGACCATTCTTGAGAGAAATGTTCCTCTGCAAGGAACTCTGGGTCATGATTTAACTGGAAAATTCACTGGCTATAAACGCTCAAAACATTAAAAAACTGTAGGGCATTTACTGCTGATTTTATTGTTTGTACGATAAAATTAAACACTTTACACCTGCAAATGCCCAAAAGACCAGCAGGGAGCAGGAATAGGGTGAAGGCAAAGGGTGAGAATATTAGTTCACAAATTTTAAACCTCTCTCTTACACTTGATGGGCCCACATGTACAGTATGGACGTCATCTCATCAATTAGTATATGCAACGGCAACCATAAGTTAGTCTGCCGTCCATCTTGTTGATCGAATCTAGCTCTTCTTCAAATCGGCCTGTTTGGCTCGTTGATCGAATCTAGCCCTTCTTCAAATCAGTCAGTTCGGCGAAGAAGTTACAATCCAGTGAAAACATTGATTTTTTGGGGACTAGATCTTAAGGTGGATTGTGCATTTAAAATGATTGTCATCCTGCACTAGATTTGTATAAATGTGTAATTAATGAATAGAACATTACGTCTATTGCCATCTACGGCCTCCTTTAATTAGCTATAGTTTTACTTCTATAAAAGCTTCTCTTCTTTTGAGAGTGCGGGAGTCCACCATTTTTTTTCCTAACAAGGCTTCTCTTTCAATAGTGTGGAAGAACTGATTTTTACTGTTTTGGTTTTTTGTCAGGTGCTCTTAAGATAAGGGCGACACATACACTCAAAATGGGCTGAACACACGCTTGTGGTCTGCCCTCCTTTCCATTTATCATATCCGCTCATTCACTTAAAATAGACAAAAGCATGTGTTGCCTTAAACCGGACCACCCACTAGTACACCCTAAAAATATAATCAAGTTGGAGGCTTTTCTTTAGTAAACTTTCTTGTTCTTTCAGTGCAAGAACTCCTTGCTTGCCTAAAAGGAGAGAAAAAGGGAAAATAGAATGTAAAACCCCAATTGAAAGGGATATCACAAACATCAAACGTACGTCTACCACACACAAAATACTTTAAGACAGATGGTTGATACATAACAAAGTTTACCACACACCTTTAATATTAAGATAGTATGTTATGAAATCTTTGCCAACCTTCACTTGCTATAGAATAGAAGAACTAGGATATGAAAAAGGATAGAGCAAAATTGAGAAAATAGAATAAAATAAAAGAAGAAACAGATGGTGGCCATTTTCGGACCTGTTTTGGATGGTAGAGAAGATGCTTTACTCTCATGGAGTGCTTTGATCTAAGGATTTGATCAAAATGGGTCATAGGGAGCACCCTTAGATTGTTGATTGTGATGCAAAATGAAGACTTGAAATTGGATTTAGTGGCATTGGTAAGCGCTATGCATTCAGCTTCCATCTCTTGCATTGAAAGAAGAAAGTTTGTCAAACAAAACCCCCTACTTTATTGTATTTACTGTTGTGCTGTAAGCTTGGAGTTGATGTAAAGAAATAGATGCCTTTACGTACATATCCACATTAGCATCCTTATCAAGGAGAACTTCTCTGATACCTTGAATATTAATGAGTCTAGAAGCTTGGCTCTAAAGCTCATGAGTGGACTCAGAAAACTCCTCCCAGTTGCTCAACTTGATGGCAAAGTTAGTCACTCGACAAGTTGACTCATCACATGACAAAAGTGTTTGATTTGGATTGGGATTTGAACACAACACGCTCAACAACAATGCAAAACCCTAATTAATTTGCCTTTATACATAAGTACACATAAATAAAAAGTTTTGAAAAACTTAATCTAGTATTTTTGAGTCAGTTTGACTCAACTAACTTTCGAGTCAAGTTGAGTTTTTGACTTCTTAAACTATGGCGAGAAGAGCTCTATCAGTATACTAAAGAACAAACCTTATCCTGCTACAATTCTTCCCTAGCACGGGATTGATGCAAAGATCTTCCAAAAAAAGCTTTCGTCGTAGTTTAAAAACACGAAAACTTGACTCCAAAGTGAGGGAAGTTAGTTAACTTGCGCCAACTTGTTGGTGACTCAAATAAACCCAAATAAAATTTAGAGTTTTAGCAAAACATCCTAAATTTGACAATTATTAAAAGTTATACCAATGAATTAAAATTCACTTTCTATGTATCCTCAATTTGAATTTTTGCTAATAGTTACACCTAAATCTCTAATATACTAACGCCGTTACAAAAATGCTAATGTGGCTGCCTAGTCTCAAGTTATACATATTTTTTGCACTTCATCTTCTTCTTCGGTGTGATGCTCCAACAACAACAATAGCTTCGGCAATGGTAGTAGCTCAATCTCGAATCAGCCTTGTCTTCTCCCTTCTCCTCTAACTTCTCTGGCAACAATGTTAGCTCAAGCCATGGAAAACCAAAACCCTTTGGCAAGATGGTCCTCTCAATTAAAAGTAATGTGAAGCTCAATTAAGAGATAAGTCAATGGCAAAACACTCCCCAGGATAGGTAATTTGATTTTTGAGTTCTCTTTACCTCCAAATGCTCACCATTTTCACAAGCTAAGAAGAAGAAAAACTTTAGTTCCTCTTGATCTCCGATCTACAGTTTTTGAATGGGGAAGAGAAAGGAGAATCACCTTTGGTAATCTCTTCCTCTTTCTATTTATTTTTTATAGGGTTACAATTCTTTCTTTCTTTTTTCCCCTTCTTTCTTTCCTGTTATTCATTTGTGTACACTTAATTTGAAATTTGGTGTTGTTTACTGTGATTATAGACTGAAGCTTACAAAGTTCTTAGTAATCTTGATAGAAGAAAGTATTACGATTAGGATCAGGTAAAAGTTTAGTGCTCTCATAGACCATTGAAGTTATATTCAATGACTAGCTTTATAGATTCCTAAAGGTAGTCCTTGCACATTATTAGGTTAATAGCCACATAGACAATGACATGTCATGTTGGTGTCCACATCAACACAAATTTAACGACATTGGAGGGTCATGTACTATTGTTAGCACATTTCAAATTATGGAATATTCAAATTAAACTTTAATTTAGGGTATACATATCAATTTTTTTTCTTTCAAAAATGCCATTACATTTTTTCATTTTTGCAAAAAAGTCCAACATATTTTGAGTTTTGCAAATTTTCCATTAAGTTTTCTTCATTTTTGTAAAATTGCCATTCTCTTAGTTTTCCATCCTCCTTCCCTGTTAGTTTTTTTGAAATTCTAATATTACCCTTCTAATTGCAAACTTTGCCACTAAGTTCAATGACGTCTCAATGAAAAGTTTCAATTAAACTTGGTATTTAACACAATTTGATAACAAAGAATCTAATGACATAATTAGATTTCAATAAAAACCAACTAATAGTGAGATATTTAATCACAAACATACCATGTTCACCAAACTATGCAATAGTACTTGTTAAGCTTTTTCAATGAAATTCAACAATTTAAATATAATTTCTCACTAAAGACTAATGTAAAACTCTTCCTAATACAAATTAGAATATAATGAATACTTTGGATCAATAAAAACACAATAACTTAAAGAAAATTTCAAGTTTAAAAACAAAATACTATTATGTTCTTGCAAACAACAAAACCAAATGTTATGCATGTCATGCCTTTTTAAATGACAATTGAAAATCTAAGACTTGGGTATTCTTCTTCTCAATGTATTCTCAATCTAAGACTTAGAGATCTTTATTTGTTAACGAAGTAGAAAATCACCCACAATAATATGTCTCTTAGAATGTATTAATAGAGAGAAATAGAGAAGGGTAATATTAGAATTAAAATATATATATATATATATATATATATAGAAAATGAAGATGGAAAACTAACATAATGATAATTTTGCAAAGCTCATGAAAACTCAAAAAAATGTTGGATTATTTTGCAAAAAATGCCAAAATGTAATTGCATTTTTGAAAAATAATAATATCAAAAATAGAAATTCAAGTTTTCTTAGCTAAAAACACCAAAATTCTAAATGAATTTCTCCTTTTTCTGATATAGTTTAATATGTCCATCTATGAACAATGTATGTATTCTACGTAGCTACTTAACAAGTTATAATGTATTTAAAAGATCACGTGTTTATATCACAATCCAACTTCAGCCATTTTATTCTAAAAATTCAAGTGGAATTTTTAATAAAAGTTCCCTTTTTAGATATAGTTTAAATTTTCATTTCATGTGCAACATATCTATTAGCTGTGATGGTTAAGGTCTTACATTCATATTGGAACCTATCTTCAACTATTTTGTCATGAAGGAGCTGATCGATCAAGTGACTCATTTTGGTACATTGTTGAGAAAATGACAAAGCTTCAAAATTTTGGTTTAATGAAAGACATAAAGGGGAATGATATTCCCATGGCCCTATTAGGACTAATGTCACACTCAAAGAATCAAGGCATGCTTGGGTACCCAAATAGCCATTTAAAGCATAAAATTTTATTCAAAGGAACTAATTTTGAAGAAGATGAATATAAACTCATAGATTTGGAAAATTTTAGCCACGAAAGATGAACAATAAATTCTCATTTACAAACTTTACAAAAGTTGCCTTGTAGCTCATTGAGTTGTTTGTCTATACTTTGATTGATAGTGGAATCTTATACCTGGAAAATGGACAAAATTATCCGTTGACTTTAAGATTGGTTCTTATTCTGGCCCTAAAATATAATACATACATGTGTGTGTGTGTGTGTCATTCAAAAAAGGAAAAAAATTATAAAAATCATTCAGACGTAATAAAAAACTTTAAAAATTAGCTTAGTTAGTTATTTGTTCTTAAGTTTAGGGCAGCCAATAGTAAGGATTAAGTCTACTATTCAGGGATAATTTTCTCCTCTTAGCTATCCCAATGCAAAAAGGCTCCAACTAGAAATTGGCTAGTTTCCAACTTAAAATGTTTTCTTTGTCAAATCAGATAGTGAAGAACAACTAACAATTGGAATAAGCTTTACTTTCCATGCTTCCCAACTAAGAAAACTAGCCCTTTATGCTAGCAATTAAGTAACAAGTAGGTGAAGCTTATCCAACTTCAAGCACTAATTAATTGAACAATGTTCTTGCATGTATCATTTATCGCAAGGACAATGAGAATATACTAAAGGCTATTAGTTATCTTCAATTACAACAATCAAACCATGTCAGAGTCCAAAGGCATTAAGAAAGGTATGTGGAGCGAAGCAGAAGATTTTTTGTTGAAGAAATACATTGATAAGTGCAAAGAAGGGAAATGTCAAAGAGTTCCTCTAAGAGAAGGCAAGTTGGTATTGTCTCATTCAGTGAAAGAAGATCTTTTAAGTTACTAAAATTTTCTTTTTGAGAAAAAAATGCTTCATTGAAAAGATAAAAGATTATATTTAAAAACAAAAATGCTCAACAATTCCCCTATTTTGTGAAGAATTAAGCACTAAGGACACTCATTTTAGTGAAATTTCTTCAAGCAAGTTAGGAGATACATGAATATGTCTAAAAGTAAAATAATGTGTTAGGAAAGCCCTAAATATCCCCATAATTGTCTTTATAAACTATCTACAGTTGCCAATAGTTATTTTTGCTATAGTATCCCTTGCACTATTGAGATCCATTGCTCAAATAATCATGGTTGCCCAAGTTGTCCACAGAGAGAGAGAGAGAGAGAGAGAGAGAGAGAGAGAGAGAGAGAGAGAGAGAGAGAGAGAGAGAGAGAGAGAGAGAGAGAGAGAGAGAGAGAGAGAGAGAGAGAGAGAGAGAGAGAGAGAGAGAGAGCATTTGTCTCCTTGGTCTCTTTAGGAATCAAAAGCTGTCGTAAGAGTTGTAGACTTAAATGGTTGAACTTTCTCCAAACATCAAGTGAGGAAGGTTTGCACAATATGAAATTGACTTCATTATCAAACTTCATAATCTCTTTGGCAAGAGGCCAGTTAGTTTTCAAATCTCTTTTCTTGTTTTCGTCTCTTCATATTAAAGTTGGTAAACTTGCCTTTTCTTCTTTTTCTTTACCATCAGATGGTCCTTGATAGCTTGTAAGCTCCAAGAAGGACAACAAATGGCATAAAAAACTACTAGAACACACATTTGTGTAAATCGATTCTCATTACCTAGAAAAGAAACAACAAACATAGAAACATGGAGGTCATAAAGCCAAGACTAGGATTCTCTCAAAGAGCTTGATTCCTCCATGGGGTTTTCTAGTTAATTCTGATAAGCATATAAGGAAGAAACTTCTATAGAAATGGCATTAGACAAGCATGTTTCCACCTCAAATATGCAATTGTAGCAACCTTAGATGATCAAAGAACATGGTGGACTGATTTGCTTGTGGAGGAGGGCGATGAAACATTTTTTTACAGTCAAGATGTGTCCTCAAGATATGAATGGTACTATAGTGTAAGAAAGAGGTGATCAAGACCTTTCATTTGGTGGAATTAGCTTTTGATTTGCAAGTCTTAAGGAGACTTGAGTCAATAAAAAGGTTGCTAGTTTTACAAAAGGATTGGAGTATCAAGCCTTGCTTCTATAAGACGACAAGATCGTAGCAAAATATAGTACATGTAAAACCCCCATATTCTCATGTTTCAATGACTAAGGAGAAGTGCACTCTCTTGCTTGAGCAAGAAGTGCAAATCAATGAGTGCTAGGCACCATATTTATTGAAACTTGTGGTTTTCCTCTAATCTTTTTTTTTTTTTTTGTGGGAATTCATTGAAGAAAATAAAGTTTTGAGAAATAAGGTGCCACTAGACACTAATTGATTTGTGCTTCTACCTTAAGAACTTGCTTGGAAATCGTACTATATATACTTTATTAAATTGATTGCTCTTTTTACGTGAGTGCACTTCTTTATTGATTGGGATTTATTGTCTCCTCTCTTTTCTAAAGTGGATTTCAAGTCAGTATTTTAAGTGTTCAATTTCACTTAAAATACCCTTAATCTAGCATCTAATTAGATCATTTCATTAATCAATTTTGAAAAATTGTATTTTTGCTTTAATTGACCATCCAATCATTAATTTGTAAAATTTAACGGTCAAGTAATCATCAGAGTTAATCAGATGTATATCATACTATTTAGATAATTTTAATTTAGTACTATATTTTGTAGATTAACCAAATTAAAATTAGATAGATCAGATCAAAGTAAATGAACCAGATCAAGAAGGAGGAAATTGCTTGGAAAGAGAAGAAATTGAAGACAATCAAGATACTAATTACAACATTTGGATAAGGGAGAAGGAAATGAGTTAGAATCAAACTCAAACTCTTTTGGAAAATCTATATAAAGAAAAGGTAGCACAGTTGAAAACGAAGGCATTAGGTGGGTGGATCTCCCCCTTTGCCATCACCCTCTCCCTTCTTTCTTTCTCGCTCCCCCTTCTTTGTTATCTCTCTCACTTCCCTCTCTTCTTCTCTTAATCTCTCATTAGAAGCCTCACACGCTCTCCCTTCTTCTTCTGTCTCCTTCACTCTCCCTTCTCTCACCTATCTCTTCTCAGTCCACTTTTCTTTCTCTCTCATTTTCCCTCCTTTGCTATCCCCCTTCTCCCTCTCTTTTTTTTCTCTTACCCTCTGCTATCACTCTTTCCTCCCTTCTCTCTTTTTCAATCCCTCTTTGTCTCTTACTCTTTTCCTTTCTTCTTCATTCTCTCCCGTACTCGCTCTCTTTCTCAATCTCTCTCTCACCCTCTCTTTCTCACTCTCCTCTCCTCTCCCACACTCCCTCTCTTTCTCTAATCCCTCACCACATACACCCCCTCTCGTCCCCTTCTCTATCTCACGTCTTATCCTTCCCTTACTTTCTTCTTAGTCGGTCGGCTCCCCCATCTCTAGCTTCCTCTCTTCTTAGCCAATCGGCTCCGACGACCATAGGAGGAGAGATCGACAGCACCACCACCATGCTACTTCTCCATTGTAACTTGAAGGAAGACTAGCCACCCACCATCTCTCCCTCTCGTTCTCCCTCTTTCCTTGTCTCCCTTCTCCCTCTCAGTTTTCTTTTTTCCTCTACTGTCTCCCGCATCCTATTTATCTTTCACTCTCTCCCTCTCTTCTCTTTCTCTACTATTGTTCTCTCTATCACTGGCTTGCCCAACATGAACTGGAATCCCACTCACTCCCTCTGCTTTCATTTTCTCTCTCGTTCCACAACAGACACGCACAACACCACCCTCTGTCTACCCATATCGTGCTAGGCCACCTGTACACCACTCCAAAACCTTCATGTTTCCCTTCTCCCTCCCTGTCTTTCTCTCTTTCTCGTTCTTTAGCACCTTCCCCTTCATCGTAGAAGAAAACCCGATTTGAGTTTTGCTTCAATTCCCTCATTTTCCTCTTCGTTTCATGCTTCAAACAAATAGCTCCCTGCATTTTTCTCTTGCTTACAATTACAGGAAGAAGAAGAAGATAAAGTTTTGGTAAAAATTTCATTTTTGCCCTTAGCCCAATTTCATTAATTCCATTCACATCCCATTTTTGTTGTTTTCTTAATTCGTCTTTATCCCTATCCCTCTTTTTTCTCATCCATGTTTTGTTTTATTCTTAGTTAATTCCAGGAACTGTGTTGTGAAAACATGTTTTATTTAAGCTTAATAAGCATAATTTCTTAATTTTTCATGTCTGATTTTCAATCAATTCCTAAGTCTTGTTTTTAGGACAATTTCTAATTGATTTATCATCTCTAATATTCAATATGAAATTTAGAGATTCGTTCTAAGCCATGCAAAACCCAAAATCCTTTCTTAGTCAAGATTATAAAATTTTTGGAGAATCTACTTAATTTAGCCTTTGAATCTTTAATTAGAAGTACCGGTGAAAGATTGATGAAGGTTGATCAATATTGATGATATCATATTTGAAGTAATTTGTTATAATCAAGCTAGGGAAGTGAACTTTAATTATTTTTCTATTTTTTTGAACTTGAATTTCTGTAATTTTCATTGATTAAATAGATCCAAAATTTGAATTCATTGTTATTTAATTTTTATCATTTCTTTTAATTTTTGGATAATTAAATTTTGTTTAACTCCATCTTTTTAAGTTTAGTTCCCGTGGGATCAACTCGTACTTGTATAAGCTATACTATAATAGCCCATGCACTTGTCGTAAAATAATCCACATAGTGTTAGTTCCTTGCATCCATATACTACAATCTACCACTATTTAATGACAATATTGTAATCCACCGCTATTTATTAATAGCATATTTTTCTAAGAATAGTAATGGACTTGTTCTAGGGTTAGTCATACGATTGATGCTGAATAAGATGCTTCCACTTTTTCACAAAAGATCTTGCCTTTGAGTGATCTTGCATGCTCATCTAATTTATCTAATAGACTAAAAACATGATGATTGGATGATTTAGCATTTTCAGCCTTGAAAATGGGACCACTGGCATTCATTTAGAAATAACTTACTCAAGAAAAGAATATTTTGATCTTATTTAAAAAAAATTAATGACTATAGTGAAGGAAAAGTCTATGAGAGGAATGCTAGCTGCACAGCCTACAAACATTCGCTCCTCACTTACAAAGCTAGTCTTCTTACACTTCCCTATGTGTCTAAAAGTAAGTGGTGCATATGTGAATGTTACCTGTGCATCTAGTATTTCTCTTGTAATTATTTTGTCCGCATCAATCAATAAATTTTCCTTACAATTAGGATTTATATGCAACAACCATCGAGTAATGTGGATACTACGTAGCTTAATCTTGTTTGTTGATTTCTTAAGGCTATTTATGAGCTTAAATAGGTTCCATATGCATGGCTTGATCATTTTAGATTGGAGATTCATATTCATGGAATGATTGCTAGTCAACCTAACTTCTCTCTATTTTATTGGCACTCTTCTCCTGATGCATAAATTTGTTATTCTATGTTAATGATAAGGTAACTACATGGAGCTGTTATGGTAATATTCAATCCTTGATCTTTTTCTCATGAATCGATTTGTAATGCAAGATCTTGGCAACTCATCATACTTTCTTCGAATAAAGTCTCTCATGCATGTGATTCTATTTTTCACTCAAATCAAATATGATATTGATCTTCTTAATCGTGTTAAGCTTTCTAGATTTTAGACCATCTTCCACCCCTTCTCCACTTGTTCTATGCTCTCAATCATGATGGTGATCTGTTAGTTGGTAGAATGCCCACTGCGGATTAGTAGGAACTTCACAATATTTGAAATTGACTCGTTTTGATATCTCTTATTCAAGTAATCAAGTTTGTTAGTGTATGCATTGCCACACAATTGTTCATTTGGAGGATGTAAAGTATATTTTCAAGTATATCAAAAGCATGGCTACAAATGGTCTTTGCTTTAAGGTTTGCAAGGACTTACACCTTTGGTAATGCAGATTGGGCAGGGTTGATGATTGATGATCCATTACTAGGACTTACATCTTTATAGGCCCTAATTTGATCCTAGGGGCCTCCTACAACCAACCAATGATTTTCAAATCAAGCACTAAAGTTGAGTATCATGCTCTTGCCTCTACAACTGATCTCTATTGGCTAAGATTCCTAGTCAAGGATTTGCAATTTTTTATTTTATTTTTCACTCTACCAACCTACATTACTTTGTAACAACATTAATGTCACTTATGTGGCTGCCAATCCTTTATTGTGCATTAGAATAAAACATAGTGAGGTTAACTACCATTTTGTTAGAAAGAGGGCTGCTATTGGAGCTATTCAAGTTTTCCTTGCTGACATAGATGATCAAATTGCAGATGAAATGTCAAAAATGATTTCTACTCGATGCTTTGTTTAGTTTCATGGCAATCATAACTTTATTTTGTTCATATATTGTATTGGAAAACTCTATTTATGCATTAAGAAGTTTTCTAATTATAATATCTTCTTGATCGTAATTGTTCTCTATATATATATTAAAACCTCTACAAGACTTGAGGACATGTAGAATTGCTCGAAATTGAAAATCATTCTCTTTCTTCTCCTTCTAATTAGTGTTTACACTATTTCACCTAGCAAAACGCATGTACACTATTTCACCAAATGAACAGCAGAACCTAGCTAGGCTTGCACTTTAAGTAAAGGCCTTCCAGCGAGGTGGTGCAATAATGAGCCACTCCTGTGGTGGGTCACACTTGTTCGAGTGTGCTTATCGGTGTGGTTGCATTCTGACCATTCGAAAGAATAAATAATAGTGAAAAGGAGTGAAAACCACATCACTGTGTTCTGTTGAGTAGTATACAAGAAACTCCTTTTTTGGACACTTTTTTTTCCAGACAAATTTCTGATATCCAATATCCAAATGCAGCCTGCAAGTCATAGATTCTCAAAGCACGTTGCTTCCTCCTTTGCTTATGCAATTGGGTATTTGAAAAAAAGAAAAAAGAAAAAAGAAAAAGACTATAAATAAATCGTGTTTTCAAATACAATTTTAACAATCATTCAAATTATTTTTATACAATCACTTTTAAACAGTATATACATGCTCCCTAAAACTTAAATACTATTAGGAACAAGATCAGCAAAAGTTTAGAGCACTTTAGTTTTCTTTGTTTCTTTCCTAAGAAAACAAGTAATGACATAAGACAATACACGGAAAGAACTCGAAAGAAGCTCCACATGAGAGGTACTTATGGTGAGGTTGGCAAAGCTGTTTCTTGGGTTTCTGTTTCTAAAGAAACACTAGAAATAGGTTAGGTTAGGTAAAGTTCCTTCTTTAAATGCTTCTATAGTTTGTAAGTGTGAAAGTGATTGTGTTAGATAAAAACAGTTGCCAAATGGAGCCTAATAGAGCAACACGTTGTTACAACCTATTAAAATCTCTGTTAGATAAAAAAAAGAAAAGAAAGAAGAGGCAGCCCACTACATGAAGGAAGGGGCAAACTAGATAGGGCCTATAGTATGCAGCCTTACATTGTATTTTAGCACGAGACTTGTTTTTACCCTTCGAACTCGTGACCTCCAGATGACACAACGACAACTCTACTATTGTGCCGAGGCTTCCTTCAAAAATCTCTTGTCCACATCTCTCTTCCAAATAAATTTGCACGTGAAATCATCCATTCTTTTTGTTACCTACCAAAACAATGACTTACTTTTGTCATGCACTTTCTATTTTCTCTCCAGCCTTACATGTACATGATAGTCAAGAGTCTTTTGTTATTATTTTCTTTCTTTGGTAGTGCATTGGTTGTGAACTATCAAGGATTTGGGTCATTAAGTAAAGTCACTTGTATTTTTAGCCGCTTAATTCAATACTAATTCTCAAAGCAAGAGACTAGTGGCCAAGAACTTCTAGCGTAGTTGGTTTCAAGAAGTTGTACATATTAGGTGCACCATAAGCCGGCAGAAGTGTAGATTGTAGCAACTTTGTTAAATGGTCCAAACCACTTATTTCCTATATATGGCTTGCTATAAATGAGTTATATATCAAAGTTGGCCTTCCTGTTACGGCTTTAAGTGTTTGATCACGGAGGATTTGCTTATGAATGTAGACCGCTCATTTTCCAGTGTTTGCCATAAATGGATCCGATACCAAAGAATTCCTTCATCTGCGGCTCTTAATTAATTAGATTTCGATTCTGGAGGATTTCAATTCCTTTATGAATCGTGACCACTACTTTTCCATTGCCTAACTATCCATTTAAAGGTCATATTTCATGGGTTAGAATTTTTTGGGTGGCCTACCTTATTTTTATGTGCGTTACAATTTACTAATTTGAGGTCTTCTTTGGTGGATGTGCATTTTCCCCTCTGGACGACAAGAGGGGAGCAACATGCTCGATCCTAAACATTTATCTGCTGGGCTATATTGAGGTTGACCGTTGCATCAGATTTTTTGAATTATAGATGGATGGAGAATGAAAATCAACGGTTTAGATTTACCGGCAGAGCATTCTTGCATGAGTGACATGAGCTTTTATGCGATGGTCTTATTTATCTTTTTGGGAATTAAATATGGGCATGCAAAAGTACACGCCGGGCCCGATATTTCAATAATCTGAACCATTGAATTTTGGAGGGTTTTTCTCCATAAGCGGGGTCCGCTAGCAGAAAACGGTCTGGATGAAGAAAAATCAACGGGTTGTAAAGCGCCACTTGTCAAATTTCTTTAAAACCCTGCTTTCCTGTTATGGTACAGTTAGGCCGCAGCAGCAGCCTGTATACCGAACCCTGACTTCCCGCCAACTGCTAGTTTCTTCCACGTGTCATCTCCGTCGTGCCTCTTTCAACATCTCAAAGATCCTCAACCACAATTTTCACGCCAGAAATCAGTCTCTTGTCTCCCCTTGGGCCCACATATTACCAGACAATGATTACGACTTTGCACATTTTCAGCGCTGACGTGCTACGTAGATTTTCTGCACTGACGTGGTTCCTACGTGGCAGAAAGTTTTTGCTGATTTCTTCTCCCGCAAAGTCTTTCGCCGTGCGCCTTTTTTTAGGAATGCCAATGCCGAACACCCTCTAAGGTGCCGCTGTAGAAGCGCCCAAGTATTGGGCAAAGAGATTCACTTTCGGATGATCTTAACCGCTCATTTAATTTTCTTATGTCCTTCCCTTTTAAATGAAAAATTGTATAGAAATCTAGCTTCTTAAAAATAATGCTCCTTGAGAGTTGAATTTTCTAATCTCATGGGGTGCTAATTTATCTTTTGACAAGCAATGTATATTTCCTAAGAGGAAGAAGGATATAATTTTCAAAAGTTAAAATCTCTTTGACGTACGTGATTTTCAACAATTAGATTTTAAAGTTGGAACAACAAGATGAACTGGCGAGATCATCTAAAGGTAAGAGTTGTTAGATAAAGCTTCCAACTTATTTTGTTTTTTATAAAAAAAAAAAAAAAGCTTTTTAATCTAAATTTCCAATCGGAGTACTTTTAAACTATTAGAATTCTAAAATTGTGAAGCAACAAGATGAATCAGATCATCCAAAGGTGAAATTTCCCTCAAAGACCATCAATAGACCAGACAAAGTTTCAAACTTATCTTATTTTTGGTAGATAACATTAAAATTAATCCAATCAGCAAGTGAGTATTGGATTGTTAAAATCTTCAAAACTGAAGCAACGCGAGATGAACGTGCTAGATCATCCAATTGTGAGGGCGCTTCTCCAAAATCAACTGAGGAGGTGCTTGGATGTAGCATTCCTGGGCTTTTAATATCTTACACCTGCTCTTGCATTCAGGTAATTACGCTTTTGGTACGGACCAAGAAGAGAGCGAGTAAGAGGCGTAGACCGTACCAAATCCACGATCCACGTCAGCAGGAAAAGTGCCACGTATAAGAGCACGTTTCTGTTGAGGCAAATATGATAAATGCGACCACCAACTGAACCCGACAAGAAACTCGGGCTCCTCCCATTTCTCTCTCCCTCTCTGCTATTTACCTCACGATAATTCGAAGTTAGAATTCGATTTTGATTGTCTTCTTGTAATCCCTTCACCAGACGATTTCTACCCTCTCCTGCTACTAAGGAAGATCGCTTTCTCTTCTGATGATCGGTAACTGCTCTCTTTTCCTCTCTCTCTCTCTCTCTCTCTCTCTCTCTCGCTCTCTCTCTCTCTTGCTGTTTCTCCAAGATAGTTTTGTGCTGGAAATGGAATTTCAGTTTGGTGTTGTTGTAATTCGGTTAGCAGATGATTTTTACTCTCCGTTGCTACTTATCATTTCTGGGAGATTGTATTCTGCTCTGTTTCTCTCTGATTTTATGGTGTTTTTTGAAGATAATTTGATGCCGGAATGGAATTTGCATTTTGTGTTTGTTATTGTCGTCATGCGATGAACAGATGATGTTTTGATTCTGTTGGGTGGCTGTAGAGGAGATTCTTTGTGTTATGATTATCTCTAAGCGTTCTGTTGTCTTCTTTCTTTGAGCTGAAATTTACTGATGTTTGAATAGATAGATGTTTCAGTTTTATTCTTGGTATTGATGAGATGTTATTTTTTGATGTTTGTTTTCTTTGTTGGATTTGTAGGCGTCATTAGGCGAGGATTGGTGAAGATATCAAGAAAATCAAATATTCTGTTATTGTCGATTTGATCGTGCTGAGGTGTTAATGAAATATGACATTTGTGTGAGTACGATTTCTTTGAAGAACCGATCTAGATTGTTCAAGGGAGCTTCTTTTGGTTGGAACTAAGAAAGGCTGGGATTAATGGTGTGAATCTAACCCGGATATCTTGATGAAAAGAGATTATTTGTGGATGAATTGATTATATCGATTTGAGTGATTTGAATAACGAAGGTTATTTGCGTGCTTAAGTATGGATCCTCCTCTGTGTGATTTGTGTGGAGCTCAAATGGCGGTGGTTTACTGTAGATCAGACAATGCTCGTCTCTGCCTTTCATGTGATAGTTACATCCATTCGGCGAATGCTCTCTCGCAGCGTCATCTACGATCTCTTATCTGTGACCGATGCTGTTCGCAGCCTGCCACTATTCGGTGCTTGGAAGAGAAGTTGTCTCTCTGTCAGAATTGTGATTGGAATGGACAAGGTTGCTTGAATGCTGGATCAGGGCATAGGCGGCAGTCGGTGGAATGTTATTCAGGTTGTCATTCATTCACAGAGCTTTCGAGGTATTGGTCTTGTTTACTTGACGATTCATCTCAGAGTGAGGTGGATGCTAGCTGGGGATCGGGTATGATGACCATAAATGAGAATTCTGTCAGTAACTGTTGGGAAAATGGAAGCTCAGTTGGATTAGTGGATGCTGGTGGATTGAATGAGTTGGATTCTTGCATAAAGCTGGAACCTTGGGTGGAATCATCTTCTGTGATGCCTAATGCAAGTTCTATACCTTATAATGGAGACCAACAGATGTATCTTCAGGACCCAAACCTAGCCAAGGTGATTATAGTTATCTAATCTCATGCTCAAGATTGTACATTTGCTCGGGTTGCGTTATGATATTTTTCTTTGAATTCCCAAATTTCAAGCTACACAATTCTGGGAAATGCTGTTCTACCATTCAAAAAGAAAAAATAAATAAATTCTGTTAATAGTCCCTTGGTGTTGGTCTGGAAGTGATTGACAATTTACATTTTTGCACAAATCTAAAGGATTTTGCATACTTCGTGAAGTTTGAGGTTCATATACTGGGACTGACAAATGGTTTGGCTTGAACTGATTAACAAGTAAAGTAACTTTCTTGTTGCCGGTGTATTTTCTTTTTCCTCTGAAATCTAGTTAATAAGACCTCCTACACAGTAATGTATTTGCATATTGATGGTATAGTAGCTGATTCTTTTATAGAACGACCAATTTAAGAGTACCTGTTTTGGATTCAATGAAAATAGATGTTTGAAAGAGTTAAAATGTACAGCCAAAGATTTCTTGTTTCTTTCCTTTCTTTGCCTCTCTTTTTTCTGGAAAGGAATAGAATTTCTATTATTGATTTTGCTTATTATTTGCCTATGACTACAAAATCGCTTTTTTCTTATTTATTACATTTATGTTGAAGGTTGAAATTAAGTGTGATTTGTCTTACTGCAATGTACAGACGGGCTGTCCTCCATTGAAAGACATTGCAATTTCTGATGAAGATGATATTGGTGAAAGCTTCAACATAGATGATATTGCCTTGAATTTTGACACCAGTGATGAGATATTTGGCTGTTCACAAAGTCATCCAAGATTCTTTTGTGAAGATGTAGGAATGGATTGCTTATTTATGGAGAAGAACTTCTCTGTTGCTGATTCAAGTGGTCCCAATGAAATTGCCATAGAGGTCCATTCATGTCTTGATTCTTGCAGTTTCATATTCTACTTTTGTCTGCCCATATTTTTTATTTATTTTTGTGCAATTCCTGCTTATGTTCTTCATGAAGATTGGAAGACTTTTGCGTTATTTAGTTACAGTTACATCACATAAAGACTATTTCCAAAATCTTAGATCACAATAGTAATGCTTACTTATACTGGCACACCACTTTTTTAGAAGAGCTTAGAAGGGTTTTTGGTATACTGGCAGATCTTCATTTGGTCTAAATTGTATCTAACCAAGTTTTTTCCAAACTTCTATGGATATAAATTTGTTCTCATTTTTGCTTCTCTAAAAAAGAAATAGAGGAATATGTTCCCATTTTTCCTTTTTCTCTAACCACGGCGTACATAAATATTATTTTGAGTTCCTTAAAGATAAATGTCGAGCCTGGAAATCTTTAGAAAGAAAATTAATAAACCCAAAACAACAATGACTTGTACAAACGTGCTGCTGCAAAAAATCCGTAACTTGGCATTCTATTTTGATATCAATAGGTTTGTGGTAGATGCTTCTGTATAGTTATTCACTTTAGTCTTGTCCAGATTGAAATGGTCATCATCATTAAGACCTTATCCCAATTAGGGGTCAGCCACATGAATCTTATTCCTCCATTCCTTACATGTTCTTGTTAGTGGGCACGAAATTGTAATCAGTATTATAATCATGGCATTGATACCACTTTGCCTCTAGTTGAATTTACTTACATGTTCTTGAACAGAAATGGCTGACAGTCACTAGACATTTTCTGCAGGCATCTTCTTCAGGGCAACATGATTGCACGACTTTCCAATCTTCATGTGTTGCTGGGACAGTGGGTGGGTTTCAAGCTGTTACTAGCAGTGCAGATAGAGGACTTCTAAATCTCAGTGGCAACAGAAACATCAACTTTGGTTTTCCTACTGGTCGAGTACATTCAAATATGTCACTCTCACTCTCCAATCTCACTGGTGAAAGTAGCGCCGCTGATTATCAGGATTGTGGTGCATCACCAATGTTTCTCACAGGTGAATCACCATGGAACTCGAACTTGGAGACTAGTTGCCCCCAGGCCAGAGATAAAGCAAAGATGAGATACAATGAGAAAAAGAAAACCCGAACGTATGTTATTCCTTATCTGAGCAAATGCTATTTTTGTTCCAAAGTCCCTTTTAGAATAGTCTCCTTTTCACTTAAATGTGTGCTAAAATCTCTTAAGTTTCTGAAAGTGCTCGAAATGACTTCAACTCTGCCACTGAGCAATCTTCTTGCTGGTGCCTTTAATTATACTGCTAATGCAAACCATACTAACAGCTATAAGTAGTTGATGTTCACATTATGATAGGTTGCATACATAAAGTAGTTCTCTTCCAGATTTCCCTCCACTGAATGTTGTGACAACCCCATCATGTATGCTATGATTCAGGTCATTTCGGAATATGGTAAAAATATATTGATCTCTAGAAAGGGTTCCAAAAATTGCCTAATCATGGATAATTATGGCATGAAGAAATAGTATATACAGGCATTTTTTTTCATTTACTCAGGATCTGCTGACTCATTATCTTATCTGGTCATTTATATCTTTCTTTCCTTTGTATGGAAATTCTGAACTTGTTTTACTTTATTTTCAGTCCTACTATGATCCTCAAAAAAGGTATCCTGAATGTGAAGTCCACACAATATTACTTTTGCAGTAGTTTACTGTTATACTAATTACCTCCCAATTAAAAATAGACAATTAAAAGGTGGAAGATCAGTAGGCCATGGAAACATTACTAATTTCTTGAACTGGACAATCTAATTACTTTTTAACCTTCTTTTCAAACATTATATCTCATGAATATTATGAAAACAAAAATGATGTCTCTTGTAGCCTTACTCCTATCTGATTACAATGGTCCATAAGTCGCTTGAAACACTTAAGATCCTCAGAATGTTTGTCTCAATGCGTAAGTTTTTCATTTCACTGCACTATTGATAAAATTGCCAAATTCCTTTTTGTTTTTCTAGAAATGTCCTAGATTTTGTCTTGATATCAAAAATATCTTCCTTTTATCCGTATTCAACACAGGATTATGTCTTAGTTTCAAAATATAAAATGTTCATAGTTGCCAAAGGAAAACTGTTTTCAGACTTTAGTAATATATAGTAAAAGTAGCAATTATATTTGGCCAGATGCCTGCACTTAGTTATTCGTCAAGGAGTGCTTTTCATAAACACTGGTTTTTTCCTTGAGTGAATTTTCATATTTATGTAATCATTGTACACTTTTACATTTTCTAGTACAAAGTGATAGCTTTTTTGGGTATACTCTGTTTATTTGACCTTCTGACACTTCCTGTGTTTAACTTACAGTTTTGGGAAACAAATACGATATGCTTCTCGTAAAGCAAGAGCTGATACCAGGAAGCGTGTCAAAGGCAGGTTTGTCAAGGCTGGTGAGGCTTATGACTATGATCCTCTAGTGGCAAGAAAGTGTTAAGCAAGACAATTTCCACTTCTACTTCACGATGCAAGCATTCTGGGTGATGTCACCAAGTCATCCTACATGCAAGAGCTTTGATACAATTTGACAAATGCACATTGTGTGTGAGTGTTAAGGAGCTGAGCAGCAGGGTTTATGGTAGTAGACCAGCAGTGGAGTCTGGCCAGAACCACTTCTCATATCATCATAAACTACAGAAAAAGCACAAGTGAAAAAGGAAAAAAGGAAAAATACTCTCATTGATATAGCATAAGCTACATAAGCTTGCTAAATGGCATCGTCGTGATCTGTCTTCTCCAAATGGATATAAAGAATTCACCAGGCCTACATTGCTACTTCTGGCAGCAACTTCTGTTGATCTTGTATAGTTTTTAACAATTTTTTTATTTAA
Source organism: Warburgia ugandensis (assembly GCA_035236585.1). Taxonomy (NCBI): domain Eukaryota; kingdom Viridiplantae; phylum Streptophyta; class Magnoliopsida; order Canellales; family Canellaceae; genus Warburgia; species Warburgia ugandensis. The sequence goes on from CP141137.1 coordinate 61,216,848, forward strand.
CATGCTTGTAACTCAGAAGCTTTTGAGTCGATATCCTTCCCTGCAAAGTTGAAGAAGATGCCCGCAATGTGCATAGATACTTAACTGAGTATTCAAAAAATGATTCATAAATAAGTCTTTATTGTATCAAGAATATTAAAAATGAACACACACACACACACACACACACACACACACACACACACACACACACACACAGAGTTTCTATCTGAATCTTGTCTTTTGCATCCCCAATACTTGGAAGAGGACAAATTTTATCTGCTGCTAACAGTTTTTGAAATTCTTCCCTCCCTTTCAGTATACTGTTTGTCTGCAACAAGCAGTTCCACCTATATGATAAAATTTGTCTACCCTGTCACTTCAATCAGAAATTTAGCACGTCATCTGTAGTCTTTTCTATGTGATTTCCCATTCCTTTAAATTTTGGTAAATAGGATATTTTATCCTCAATTTTTTGTTAGGTGAAATTGAATTTTTTTTCACAAGTGATGTTTCAAGGTTAACATTTTCATCCGGGCCCCTTGATAGCACATATTTCAGGCCATGTAATCCTAACTAACAATGGATGAATATTTTTTGCCCTAAACAACAACCTTATTGGCGATCTTGTCAAGTTTCATAAGAGTTAAAAAGGACTGTAGCTCTGTAAATGCCTTTCAGTGAGTGAACTGTCATTCTTGATGCTTTATCTAATTGTGCTGCTGGATTTTAATTTGGAAGTTTCTGCTAGTTCTGGAAAGCATGTCAATCTTGATAATGTTTTTCCTACGTTTTAACAACATTTAAATCCCTTCAGTCAATCCAGGACTCGCCCACATAGTGACGTTTTATCTCAGTCAAGTCTTTCTCTGAGTTTTGCCTGCAGAGGCATTAGAAGTCTTCCTTGACTTGCCAGAGTTGACGAAAACTTATTGCATCAATACTTGGCTGCTGCAAGTCAATTCTGTTTCAGATTGCGCAACTTATACTCCAAATTCATGGATTTAAGCATTGAGTCTAGCCCTTCTTTAAATGCTTAATGACTGATCAACATTGCAAGAACAGTCAGCAGAGAAGTAGATGTTTAACCTAACCTGGTAGAAAATGGTCTAGAAAATACTTGACCACAACCATGATGGAGCTTCCTTTATTTTGAAGAAATTCTAAGGAAAATGGTTATGTGCTTCAACAATCGATTTTCATGAGTGCCCAATTATTCGCTTGGTTTGTATTTTCACGTGATCATGATTCTGGCAATGGGTCACAGCATTTCTGTTGCGTTTTGCTCAATTTAGTCTTACTTTTCATGTGTCTAATGTATCCTGCTACATTTTTGCTTTCTTTTGTAGTTCTGCATTCACCAGCGTCTCTTTGGGTGAAAATGCCCTCTTCGAACTTGGATCTGTAAACTCATGGTAAAAGAATTATTGGAAGGCCAAAAGCCATGTAATTCCTTTTTAATTGTTAACTTTGATACATATTCAAAGGGAAGCCTTGGCTCAATGGTAGAGTTGCCGTCGTGTGACCTTGCGGTCACAGGTTTGAGGCGGGCAAATAGCCTCTTGCCAAAAAGCAATGTAAGGCTGCACTATAGACCCTTGTGGTCTGGCCCTTTCTCGCATACATGGGAGCTTTGTGCACCGGGCTGCCTTGTTTTTATGCATATTCAAAGCCCTTCAAGTGTTGTTATAGTGGAAAGAAAGTGTATTGGTAATTAGTGGATCCATTGTTGTTAATGACTACAATGATATAAGGATGATCAACTGCATGCCTTTAAATGCTTGCTGAGAACCTTATCATCGATTCTGAGAGAGGGTAGACTGACCCAAATAGGTCTGATGGAACTGTTTCTCAGACACAACAGAGATCAGAGTAATTTATGTATCTAATCGCATAGGATGAAGGCCTCTTGAGAGGTACTGACTGTTAGAATCATGTGGTCAGTTAGTGGTAACTGCTCATGGCAGTTATCCTTGATGGAAGGATAACTGCCATTAACTATCCATTTGTTTGATTTAAAAGGGGCCCTGATTCGAGCAGTAAAAAGGCTCTGTTCTCCATCAACATCTACTGCTGAAGAATCAGAAGATCTCTTTAAGGAATTGATGCTATGGCTGGAGTTAAGTCTCTATTCGATCTGTTATGCTTCCTCTTCTTGATTCTAAATTACTGTAAACATCTAGAAAATGGTTTACACTGACTCCTTGAACTTCTATCAGTGTTACAGAATCCGTAGTCTTGCAAGTGAATGATGATCAACGATGCCACGCTGAGGAAACAACTCGTGATTAAGTAAACCTAGAAGGACAATGTTTTGTCTTAACTATACGCAAAATAGATGAATTCATGCATACACCATATGGACCAGATGTGGTTTAAGTTTAATATTAAGAGCCTAGCAAAATCAATCACTCTGGTCCGGGTAATTAGAGCTGTCTCTCATCCAAGAGGTGAACTCAAAAGATAAGACTCTTGGACTGTTTCCTTTTTCTTTGCAAAAACAAGGAAAGGACTACGTACTAATGTGGAAATACATCTCTGGAATCTGGATCTCCACTGAACTTCAATCAAGATCTCAGCATTTTTACTTTCCATCAAAGCTCTGGAAGAGGCTACCTGCTTGAAGGATGTGTGAAATACTGAACGTGTCTGATTCTTTTTTTTTTTTCCAACTACCCATGTCTTAACTGATTTTCCTTCTTCCTTTAGGGAAATGTTGCTTCCAGTTGAATTCTTAGATGGACCTCTGTTGCTGACTTCAAGCTAGCCATGTTATTGTGTGGGAAAGAATTCCTAGCAAGGACAAATTTGTGAAGGAAAAAATGAACTAACTTTTCTTAACCTATGATAAAATTGAATGGAAATCTTGTAGTAAATTTAAAGTAAAACCATGCAATCACAAAGTAAAAATGACCAAATTATGACACAATGAAATCAAAACTACACTTCACAGAAATAAATCCTGAAATAGGTAGTGGATTCGATTTGAATGTAGAAGTTCCTGGTTTGGATGTTAAATAAATCCTTGAAATAGGTCGTGGGATAGTGTTTGTAAATCACTAATACAGATTGAAAGATGCCACGGTTTAATCTATGATGTTTTACCTAATGCTTAACAGGTAGGGAATGACGAGCAAGATCTTCAAGAGAATATTCTAACTTCTGATAGTCACAGGACTACCAAAGAATTATCAGAGGTGATTTCACAACCACTTCATTTTGGAAGGTGCTGGAAAGATGCTTTTGAAGCAATGAACATCTGTTGACAGCCAGATGAACTTTTTTCACAGACAGACGGGACAGTGGTTTATAGATCATCATATTCTCATCTGGAGATTTACTTAATTCCTACAGGCAAAAAACCCAGCCTGTGCTTATCTGAAAATCGTGAACTTTACACAATGTAATTTGAATTGATTCCAGAACTTGACCATGTTATTGTGAGGCATGAATGGAAACAGCACAAGTGTGCCATGCCACAATAAGAATGATCAGAGGGGATCCAACATCAGTATGCACATATAAGAAAAGTGCAGAGTTCTCCGATTGCAGGTTCCCAATATCCCAGTTCTATAGTTCCCATCTTAGATTGTTCACCTAAATAACTGACTTCGTCCTGACAACCTAATCAGCAAGACAATCAGAACTTCCTGCTCAAACTTTCTCATTCAAGGTCCACTAGGGACAGTTGTCAAAATGATGAAAAACAGAAAAAATTGCATCCATATTTAGATGCTCCGGTTAGCAGAGGCGTGGAAATCTTTGTCAACATTTATTCATCTTAACCCATTCTTAACATTTGTTTTTATGAAAATAAGTTGCATCTGACTAGAAAATATGAAATGGAACGAGATTATCTTGATTGATATGAGTTGCGTTGAATCTCAATGCTGATACGTGCAGTTAGGCAATCTTGAATAAAATGAATCAAGCAGTTTCTCAATGAAAGCAAGTGCCAAACACATGAGTTTGATCTGTTGTATTCTGGATTAAATTTGCAGTCGCAGTCATTTCTTGAATTAGGTAGGTTCCTCAAGTTAATTGCACAAAGAGACTTGAATTTTGTGAGGCACCCTCTTCAAACAGTTGAACAAGATAAAGAGAAACCACTTGACGTATGAAGTTCCATTACTGCCATTCCCCAGAGGGGAATTAAAATTCAAAACTCATCTAATAGCATGTTAATATTACTAAACCTCTGGCACAAAAATCTAAAATCATATAATTAAAGCAAACTATAAGAATCATCAAAGGAACAAAACATAAAAAACCACTCAAAGGGAGATGGAGATCAACTTCTCCGGCTTTCTGGAGAGTCTACGTTTAAACATCAAACTGCGTCGCCTCCTCCTTATGCAACTCATTGTTGCTGCAGGTACTAACTCAAGTGGAGACCCTATAACGTATTTTTGTGTAAGCTTCTGACATGATTTACAGAGCAGACATCTGATGTGCCTCAGCACCAGAAAATTAGCTTGGTGGACTTCCTTGTCGCATTTTCGGCACAGAAATGCATCATCAGATTGACAGTATAAAAAAGCTTTTGATCCACAGAGCTCACAGAGGATTGAACCCATACTCATCTGGGCAGAACCCAGTTCTTTGGAAATCTTGAACTCCATAGAAGAGCTCAAGTTTCTCTTTACCTCTCTTCCCCTGCACATTTTCTTGTAGTCAAGAAAGTATCACCAGCAAGTCAGTTAGCAAGATGGCGTTTTATAACAACCATAGCCGTGTATATGACTCATGCAAATCATGGAAGGTAACCGCCCTGGAATTGCACATAATATTTAAAATGCCACCTGTGCTATATGACAAACTTATGCTCATACTTTCCATGAGTTTCCATATTATCTTCATTTTGACTTGACACAGCAAAAAATTTCTGGTGGAGGATAGAGCCACATGCCGAGACCAAGCTGGCCCTGGAATCTAAGTACATTTGTGCAGTCGATGAGACTCACGTACGCATAAAATGCATTTTCGTGTCTCAATAATGGGCCCCGTGGCTCCTGTGAGATTTTATATGGTCATTATGAGTGCCTTGAGTGCCTAAAATGGAAGCGATTATATGGTTCTCAGACACTACATACCTAGTGCTATTGTTCGCTATTTTAGTACCCTTCCATTGGAGCTTTTTCATCCAGTCATTTTAGCCTAGAATACGTTTCGCCTATATGAAGCAAGTTTTTGGTGTGCCACCATCTAAGGTGCGGCCCACGTGATGAATGGTATGGATGAACAAAAATCATATCCTACATGTACTATTTGCAATATTTGTGAATCCTCATGTTTTACAATGACTAACACCATAACAGCTAAAATCGTTAACCCGTTCAATCGTGAAGAGGTAAATCAGTGAAGCCAGTCCTGTAGATAATTAGAGTTCATAGGCAGCACTTTGAATTCATAGGCAGTAGACAACTCAGTATTTCCGCTGAAATTCGCTTGGTCGCACGTTTGAGTCGTTACTTATCCCTTTGACTGACTTATTGTACTCTAAAAACAAAAAGAAACCATAGATTTAATCCTTACTTTAAGAGTAGAATTTCAGTCTTGTGAAGTAGTTTCAATGGAAAATAGATAAAATGGGTGGGTGAAAGATCTCTTGGTAATTCGATCTTCATAGAGTCTCAGTCTCTACCACCAATTGAGGAAGACGAAGAAGTTCATGTGTTTTGTCTGATACTGAAAACACAGAAACCTGGTCCCCAAGTGGTTGCCGGGTCAAAATCGTCTTCTAAAGAAGAGTCTTATTGTATGGCCAAGAAAGTTTTCGAGCTTCACAGGTGGTAGAGGCTTCTCTTTTTTCCACCACCGTAGCAATATTGTGTGTATGAGATGGAAGTAGCTTTTCTTGACAAGGTGGTAGTCTCAAACTTCATTAAGCAAACGTGTATAGCAGAGATGGCAGTATGTCTTTTTCACACAGCTAAGGGAGAGATTCGAGGGACTTGAGTTCAGGCCATTTGTGTGGTTGAAAACATCGGTGACTAGATGCCATGAGTAGGTGGAAGTGGAATTTAATTCAACGGATCTAACAAGAGCTTGAAAAAAGTAATCAGTGGTCGTTTCACTTGGAATTCATCTCCTTTGGGAAAAAGAAAGTGATGTCCTCGCTAATGATGTCTAACCTTCTCTAAGGCCCCACCTACATGATGGATTTTGATGAGAATTTAGGCCATGTGTCGATTCCATGTAGAGATACAAATTTTTTCAGGAAAGTGAGGTTCCTGGCCCTTCACAACTAACGCGACACCCTCAGCGGGATCTCTGTGGTCTTTTCTTTCACCTGAGAGGCTCACCTTTCTAATAATCTGAACCATTCATATCAATTACTTTGCTATAGATGAACCTTGGACCTGAAATCACATACATTGGATGACCCTATTTTAGCAATTTTGAGTTGTGAAATGGATACACTAAAACAAACTATTCCCAAAAAAAGCTTGGAAAAATTAATAGTAAGATCTTTCCAAGTGCGTGCTTTTCAAGTCATGGCCATCTAAAATGAGACGGTTAAGATGAAAGTTTAGAACATCCAAAAAGGTAGTCTTGTATTTTTACCACAAAATTGAAGTGAGAGCATGACAATATACCAAAAGGGGAGTGGGAATATCACTTCACTTTTTTAAACCGAGTGAGGTGATACCGTAATAGCACGAGTGGACTGAACGAACAACCTCTAATTGCTTGTCTTTCTTTAGGGCCTCAATTTGTTCGTTATTTGTGAGCTGAGTGTACCATTGCAGGCAGTGACGTTCAAATTGCTTGAAATGGAAGAGACTTCCGAATCTGATTGTAACCAGTCGTCCACCTGACCCTGAACTTTAATGCGTGAAACACATCCTATCTCAAGAAAGAAAATTCATTTTCTAGTTTCCTTAATATGTGTATGTTGCTCTCCCTCTCTCTAACAAGCTCTTTTCTTCAAATTCTGTGTGTCCATATTCATGATTCTTACATAAGCATCACTAGGAATTTGTTTCTTTATTTGAAAATAAAAAAAGAATAAGAGAAAATGAAGTATATAGAACTGTAAAACGAGGGGAATACCCAATATAATACAATGACAAAATGAAGCTATAACTAATGTGATGTACAAATCAAACCAAGTGAACTTCTTCGGAACATAATTTAGCTGAACCATAGACTTCAAGCGACTTATTTTGCCTGTAGAGCATATAGGTCTGGACGGGATAAGCGTGGGGTAGGGATAGCTATAACCGGGTTTGCTATCTTAATGATCCCAAGGAATTTGTCGGAAAGATCGATCTTGCTTCCCTCCGGTAATCGCCAATCGAATGAATGTAAGAGAGAGCCTAACAAATACAACGATGATCGTTCCGCCAAAGAAATTCCAGGACATATCCTCCTTCCCGATCCAAATGGGAAATAACGGAAATCGTTGCCCCTATAGTCCCACTTTTCATTGTTACTCATGAACCTCTCTGGCTCAAACTCAAGGGGATTTTCCCAAAGAGTTGGGTCCCTATGTATGGCCCAGAGGTTCACAAAGACTCCAGAATCCTTGGGGATGTTATAACCACCCACAACACATGATTCACTTGGTGTGTGAGGGATTAGAAACCCATTTGGAGGATGTAGACGAAGAGTTTCTTTCATCACTGCATCCAAGTAGTGCAGTTGACTTAAATGGCGATTTTGCAAAACGTTATCTTTCCCCACCACTTCATCTAATTCTTCTTGAGCTTTCCTCATTGTCTCCGGTTTGTGTAGCATCTCGGCCATTGCCCACTCCAATGTTGTTGAGCTTGTGTCGGACCCACCCAACACCAAATCCTACACCCGTAAAACAAACAGGCATAAGATAAGAGAACTTGATATATTGCATAGTTTAATGTTGTGAATCTAATTAAGTGGAATTGAAAAAGAAGGGATCAATCGTGCAGATCATGAATTCGAGTTCCCTCAATGCTGTGTATGAGTACTTATCTAACAATGCAATGGTTAAAAAGAAAAGAAAAAGAAGCTTAGTTAATTAGTATTAATACGATTTTCACTCACAGCAGTTGCAGCCTTAAGACATAATTCAGAAAATTAATGACGAAAATACAGCTAATCATATGTTTGTATGGCTATTTTATCTATGTTTAAATAGTTTATCCATTTCGTAGGACTGCCAGTGTATCAAGGAATAATATCACTGTCGTAGATGAAAAGAAGCTTACCAACAAGAGGGCCTTGATGTGTGTCATGGTCAGTGGTGTTTTAGGATCTCCTTGCTCCTTAATCTTCAAAAGAATATCGAGGAAATCCTTGTGTTCTTTATGGCTAGAATTCACTTCTTGAGACTCATTATCCATTTTGAGCCGTTCATCCAGGATGGTCTGGATGATCCGATCGAACCATTGGACGACCTCCTTCATTTTACGCTCGACGCCCTGAATATCAAATCTTGCTAGAACTGGGAAAAGATCAGAAATATTGGGTTGTCCCAACAAACTTCCAATTTGAGCCATGACCTGACGGAATTCTGCTGCCACACCAGTGTCTGATCCGCCCTTGACCGTACTACCCCATAGAGTGCTAGTCATGCTGTTGAAGATTGTCTGAGTTAACTTCTCGCCAACGTCGACAGGAGTATCGACCTTAGCATATAAATCGCCTAGTGTCTGTCGAACCTGTTGGATGCGGAAGATACTACTTGCATCAAGGCTCCCAGAATTGAGAAGTTCTTGAATACATACTCTTCGGAGCATTCGCCAATTCAGACCGTACGGGCTCCACACGATATCAGACCCACCATATGTGACCACTAGTGCTGCAGCCATCTTATCATGGTTAGCAAATGTGGTATCATGGTCCTTGAGGACTTCCTTGGCCACAGCCGGGGAACCCAGTACAACGACAAGCTTCTTGCCAAGTCGGAGCTTGAAAATCGGCCCATAGGTCTGGGATAATCTAGTGAAATAGAGGTGGAGTTTGGGTTCCATGAACGGAAGGTTACCGATCAACGGCAAGCCTCGTGGACCTGGTGGAAGGGGCAAGGTTTTGCTCTTCCTGGTTTCGTTGATCATCCATACGACCCAAGAAATTGCAACAATTGCAATCGAAATCAGAAGTGCATCTTTTTGCTGGATGTCCTTTAGCCATGCTGGCCATGACTGGGAAGGAATATAACTCATTTTCTTTCTTGTAAACACAGAGCAATAGAATAATTCGAAGTGCAGATTGAGAGCGGAAAGAGAGATGCTGAGTCTTCCTATTTATACTGCTAACCAAAGAACACAAGCAAGCGTGGTAGCAAATAGCCTAATATTTTGTGACCTGTTCAAAGAAATTAAATAAAGACATTATTCTATATACAAGTGTCTGCATGCTAGTCAAAGTAGTCCTCCATATATTACCACGAAAAAGTCCCAAGTTTTGTCAGTGGCGGGCATTTAATCTATGTGGAGTTTGCAGCTTTAACTGCTGAGCCTGCGGAATGATCCAGACCGTCGGTTGTCCAAGCTACTTGCTCATGGATGACCTTTACCCTCCCGTACTTTTGGATTTAACTTATTGACACCAGTATACTAGTGGTTATGATCATGCAATATTAAGGAAATTTTTTGGTGCATGGTTTATCTAAGATTTGCCTGCAAGATGAGCCATTTAGATCACCAGTTTATTTGTCCCAGATGTCGTTTTTAAATCCCGATTCTGCAAACATAAATCTAAATATGAACCTTTCTACCGAATTTAGGATCAGTCGCCCAAATAAATTGACTATCATTCGTATGGTAGTGGATGTCATGTTTCCACACATTCCTAGCATCTTTGCTTTGTATTCTGCTTCATTCCTATTCTGAATTTTCATTAGTCCTACGTAATATGCATAGTTTAATGTGCTAGAGACAAAAAAATGGTACAATTCAGTGTCATCGTTTGGAAGATAGGTAAATATTTCTTAGTTCTATGCACTTTGACTGTCGCATATGCAGACCATGATCCCATCACACGGTTTCCCTACCGATTTTAGCGCGTAGAAGGACGTGTGATTTGTCCATGAGTAAGAAAACGGATCAAGTCAAGATGGACCCTGCACCAAAATTCCAAGCTATTTATTGGCTTCTATTAGCCGGATCACCATGTCCAAAAAGCTGATTCGATGACCGTAGCTTACCGAGCCCGGGCACACTTAGGCGGATAATCCAAATGAAATTCAATATCCTATAATCTGTCCCCAGTCAGTGCAAGAATGCTGGCTGTTGGGATATGAGAAATATTGTGGCTCGCCCCAAGTTGAAAAGATGATTCAAGTTTCTAGCCCATTGATCAATCAAGCTTTTTCTAGGATTCTGCTCTGTCAGCTGAGTCGGCTGATTCTTGTAGGCCTTAATCTAACGCCCGTACGTGACTGTTTGTTTGGCAGTAATCTAGAATTGTATGTGTAGGTCACCTGATGATGGTCTACAAGGTCAACTATCAAGATTGCATATCATATCTATACTTGGAATCCAAAGGTTGATCGTTTGAAAATCCAGTTGTTATGTTCTTGTTAACTGGATCCATATTCACGTTGTTCCATTTCTCAACCCAAGACGAAACCTTCAAATAAAGAGAAATGTACAACATCTTCAGTAACGAGTATTACTTACTCTGCTGCGTACTGTATCTAAGAATTTATATTGAGTCATTTCTCATCCTTTTTATTTTTTATTTTGTAGATCTAAGACATTTATATCGTTTAGATGTAAGAAATTACATTCAATTGGATGATCTAACTTTTATTTTTGTTTTAATTGTTGCGATTCAATGCACAAAGAAACATAAGATTGCAAGCATCCAATAGTAGTTAGTTTAGTGTAGGACTAATCTAATGAATTGTGAATAATATGATAAGTTAGATCTTTCAAAAATCCAGCCTAAATCATAAAAAGGCAGCATCTGAATACACCACGACTCATTATATTTTATTTCTGAATGCAGTGCACGCACTGCTAAAACTAGCTACTAATGGGACTCAGATGGTTGGTTACCTCTTAAGCGAAATCCTCAGTTTAACTATATTCCTTTTTCAACTCAACTTATTGGTCAACCTGTTGATATTCTAGATTTTCTTGTCAATGTTGAATTATAAACTAATAATTACAAAATATTATTTTAACCATTAGACTTTAATGATCCACTATTAATCGACCACCAAAATCGTACAATCTTAGTAATTTAGGCTATTGATCTATGTTCCCATCCATTGTTCATTGATCCACTTTTGTCAAGTTATAGATTATCAAATTTGAGTATCTTTACTAATTGAAGATTAGGACATACAAAGGTGGCATCTGATCACAGATCAGGCGTCGTCTCGTCTTTATTCCTTTACTGTCGGATCGGATGGCTAAGATGACCCTATCAATCTCTGTCCAAATTTTATAATTTTTGTTATATTATATTCAATTTAAGGTCAAAGAAGTCATCTGTGTTACAAAGTCATTGTGTCAAGTATCCGATTGAACGGCTACGATTGTCTGATCGGTTTCCAGCCTAAATTGACAAATCTTAGCTAGATTTGAGTTAAATAAGCTTGCTTTAAGTTTATCTAAGCATGAATCTAAATATCAACAGTCACATAATAAAGAAAAGAATCTAGATCCAACATGAATAGTACGGATCCAGTTAAAAAAATAAATTTCACAAGTTGGGTTTTACAAATCTACCTCCTAGGCGTACCTTCATTCTTCAACGAATTGATGGGATTGATAGTTGTTTTTCAACGATGGTTTTTGATTGTCAGTCGCGCGTTAGTTCCCCTCTCCAATCGAAAAGTCAAAAGCTACATGGATTGCCCAGCAACCGAAACCCCCTTTTTTTTGTTGCAACGATGGTTTTTGATTGTCGGATCGGATGGCTAAGATCACCCTATCAATCTCTGTCCAAATTTTATAATTTTTGTTATATTATATTCAATTTAAGGTCAAAGAAGTCATCTGTGTTACAAAGTCATTGTGTCAAGTATCCGATTGAACGGCTACGATTGTCTGATCGGTTTCCAGCCTAAATTGACAAATCTTAGCTAGATCTGAGTTAAATAAGCTTGCTTTAAGTTTATCTAAGCATGAATCTAAATATCAACAGTCACATAATAAAGAAAAGAATCTAGATCCAACATGAATAGTACGGATCCAGTTAAAAAAATAAATTTCACAAGTTGGGTTTTACAAATCTACCTCCTAGGCGTACCTTCATTCTTCAACGAATTGATGGGATTGATAGTTGTTTTTCAACGATGGTTTTTGATTGTCAGTCGCGCGTTAGTTCCCTCTCCAATCGAAAAGTCAAAAGCTACATGGATTGCCCAGCAACCGAAACCCCCTTTTTTTTGTTGCGAACCCCCCCCCCCCCCCCCCATTTGTTCGTTTTCCTTAAGTAATGTTTTTGTATTTTAGTTAATTCATTAATTTATTAAGTTATTTATTTACTAAAATGTCCTTCATATTAATGAATTCTTAACTTCTCCACCCAATCTCCTATTTTAGAGTTCATTGTGTTGTCTTTTAAAAGGTAGATTTTATGGGAGTTTAAACACAAAATTTAAACATTGAGGTTATGACAGTCTGGAAGTTAGTATTTAAAGGCAAGCCAAACTAAACTATTCTTGCAAATCATTGGCTAAATATTGTAATGTACTGGAGTATTATATATACATGGTGCCTTGTAGGGTTCCTGACTTGTCAAAATTACATATTTCGAAACTAAGATTAGAATATGTAAGTTGCATCTTCTTCTATTAATTTCTTTCTGCTTCGGATTTGAAAAATCTTCAATAAATGGCACTGGTGATATTTGCACTAAGTAACCAAAGATAACAAAGCTTCTTCCAAGAGTCATCCAAATAACATAAGTTGAACCAACTCAAAAAGATTAAAGAGAAGATGAAACAAAAAGGGAACATACTCACAAGCCATGAAACAAAAATGAATTCCATTGGACGGATTGGCATTAAGGTACTAAAAGGAATAAAAAATTTTGGTTTCCTCCCAATGTCTCATATTCCATCTTATTTTTTTAACTTTTTTGCTGAACTATAACTGACATATTAATTCTAATACTTAAATCTATTTTTAAATCTGCCCTAAACCTATTTTCTAAAGCTCATCGCAAAGGGGGAAGTACCTCCAAGAACCAACAACCAAGTTGCAACCAGCCGAGGCGAATTGTTATTTGCGAGCAGCTGGAATTAGATGGCTTTCGGCAACTGACTTCTTAATTTAACACATTGGGACATTAAGTAGGTGCCAGATAAATTTTGATGGGTGCTGAATCATGAAACAAGCCAACCGAGTTTTATACTGAAAGGCCATGGAATGTCACATGAATTTTAAGTATTAAGTTGGTTGCGGCACCATCAGACATACTCCTGTTCGCCCCTGAGGAAGCAAGACTACTACTAATTATTATTATTAGCAATAAATTTTATTGATTAAGAGAAAAAACTGATATGGCCATTTACATAAGATCAGTAACACTCATTGTTCTGATGTAAATAATCAAAATAGAACTCAAACATCAAATGAAATATTAACCAACTCCCACTGCATCGAAATGCTGAATGGCTTCTTTAGCAAGTGCGTCTGCCTTGTCATTGCAGTGTGTATGAATCAATTCTAAGATTTCTTGCAAAGCAATACTAACACTAAATCATTCCTTATGAGCGTGAGTTATATGATGCCTTTGCATGTTGCACGTAGGACTAACAATTTTGAGTGATCTAAACCATTCGGCTAGATTGAGCTATCGAAGACTCGTCAGACCAAAACTCCGATCTTACAATTCTAAGCCCCTGATTGATATCTATCAAATAGACGGTTAAAAGGAAAAATGGCAATGGTTACATTTGTCAGAAAATACTTAAAAAATGAAAGGATTAGAAACGTCCAATCAGTGGACATGTTGTACTTATGCTTTCCCAGATGGATCGTTGAAACAACAGGTCCTTCTGCCCGCCCGTATTTTTGTAGTAAATATTTGTGCACGCTTCATATATTTCCCTTGCTGGGTTCTTATATGGTGTTTACGAATGTAGATTACAAGGTAACATGTCGCATTCATATTGTAGTGATTAGAAGTGCTCGTGTAAGCTGCATCTTAGCTGTAACATGTAACCAGAAAATCACTGTTACGGATGATTTTCAGTGGTGGAAAATGGACGGCACCGAAAAGAAAAATGGCAGATAAACCTTGTCAAAGAGGCTTTTAGATCATCCAATAGGGAAGATTTCATGGCTATAAATGGTAAGTTATCTAATCCTTCTGAATTCCACATGTAACTTTAGCGTGGATAAACCGACGGTTTGATCTGCACAAACAAACAGCATATGTATAAGAACTCCACTGTATGTAAGCTTAAATCACAGAAAGGGATGAAACTTGCAAGCTACCAGTAATTATAATTTTGCGGTATTAAGGGACCCTACGGACTTAGTACGAAACTTACAAGAAGAAAAAGAGAAAAAGGAAGAAGCTAATAATATACAAGCAAAACCGGTTATACTATGCATCAAGAACCATGTCTTAAGGGTAGGGACTAGAGCTCTGGCTTCTACAGCTGCAGAGTTGGGATGGCTAGAACGGGATTCGCACTCTTAATAACACCCTGGAACTGGTCCGAGAGATCCACCTTGGTCCCCTCTGCTAATCCCCAATCAAATGAATGCAAGACGATCTCGACACCTAAGAGATACCAGGACAAATCCTTTTGCCTGACCCAAATGGCAAATAATGAAAGTCGTTGCCTCTGTAATCCCATTTGCTTCCATTAATTAAGAACCTCTGTATCAAACTGTATAGAATTCTCCCAAAGAGATGGATCCCTCTATATTGTCGACTAGTTCACACAGACTCTAGAATCCTCGGGTATGGTATACCCTCCAATGTCGCATGACTTGCTTGGAGTACGAGGGATCAAGCAGCCATTAGGTGGATGCAAACAGAGAGGTTCTTTCACCACTGCATCTAAATAATGTAACCTCGATACATGGTAATGTTCTACTAAGCTATCCTTCTCGGCACTGCATCCAATTCCTCCTGAGCTTTCTTCATTATGTCAGGCTTGTGAAGCATCTCGGCCATGGGGCATTCGAATGTGGTAGAGCTCCTGTCAACTCAACCAGCTATCATGTCCAACATCAAAATACAAATAAAGATTAGCTAATAACGATAAATTACGGGATAACATTGGCACTTTGTTAAACACCTTTTTAATAATGTTGATAACTCCTTTGATTATTTAAAACCATTTTAGTGCTGAATGTATGAAATCTTAAATTGAAAAGCAAACTGCAATTAGCAAATCTTTTGTTGGCATGTGCGATTTAATAATAACAAGGCCACATGATTAAGAAAAAACACATATAATCCTAAGATAATGAAGATAGTTACTGATAAGCAAGATTGGTAGAGTTTATTTGTTGGACAGAATATTTACCATCAACAGGGCTTTGATGTGCCTCATGGTTAACGGCGTTTTTGGTTCTTCTTCATCCTTAATCGTTAAAAGGATATAATGAAGTCCATGCCTCTTTTGTCGTTTCTCTATCCATTTTCATCCTTTGGTCTAGGCCAGTGACAAAGATCCGATCGAACCATGGCATGACCCCGCTTCATTTTCTGTTCTACACTTTGAATATCGAAAAGGGCAAGAATAGGGATAACATCAGATATGTTCGGTTTCGCTAACAGCATCCCAATTGTTCCCATCGCTTGCCCAAACTCCAATTCCGCACTAGACTCTGATTCACATCTGAGAGTGGCACTCCACAATGTGCTCGTCAAAGTGTTGAAGATTGTCCGGGTAATAGTCTCACCAATATCAACTGGGGTCTCTTTTTTTGACATATAGATTGTTCAACGTCTGTCGAAGCTGTTTCCTGTGGAGCTCGCTACTAGCATCAAGGGTCTCACTATTAAAATGTTCCTGTACGCAAACCCTCTGCAACATGCACCATTGTGGATCATATAAGCTCCAGAATATATCTCAGCCCACATAAATAGCAACTAATGCAGCGGAAAGCTTGTAATTGTTCGCGAAGATTATATTATGATCTTTGAGAACCACTTTCGTCATGGAAGGTGAACTTATTACATCAATAAGCTTGTTGCCTCACTGCAGCTTGAAGATGGGCCATAAATTCCAGACAATTTGGTGAAATATCGGTGGAGATCAGGTTCGAGAAAGAAAAGGTGTCCAATCAACGGTAGACCTCTTGGCCCAGGGGGCGATGGTAATGGCAAAGCCTTTCCCAATCGTTTGATTGCCATACAAACCAAGACAACACAATGATCACAATGGAGGACAACCACCGTGACAAGGCTTCTGAAGGAGTTCAAATAATGGTGTTTCATAAAACAAAATGATAAACTTCAAGGACCACTTGTCTGTGCCTAGTCAGAAACTGCACTTTTTTGTAGTTAGAATCATCTAGGGACTTGCAATACGAATATAAACAAAGGGATGGAAGAACAACCAATGCTTTACCATCCTTGATCCGGTCAAAAATTAGAAAAACGAAAAAACGGCAGTCAGCAGTCATGTTCTAGTCAAAGTTTCTTTTTATGTTATTCACCAAGGCCTTATTTCCTATCTAATTGTATTGTTGAGCTAGAAGTCGATTCCATTTAAGCATCGGCCGTCTTTCTAATAATACTGATTCTGGATTTGTCTACTCATTGGAGTTGTTTTACTGTTTTTTTTTGTTCTTAGCTTAGTGTCTGTATGCATATATGCCTAACAATATCCTTCACCATGTGCAAGACCTCCAATGGAGTATATTTATAGGCTTTTAGAGGCCTATATATTACCAAATGAAAGAAGAAAACTCCCTAGAGGGCAGCACTGGTGGGCTAGACTTGTTTTATTCTAGATCTCATCTTAGTGAGGAGTGCTATCAAGGAGCGACGTCACATGGTTAGTTTCCGTGTAGCACCTACTTTGCATGAGGGGCCCACGTTTGGATGATTCCACCTGTTCATCTGATGGCTTGCTATGTAAAGATCTGGCTCATTGGAATCGATAGTCCCTCTCATTCATGAACTGAAAAAGAACGGTAAGACATGTGTCCTCGTTGCTACACATTTTGTGCGTCGATCGAGGGCCCTGGCATCATCTAATTGATGAAGTTTCGATGAGAAGGAAGAGGTTGACATAATCTTTTTTGAAAGGGGGAAGCATAATAATCATGTGCGCCTAATTTGAAAGAATTCAAGGATTACATGTCTAAGAGATCCTTCGGTGTGGAGATGTAGTATCATTGCCAGGCTTGGAGTTTCATGGGGGAACATGCCAGGGGGACGACATGGTGATCATTGATAGTAACTGAGAGAACTCATGTTCGCTATGGTGGACCATCACCGGTCGATCAATTTTAGATCAAAATTTGATGTTGCATCTTTTTGGAAATATACGCTGCAACAGGCATTTGAGAGTGAATGGAAATCATGCAGCGCATATTGATTTGGTGTACTTAGGCCTAATCGGCCATGTAGATTCTAACCAGTTGTTTGAGAGCATAGTCAACGGAAAAAGCAAGAGATGTATATCACAAGAACCATATTTTTGTGGCGTTCTGTGCTTCAATTATGGTCTTGTGATTGCTGAATTCATGTTTCCTATGGACAATGTTACTGCGAATGATGCTGAGATTAATGGATTGAGTATTGCTGTCAAATTAGCAAATGCTTCAAAGCTCCATCAGGTGATTTTCGAAGCGGGTTCTACAACTGCAATTTCGTGTATGAAGAATGGCAGTGAGGAATCGTGGTGGCATGCTGACATTACCGATTAACTAATCCATAAGACACATCCGAAGGAGTGCTAATGACAGAGCAGATGTGCTGGCAGAGAATTCAATTCAAATGGATGGACTGTCTATTTCTATTCCCAGCTGCAATAGCACCTTTCAATCTTTGCGACTTCCTAGTCAAGATAAAAAAAACACGGTTAGGGAGATTACGGATAGGTAGTTACTTATTCAGGGAGATCATCACTACAGGCAAGGAGTAGAGCGGCAGAATCCCCACTGGCATTTGGTTAATTGATGGGTTCCTGTTATGGGTTTTATGAGCTCTCGTTTGTTTGTTCAGCTTTGTTTGCCGTCTGTGCTGCCTCTCTTGGTGGGACTGTTAGGTGATCTTCTCTTCTTTGGCCTAGTCTAACTGATGTTAAAAATTGGCTTGGCTGGGTGCTTGGCTCTTGCTTTCTTGTATCTTGTCTTGCTTACTTGTGTTGGGCCGTCCCTAGGCCCATGATTGTACTGAGGGTGCGAAGATTCAAGCCTCTTTTTTCCATCTATCCTTTCTATTCTTAGCCTATTTCTCTGTTACTCAATAATATCTCCCATCATTAAAAAAAAAAAGGTCGCTTTCAGGTAAAGAGAAACTCCAAAGTAGTCATTCGAGCACTTAGGAAAGGAGACGTAACTCTTGGCTATTCCCCAATCTTTTGGAAAAATTTCTGAAGTACCTAGCCAAAGTACATATAATGGGTTTTCCTGATCACGAGCATCAGAAAGGGAATACAGTCGCTAACGCGGGGCTGCAAAACCCTCATCTATTAGGCAAAGTAGTGGAATGTTGAACTAGGTCAGCTACAACGTTAGTTGCGGTGACACAAAAGGCCTTACATGTGGCTGATGCTGATCTTACCCGTTCATCTGATATCTCTCACACTGGTTGTCTACAAGTACAAAAAACATGCACGTAGATTGGATGTAGCATATAGAAATTGTGGTTAACAAGATCATGTAAAAGCAGCAAGGTGCTTAGAACTTGTTAGTTTTACTTCTTTTCTAGTTTTATCTTTTCCTGTTACCAGAAAGGATTTTTGGGCTTCAGCACTTAGTCAAGTTGGCTAACCCTAATAAGATTAAAGGAAAAAGAATGTGTAAGCTTGGCTTTATTATTTTTATTGCCAGTTGGCTTGTCTTTATTTTAACCTACATTTACTTTTGACTTAATACAGACTCCATCGACTAGACAAAGCAAATGAACGTAAGTTTTGAATGACTCAACAGGGTTTAGCCAATCTGAACTCCCTCCATTCCATGGTCTGCTAGTATCTGGGATTTTCCCACTCGAAGCAATGTATGGCTGTGGACTTCTGGGCAGCAAATCGGGAGATGATTTGCAAAAGAAGTAACAAGCAGCAAATCGGGAGATGATTAGTGACAAAATCAAAATACCAAAAGAAAGCCTTTTTTTCTTTTCTTTTATGAGTCAACTTCTTTACCTAAATACTCTATGGAATTGCTATTGGATTTGGCAAGAGTTTAAGCAACGTTCTCCTTTTCAGCCTATCATAAAGGAGTTTTTGTTTGTGCAATATAGAAGCCAACCCATGCTCCTTCTTTTAGGGTGGTAAGCAATGAGCACCAGTATCAGATCAGAATGTAACTAACAGAGAACAGCTCTTTTAAAAGGAATATGAATTTCTAGAGAAGTTTTTCGAAAATAGAGTTTCTTACAGCAATAACGCAAGGGACAACTAACAAATTAAATACATTTACTTGCGGGTTACATTTTCATATAGGTACCTTGCTTGTATAGCTCTGGACACATCCGGCACCAAAAGTGGCGCTTGCATGCCATTATGGGAGTTTGGGACAATCGATGAGATTGAACGCTAGCCCAAAATTATGGTCGAATTATTTGAAAAAAGATTAAAAATAATTTCAAGTACTTCGGAGAACGGTTGCCTAGTAGGACATTAGACGGATGGTGCAATCCCCAGTGAGCGTGGCAGCCGTAGATGATAACCTTGAAGAATTATTGTATTCTTTTTAAATTAACTAACAATAGGAATTTTTCATTGGCTTAATTTTGAAGGCAGGGTTGTCGTTGCTTTATATGTTTACTTAGCACACATGGGCAGTTTACATACATTAACCATTTTCTCACTCGAACTACAATAATTATTATTTAACGTCACCCTCTTCCTCTATCGTTGCATTCATGTGCATGTACCCCCTTTCTTTCCAAAATGATAAGTGTATGACGAAACTTTCCTTGTGCGATTGATTAGATCGATAGTTTAAATGACATGTAGCCCAAACACTAGCATAATTAATCCAGAGATAGAGAGAAAGGAAAGCCTAACAACAAAAGTATTCCTTCTTGTCACCCTCTCCTCACGGCTCGCACAACCCCCTTTCCCCATTAATGCCTTCTTCCCCTCAGAGACTGATTCAACATTCAACATAATGGCGCCCAACATCTCCTGCACTGCTCCCCTCTCCAACCCACTGAAGAACATCCTCCTCCTCTCCTCCTTCCTCACCATAATCTACCTCACCGTATTGCCAAACCTTAACTCGACACTCTTCAAGGCAGACCATATCTCCCTACCATACCTTGCACCCCAAACTCAAACCCAAACTTCCTTCCACTACATAGTATTCAGCATTGCGTCTTCCTCCAAATCCTACACAAATGAAAAGTATTCGTTCGAAAATGGTAGGTCTGATGCAAAACAAGATGAATAGAAAGCAAAATAACAAAAAATGAAGAGCAAAATTACATGAAGCACACTTCTATTAATTGATAAAAGTCTATAAATAGACATTAGAAGAGTAGTAAAACAACAAACTAATCTTACCCACTAACTCCACTAACTTCCACAAAACAACCACTAATTTTTACCACTAACTCCCATAGAACAACCACCACTTTTACCACTAACTCCCATAAAACTGCCACTGACTTTTATCGCCACAACCTATAAAACTACCACTAACCAACTTTCAAAGCTACTCAGACCACTATCTTTCAAATAACTAAATCTTAACACCCTCCCTTAAACTGATATCTGTAGAAATCAATTTAGGAAAGAAAAAAAAACCTTCAACAATTCTATTATGCCCTCCCTTGAACAACATCATTTGAAGAGCGTACTCCCAGCATTCTTCGAAGCTTCACGAACACAGCTTTCTTGAGTGGTTTAGTCATAATATCAACCACTTGATTTTCACTTTTACAGAATACCAAATCAATTATACCATCATTGTAAAGATCACACAAAAAATGATATCTAATATCTATAAGCTTGCTCCTTCCATGTAAAACTAGATTTTTTGAAATCTTGATCACTGAAACATTATCACAATGGATTGTTGTTGGACCTTGCTAGTGATTTTGAAGTGTTTCAAGCAATCTTCTCAACCAGATAACTTGACATGCATAAGATGTTGCTGCAACAAATTCGGCTTCTGTATTTGACAAAGTAACAATTTGTTGTTTCTTTGATAACCATAATACAGCTCCAGAACTCATCACAAAAACAAAGCCAGATGTACTTTTTCTATCATCAAGATCTCCAGCAAAGTCACTATTAGAAAAAAGCAATAGATTTTCTTTTAATCCTATTTTATACAAAATTCAAAAGTCAATTGTACCTTTCAAATAACGAAAGATCCTTTTTGCAGCTAAGAGATGATTCTCAGTTGGATTCTCCATATATCGACTTATTAAACTAACACTATGCATGATGTTAGGCCTTGTTGAAGTTAGATACATCAAGCTTCCAACTATCTGCTTGTAAAGAGTATCATTTATCTTCTTCCCTCCATCATCTCTCATCAACTTTAAGCCACATTCAGTTGGGGTACAAATTGAATTGTTATCCTTCATTTTAAACCTATCCAAAATCTCAAGAACATATTTTTTTTGTGAAATAAAAATACCAGTTGATGATTGCACAACTTCAATACCAAGGAAAAAGTGCATCAATTATAAATCTGACATATCAAATTCAGTCATCATGTTCTTCTTAAAAGCATCAATCATGACACTATTATTACCGATATATATTAGATCATCTACATATAGACATACAACAAGCATTTTTCCATTATTTCCATGTTTTGTAAAAAGTGTATGCTCATGGGGACATTTATCAAAACCCTCTTTAGAAAAATAAGCATCTATATGACTATACCAATCTCTTAGTGCTTGTTTTAGTCCATATAATACTTTTTTTAGTTTGTATACCTTATTCTCACTGCCTTGTTTCACATATCCAAGAGGTTGATCAACATACACCTCTTCCTGTAGCTCACCATGCAAAAACGCCTACTTCACATCTAATTGATAAATGGACCATGAGTTTTGGGCTGCCATAGATAATACTAATCGAATAGTGTCAAGCCTTGCAACTGGAGCAAACACCTCTTTGTAATCAATGCCAAATTCTTGCTTGTATCCTTTTACGACGAGACGAGCTTTATACTTGTCAATTCCACCATCCTTGTTGAGCTCAGTTTTATAAACCCATTTCACACCAATGGACTTTTGCCCACTTGGAAGATATGATAGCTCCCAAGTGTTATTTTTTTCAATTGATTGAATCTCCTCATTTATGACTTTTTGCCATTTTTCATCTTTGACAGCTTCTTGGAATGTTAAAAGATCTCAATCTGCAAACAGAGCAAAATGAGCAATTAAATCATCATCGAATAAGTCATCTCTACTTACATAATCCATCATCCAGTTTGGCCTTTTTCTTGGGCATGGCTGAACATCATCAATATGCGCAATTGTTGTTGACTTTTTACCAAAAGATTGAGGTTGCTAGTCCACAATA
Source organism: Warburgia ugandensis (assembly GCA_035236585.1). NCBI lineage: Eukaryota > Viridiplantae > Streptophyta > Magnoliopsida > Canellales > Canellaceae > Warburgia > Warburgia ugandensis. The sequence continues at coordinate 61,239,406 of CP141137.1, forward strand.
GGGGATTGTGCTTGCTGTTTAAATTTGTCTTCACCTTCATCAAAAGTGACTAAAATAAGCTGCTGCCTTGAAGCTTTTTTGTTCCAGTTCCATGTATTCTCCTCATAAAAAACAACATCTCTGCTGATTATAATCTTCTGTGTGATTGGATTGAATAATTTATATGCCTTGGAAGCTTCACTTATGCTAAGAAAGACACACTTTTTACCCTTATCGTCGAGCTTCTTCCTTTTCTCATCTGGAACATGCACATAAGCAATGCAATAACAAATTATAAAGTGATCTACAACTGGTTTGCGCCCACTCCAAGCCTCCTCAAGTGTCATGTTTTGAATAGAAAAAGTAAGACTTCTATTTAACACATGAATGCTCCAATTCAATGCTTCTGGCCAAAAGTTCTTTGGAATGTTTCCTCTTGCCAGTAGGCTTCTGACCATATTGAGGACAGTTCTATTTGTTCTCTCAGATACACCATTCTGTTGAGGTGTATAGGTACTTGTGAGTTCCCTTTGAGTACCTCTTTCATCACAAAATACTTTAAATTCTTTTGAACAGTATTCTTCACTACTATCAATACGGATAGTTTTAATGATTTGTCCTGTTTCATTTTCCACATGTGCCTTGAAACTTTTGAATGCACTAAAAGCTTCTGATATCTCCTGCAAAAAATGAACCCAAGTTTTTCGAGTATAATCATCAATGAAGGTAATTAAATATCTTTTACCTCCATTAGAAGATGGATTTATCGGCCCACAAATGTCGGAATGAACTAGTTTCAAGACATTCTTTGCTTTCCATGACTTTTCTTGAGGGAATTGTGAACGATGTTGTTTGCTAATAACACATTCTTCATAAACTTGAGAAGGAATGATAATTTGAGGAAGTCCTGACACCATATTTTTCTGTTGGAGAGTTTTTAATCCTCCAAAATTCAAGTGGCCATAGTGAAAATGCCAAAGCCATAAAGGGTCTTTCACTTCAGCCACTAAGCAAGATTGGGCATTTTTTATCTTCAATGGAAACAACTTGTTTGAACTCATTTGTACAACCTCTTAAAGCATCATATATCTCACAGGTACCCTTCTGAATAGTTATTACATAACCTTTTTCTTATAATTGACTAGTACTTAACAAATTACTTTTCAAGTTAAGAACATAAAAAATATTGAAAATTGTTTTTACAAAACCATTCTTGGTTCTTATGTTGATATCACCTTTTCTCATTACATTCATAGTAGAGCAATCACCAAAAGTCATAGTAGAATGAAAGCCTTCATTTAAATAAGAAAAAGAAGACTTACTACCACACATGTGATTGCTGCAGCATGTATCCACGTATCAAACATCTGATTTAGGTTCCTTGTTGGAATGGAAAGCCATCAATAAAGTTTCTACTTTCTTATTTTCTGTAAAATTTAGTTTCTCCCCTTTTTCTTTATGGTTAGGTAATTTAGTATAACATTGAGAACGATAATGACCAAATTGTTGATCTCATCCTTTACCTTTGCCTTGAAATTAGTCATCATTAGGTTTGAAAATTTGACATTGTCTACTTCCATCTCTGTTGCCTTGACCTTCTCTTCCTTTACCTCTACCTCTACCCCTTCCTCTAGAATTTGAGAATTAAGTAAAGGTAAAAGCCTTTAGAGCTTGCTCATCTGTAGTTGAACTTCGATTCATCTTTTGTTCATGGACTAATAAGGAGCTCTGGAGTTTATCAAGTGAGAGTTCATCTATATCTTTAGATTCTTCAATTGAGCAAACAACATAATAATACTTTGATGCTAAGGAACGTAGTATCTTTTCAACAATAGCAACATCTTCTATTTTCTCACCATGGAATCACATTTTGTTTGCTATCCCCATGGTCCTTACACAATAATTGATAATAGACTCACCATCTTTCATTTGTAGAGTCTCAAAATCCCTCCTCAAAGCTTGAAGTTATGCATGTTTCACCCTTGACGAGCCTTGATATTTTTTCTTTATTGAATCTCAAATCTGCTTGGAAGTTTCTTTGTTGAGAATTGTTTCTAAGATAGACCGGTCAATTGACTGAAAAAGATAATTCTTTGCTTTCAAATCCTTTAGCTTCAAAGCTTTTAACTCTACTTTTTGTGCATTTGTCAAAACTGTACTAGCCGTTGGCTCTGCTACACCGCCATCAACAACCTGCCAATATTCTTTGAACTTTAAGAAGTTCTCCATTAGCATGCTCTAATGGTCATAGTGACCATCAAAGTGAGGAATAGCTGGTTGCACAAAAAAATTTGAAGCCATGAATGAATCGTTGCTACTGCAATGGAAGAAAGTTATTGCTGTACTTTCTCACCTTTTTTTTTTCACTCACGAATCTCACTTCTATTTTGACACTCACAATTTTTTCTTTGCATTGAAGCACTCTCTTCCCTTACGATGGCTCTAATACCACTGATGTAAAACAAGAGGAATAAAAAGCAAAATAACAAAAATACATGAAGCACAATTCTATTAATTGATAAAAGTCTATAAATAGATATTATAAGAGTAGTAAAACAACAAACTAATCTTACCTAAATAGATATTACAAGAGTAGTAAAACAACAAACTAATCTTACCCACTAACTCCACTAACTTTCATAAAACAACTACTAATTTTGACCACTAACTCCCATAAAACAACCACCACTTTTACTACTAAAACCTATAAAACTATCACTAACCAACTTTCAAAGCAACTCAAACCACTATCTTTCAAATAACTAAATCTTAACAGGGTCCAAACCAAATGCACGGGTACGTGTTTCTCGACCATCCCATCAAAAACACAAACACATCCAATCTTCCTACGATACTTATTTTAGAAGATACGTCTAAATTTCCTTATACATTTAAAGGTGGTGGACTACGATCGGCTATACGAGTGGCAAGGATTGTTCCGGAGGTAGTGGGGTTTAATCTGACAGATGTTAGATGGTTTGTGTTCGGAGATGACGAAACGGTTTTCTTCCCTGAGAATTTGTTAGCAACACTTGCCAAGTACGATCATGAAAGGTGGTTTTACGTTGGGAGGTGTTTTGAGGGGGTGCAATCGAATCTGGACCACTCGTATGATATGGCATTTGGTGGAGGGGGATTTGCTTTGAGTTTTCCGCTTGCTAAGGTTTTGGATTCTTGTTTGGCGAGACATGCACATTTGAATGGGAGTGATGCTAAAAATTTTGCTTGTCTTGCGGAGCTTGGAGTGGGATTGACACATGAAAGAGGATTTCATCAGGTGATTATTTGCTTCTTTTTACCCCCTAATTTTCTATTTGATTTTTGCAGTTATTTTCTGATTTTTGATGCTCTTTTATCTGTTATTTGATTGATTACAATCACAGGAGCAAATAAATTTATTCCCTAACTAAGCTAGCTGAGACAAGAGAGACCAAGTAAATATAGGGATGGCAGTGGGATGGCTGGGGCAGATTTTTGGCTGCCCTTTACCATGACCCTAGTTATGGTCCAATAAGTCTGGTACATTAATTGACACAAACTCGCATAGAACATTCAAAAATATTTTGCAAACCCGCACATTACCAGTGAAGTGCTATGTTATGCATGCTTGGTCACTGCTTCAAAGTAATTTTATTTTATTTTTTAAAGGTATGTTGATGAATGTCATTAGAAGATGGGTCGCGATCATCTTGATCTTAGACTGAGAAAAATGACATGAAATGTCACTAGTTCAAATGAGAAAATTACATAATTAAAAAAGTCACGATGCACCAATAGACTTGCAATGCTTCAAACTTTATACTGATATTTACAGCATAAGTTAGCCATTGACACTAGTGTAAGATTGATCACGAGGACAATTTTTGTCATTTGAAACAATATAAGCTGCTCGTAGCCCTATTTGGGTAAAAGATTTTTTGACCCAATGCCTTCTTGGGTGGGTCATACTCTTTTTGCCCCTAACCTTGACCCTTGATGTTCAATTCCCTTAAATGATCCAATCCATTGTTGTCACTATGTAAATACTTCTCTCTGTTAAGTACATGGTATCCATAGATGTTCTTATTTAGACCATATTTTGTGATTGGTACTTTTGTTTTGTTTTTTATATTAGAAATCTTTTTACAGGAAATTGAATGAATTTTTAGGTGTTGGTAATTACATTTTTACATAGGTAGTGTTCTTTCTTGACTTACATATTTTTAAGTAGTCAAATTTCGTTTAAAAAAATAGCAAACTATTTGGAAAGCTGCTTCTTCTATTACTTATCCCAAACTTAGGGTGGTGTCTGGGATAAGACGAGACAAAGACCTTGTTTGAGATAGAATGGGAAATAATTTTGATTTTTCATAAATAGTACGAGATTTTCTCATGCTCCCCCCTAAAAGAATGTGAATGTGGGGCTTGAAGATTTGGCCTAAGATTACCAAGTGCCTTTTCTTCTAGTCCTTGTATTGTGGGTTAAAGTTCATTTACTTGCCTCTTCCCCACTCCCCAACCCACCCAACACCTAACAAAGAGAAGAAAGGGAAAAGAATTAGAATGCGTGCATTAGCTTGTCTTTGTTACCACCTCTCTTACTTTTGAATGGATACAGACCGAACTAACTCGACAGTAGCCATCAATGAATTTGTATCGACACTTCATCAAGTTGAGTTCAAAGCCTCTTGAGCATATGCATGCTTGTGGACTTTGTGCGTGAATTTAACGATGATTCGATCGAGTCGTGCAAAGTTAGTACCAACTGCAAAACTCCAAAAGAAAGCGCATGGTGTTAGACCTTCAACTTCCTTTTTCTATCATGCGGATTTGATATTAGATTCATAAAAGCGCTTTTATACATAATATGATACTAGTGAAAGAGCATGTGCAGAGAGACAGAGAGACAGAGAGAGGGAGAATATAAGCCATTTCTAAATGGGCTATGCTTTCTGAGTTTCGTCTTCCTCTCAAATCCATCACCTACCCAACGTGAAACTTCTTTACTTGCGCAGTTGAAGCCGGAGTCGAATGGAGAGAGAGAGAGAGATCCATCACCTACCCAACGTGAAACTTCCCCAACGTGAAACTTCTTTACTTGCGCAGTTGAAGCCGTAGTCAAATCGAGAGAGAGAGAGAGAGAGATGGGTGGAATATCAAAGCCGTGCAATTGAATCCAAAATCTAATACCTCACCGTCCAACCCGGCCAGTAATATTCTAGGCGTACTAGGCGCAGGCACGCGCCCTGTCCCTTCCCCTACTCAACTCCGAAGTCCTTTCCCCCTGGGATAAAACTCCAACTCCTCCACGTGTCCTTTCGGTTGACTCAACGGTCACCTTCTCCTCCCACAACTCAAATTCTCCGCTTCCTTCGATCACTTTCCTCTGTGCCCCGCCCCTTACCCATAAATCCCACTCTTTTCGCTCCACCTTCTCACCAACGCGAATTTCACACCCCCTCAAAATGGCATTCAAGTCCCTCTGCAAAACACCACCAACCTCCACCCCACTCAAAAACCTCCTCCTCTTCGCCTCTTTGCTCACCATCCTCTACCTCACCGTATCTCCCAACCGTATCCCAACTCTCTCTATGAACCGTGTTTACGCACAGTACAATACGCACCCAACCCAGACCTCCCTCCACCACATCGTCTTCGGCATCGCTTCATCTGCCACATCTTTCGCCAGACGAGAATACTACATCCGCAAATGGTGGGACCCCCACCAAATGCGCGGATACGTCTTTCTCGACCGTCCGATCGGAAACAAAAACCCATCCCATCTCCCTTCTATTCGTATTTCGGAAGATACGTCCCGATTTCCATATACCTTCAAAGGGGGGTTACGATCGGCAATACGAGTGGCTAGGATTGTTAGTGAGATGGTGAGGTTGAATCTGACGGATGTGAGGTGGTTCGTGTTCGGAGATGATGATACGGTGTTTTTCCCGGAGAATTTGTTAGCGACACTCGCGAAGTACGATTATGAACGGTGGTTTTACGTTGGCAGGTGTTCGGAGGGTGTCCAGTCGAATCTGGACCATTCATTTGATATGGCGTTTGGTGGAGGGGGTTTTGCATTGAGTTCGCCGCTGGCCCGGGTTTTAGCTAGGATTTTGGATTCTTGTTTAGTGAGGTATGCGCATTTGTATGGGAGTGATGCTAGGATTTTTTCCTGTTTAGCGGAGCTTGGAGTCGGACTGACGCATGAGCGAGGATTTCATCAGGCAATCTCTTTTTCCTTGATTTTACATTTTTAGACTTTAGATTTTTCTTATGCATTTTCCTGATTTTATTGGATTTTTCTTTTTCTTTTTTGTGAATAATGAAGACTTCTTTCATTTTTTAAGAGTTAGAAAAATATCAACGTACGTTCTCTTTTGGGTAAAATGTTTTATTTTAGCTGATTTGTCTTTCCTCTAATTGGGTACTTTCTGTTATAGCCGTTAGATGGTAATTTTTTTCAGTTTCAGATATAGATCTTATGGTCACAGTTTCATATTCTGCCACACACACACACACACACACACACGTCTTTTTGATATCTTAATGTGAACTTAAAAGCTTCAAGATTGATTCAAAATGGTAAAGCATTTTGATAAATACAAACTTGCAAACGAAGTAACTAAATATATATTTCATGAATTATTTGTCAAACTATCAGGTAATATTCCTAAATTCAGTAACAAGCCAAGTTAAATATCAATCATGCTTTTCTTGCGAAAATTCTACCAAACATTTAACAAAATTTCCCATAAATTCATTCCCAATTCAGAACTTCATAGTCATGCTCGCAGTCACGAAAAATTCAATCTGCGAATTCGAGCATTTATGTGTTCTTTAAAATCTCGTCCCTTTGGTTTAGTGTCTTAGCTCATAAAATTTGTTGAAGAGAAACTATTTTATGTTCAAGACTTTTGGTTCTTGGGTCCGAGGAAAATCAGTTTTGGCATGATCCTACAAGGCTAGGCTTGTTGGCAATTACAAGTACAACTCATTCTGTGGGGTTAGTTGATTATATAATCCTAACAATACGATCATTGTGTGGTTTACCGGTAAATACAGAGACTTCCATGTGCTTTACAGTACCACAATTGGACGATCCTATGTGCTTTTCTATTGAATGTGGACTGCAGAACCTAACCATCTGATTGACTGTGTGTTAAATCAATTAATGTGTATTGCTGATCAAATTGTTAAGAGATCAGGGTCATAGCTGAGTCAATGAGTTTATACTCTTGGTTTTGAGATGTCAAATATGGCGAAGGAAATCAGGGCAAGTTGGGTGACAGAAAACCTCTGTTACATCACGACTGTTTATAATCAGAGAATATTATCATAATGCCTCTCACACATTTCCTGCCTAAAAAATATCCATCTACCAGACACAAGAAGTTTGGATTGCCTTCCAATAGGGTCTCGTGCTTTTGAAATTGAATGTGTGTGCAATATGCCTCTGCTCTTCTTTTAACAAAATCATGCCTCAAAGTGTGATGCATCTTTGTTGGCACTTCTGTTCCATTTATCAGGATTAAAACTTGAGAAACAGCTGGAACTGAATTAATCCCAGTTATTGAGCTGAGTTGACTCAACCTAGAGTGTTGGTGTTTACTAGAGAGAGATGGGTTCATTCCTTCATGTACTTTTTATTATTTTGTCTAGGTAGTTTGATTTTGGGTGCTTGGTAAGTCAAGTGACACCGAAAACTCCAACTTAGGCCCTGACTCCTAACTTGATTGGTTTACTGGGCTGATTGTTGCATTGCTCACCAACTCCTGCATCTTGGCATATCTATGCGTGGTTCTTAGTAGTTATTTTGTCTTTGATCACTAGAGTGCTTCTACTCATTGTAATTTCGGCACCTACAACCAGATTACTGATTCTTTATCTACATTTAACAGGTTGATCTACGTGGAGATCTGTTTGGAATGTTGTCTGCACATCCTTTAGCTCCTCTGATATCTCTTCACCATTTGGATTATGTGAAACCAATATTTCCTAACATGACCCAGAGTCGAGCTTTAGACCACCTGTTTGAAGCTGTAAAAGTTGATCATGGCCGGATTTTGCAGCAAACTGTTTGCTATGACCCTTCACGTTCAAGGACCATATCTGTTTCATGGGGTTATGCCATTCAGGTTTTTGAAGGCAATCAACTTCTTCCAGACCTTCTGTCTACACAGCAGACGTTTACACAATGGAAGAGAAGAAACTTTACTTCAACAAATTTTATATTTAACACGAAGGAAATTCCCAAAGACCCATGTAAAAGACCTGCTGTTTTCTTCTTAAAGAGCGTGTCTTCAGGCACGGATGGCATAAGGAGTAATTACACACGACATATTTTTGGAAACTGCCCGCGAAGTTCAACAAAAATTCTGGAAGATATAAGAGTGCTTTCTCAGAAGCTGGATATTAACATTGAAGAGGTACTCAATGAATTTACCTTATCCTAGACTGAGTTGGTGAATCGTTATTGACCTAGCTTTATTTATTGGCTTATATGCATTAACAGTGTAGAAACTGACTGCATTCTTTTTTATAACCCTTGTTTTTCAGTTGCAGGCCCCAAGACGACATTGCTGTGATGTTTTCCCTTCTTCGTCTGATAAAGTTATAGATATTGGTATCAGAAAGTGCAAAAATAATGAATTAATTTCAATGAATCAATAGAAGTTCGTTGATATATGGGGATGGTTTCCTTCTGGGAAGCCTGTTTTGTAACTCTCATGCCTTAATTCTCTTATAGTTCCACGTCCCTCAATAAGAAGGTGGATAACTGTCTTCCCTTGCCATTAGATGCCAGAAGAAGAAGAAGAAGAGTCTTGATACTTTGAACGTGGTCTCCTGTGTGGAGTATAGCCCAAGGTTGATAACTTTTTCTATGAAATCCCATATCTCTTCTTATTTCAGAAAAATTTGATATATATTAAGGAACATACTACAAAAATTCTGTTCTCATATTTATATGGATATATAAAGTAATAACTTTTGCAGTACCTTACATTGAACATTTATGACATGTGATGTTAATCAAATATGTCTTGTATTTGTCCACTCAATGAAGGAGATCTCTGTTTGCTGCATGCTTCATGTGAAGTTCAGGGATGAGGCTTGATTGACAAAGCTTCCAGAGTGCCAAAAGGTCGACAAGCCTGTGCTTTAATTTGCTCCCTTAGTTAAAAACTTAGGGACTTGATGTAGTTTTCATGTGTCACCGGCTGCTTCAGCCAATAGGAGCTGGGAGATGCACACCTCAATCCCGGACTAGCCTCTCCAGGGTAGAGTAGCTCAGAGGATTAAGACTTGCAAGTTCTTAGTTCATGATTAGAACCAACTTTAGAGCTCCTGTACCTTTGTTAACATCTCTCTCCCCTCTGCCTGATTTATACCCTACATTATGCTACTTCCAGTCAGATCTGAAGATGTTGAAGTTTGGAACTTTTTCTTGATGGTGGGTCTCAAACTGGATAAAGATGTATACGTTGCTGCATTTTGAAAGGCTGAAGACAGAGGCACTGTTGCTGTAACAAGAATAGCAAGGAGGGACCAAAATCAGTATATATTGGGATTGATTCTGAACTTGCTATGACATGTGGCATTTAAAATAGATGAATATCTTTCTCCTCCTACTTTTCAGGGGCTGTTGACATAATTGCAGTTCTTGGGTGGAGCGACTGGGCTAAAGATGCTAGCATGTGGTGAGGATAAGACAGGCCTTGCAAGAAGTAGCTGATACCTGTAGATCCTGCCCTGCAATTGGATGCCTTTCATTCTTTGTTGAAACTACCTGGGATACAACACCATCAAATTGACTGCTTTTGCCAGCAGCTTCTTTTTCATCTTCTGTGCTGAGATTGCCGTACTGAACTCACTAGATTTTTTGAGGCTCATGTGGATGGACCAAGTCAGACAAGTACTTGATCAAGTTGAGCAAGTTTGTTTCACGTGGCCAGTTTTTGGTCCGAGTCCTGCCCTTTAAAACATGCTTTCATGTTAAAGAAGTGTTCTATAATTTGTCTTTTAAGCTTTGATACACATGTTTTCCATGATGAACAAATACTAATCTGTAATACACAACTTAGACCGTATTGATAGTTTTGATGCTCTTTTGTCAAAAAAGAAGAAAGTGCTTGTTCAGAAGGATTGGACTCATTGATCTTGGATTGTTGGGTTCTTATTACAAGCAGTGAAGCTTGGGAAGATCTAGATTTGCATCATAAATAATCCTGTAGGTAATAAGCAAGTAATGAAGTTAAATCCAGGAGATGAAACTGCAGACAGAATTAAACCTAGTGTCATGGCAGAGTACTAGTTTTACTTTTGAGGACTTCTCTGATTTGCGACCTTTCCATTCTTATGTTTGGAGATAATCAAATGGATTTGTGGACTGCCTTTCTAGTGGCACACAGAGGAAGCATAAGACGGCTTGACGTGATATGAGGTTGAAGGTCAAGAAAACATAGTTTGGAAATATTTTATATCATTTCATTGATGAGTTCTATCCTTGACGTAATGGGAGATGAAGTTCTTGCAACGATGTTGCTTATGCATTTAGGATGACATACGAGGGTTAGATAAGAACTTATTAGTCTATCTTGGTCAGTTGTTGGTATAAAGGTTTTAAGAGTATAATGCTTTGACCCTTACCCAATTTGGCATAAGATATATCAGTGGACATCTCATATAGTGGGTATTAATTTGCTTATGATTGACCTAAGAAGCCTGAGTTGTGTGGCACTTACATTGATTACAGCGCTGAGAGTGCTTCCCTGGCTCTAGACTTCCTGATCATCGATGCATATCATATTTTGAGATATACTGCTTGGAAGGGACTGAAATCAAACGATTGTGTTGGTTGTCTACCTGTAGACATCGGCAATGACAAACTAACTTTATGCAACGGTTAGCCTTTTCTTTGCTATTTCTCGTGTACTTCCTGAGGCATTTACCTATTCCTGAATCCTAGTTGACGGAGTAGTGTTGGAACTCTCTGTTTGCTTATATTTCTAAAGGGAACAAATGAATGTAGCTTTGCTTACGTTTCTGGTGGTGTTAGGGTGCAGGGTTACCCTGATAGAAAGCAACAACAGTGGTTGTGGTTGTTGAATAAAAGCATGCTACCATACATTTTTTAGCAGCTAACAACAGCAATTAAGTACTCTATAGCAGTAACGAAGAAGTAATGTAGTTTTGTATGGTTTTGTTGTGTCTGTCATGTCATCTTCCTGTGGCATACCTGTGGCAACTTATGGAGTTGACCGTGTCTTTGGTCATGTAAAATTGACTTTGAAAAGCATTTCAATGGTATTTTCATTTTTCATGCCCAGTAACTAGAGTTTAGTAAAATGTGTTTTCCATTAAGGCAGTAGTTTGGCTATCTTACAAATAGTAGTGATCTTGGAACACTTACAGGTGTATTATAAGTTCTTACAAATAGTAGTGATCTTGGAACACTTACAGGTGTATTATAAGTTCTTACCAATGGAATGTATTTTAATTGCCCAGTCAATTGTATCAGTTGTTACTAGTTGATGTATGAGAAGACTAACGAAAGAGTAGGAATGTATGTAAGAGGGATTTTGGTTTGAATATATATCTAAGGTTAACAAAGGTTAGGGATTTGAGTTTTCCTCTCCTCTTTCTTTTCCCCTTCTGTTTGTTCATTGGGATGTAACACATCGCCTACATCCTCATGCAACGTTTCTGTCAGGAGTTCCTGTCCATTTTACTTGTCAAAGATGGGACCATCGTCATAGTCCCTAAATTTTCTTTCACCTGTTTGCACTAGGCATTCCATGGGTAAACAAGGAATTATGCCATGACTATAAAGCTGATAATCATCATACTTCCTATATTTATCATTGTTTTGATTTTCTTTAGCTGTTCAATTGTCCTTTGTCAGGTGCTGTGCCTTAGTACCAAGTGGGTGTTTGTTATTGATTTACTAATAACCTGATTGTGTAATCTTCATCAGTGGAAAATGTAACTTTTCATTATCATTATCTCATTACTAATTTTCAGGTCAGCAATACATCTGAAATGCAGGAAGTAACCACGTCTCCAGTTATTTGGTGGAGCTACAAATAACCTTTCATTGGTTTGTCCTGCTAAGTGGTTTTTCAAATGGCAAAGGAAAAAAATCAACTTGGCTTTCAATGGTTTATTGCATTCTTGAAAGGTGAGAGCCTCTAAAAGGAAGATGAAACTGACCTGACAGGAAGTGGATGACCAAAGTAAGAGTTAATGTGGGGAAGAATTCTTGTGGAGCTGACTCTTTTGTCATAATCAACTCAGGTTTGGTTTATCTAATGGCCTTCAAAGATACGAGGAACAGTCATCATGAATTTTTTTTACCGTTGAGCCAAGGTTCCCCTTCTAGTCATCATGAATTGCTAATAAATATTTGTCATTAATACTGTTCATCAACTAGTAAGCCATCGTGTGAATTCTAATTTTCTGCAAAAAGGGAAAAAAATATCGTTGAGGTCAAAAGATCAGTGACTATCATTGTAGACATCTAGTACAACGATTTGGTGGATAATGGTGTATTCATTATCACTTTTATCTATTGATTTCACCACTATGGTTTGATGCCTGACAAATTGTACTTGATTTCAATATTAATGAAATTTGTTGATATTACAATCCTTCTTATACTTGCAATTTTTAGCCTGTGGACCCTGTGCTGGTCATGATCAAGTTGTTGGAATCTCTTATTACATCATAGTACTGCCTAAAACTTGTATACCCTTGGAGTTTTCACTTGGTGGATGTAATGGATGTAATGAGCAGCATTTAAAACTGATGAGACATCACAAGGTTGTGGAGGTCTTTTACCTTGACATTGATGTAGCCCAAACAGAATTCAAACTTGATCTGGCTAACGCGTTCCCACAAGTCTCTGACCATAGAGGATCAAATAAAGATGATTTTCAGAATAGGTACTCTTTACGAGGATCTTGTTTCTGTTTAGTATGGAAGTTTCACAGACCTGGAAACCTAATGGAGTTGCTTGTCCAGCTCTCTTCTCCCTTGTTGGTAGCAGTTCCTTTGTGTTGCTTGCCGAAGTGCGCTCTGATCAACGATGAGAACTATGAACTGCATATATTTCCCTCGAGATGAAAACATTTGAGACTTTGTCATTTCTGCAAAAGCATAAGTCAAACGTACTAACCTTGAAAAATCGATTCTTATGCTCATATAGATGGTATGCTGAATATGGTGGAAGTCCAGTCAATGTTTTGGGGCCACCTGGAGTAAGTTTGATTGGCTTTGCGGAGATATTTTCTTAACCACATTAGAGCTCCATATAGTGTGTGGGCAATGCATATCAGCACATGAATTTAGGCACAGCTAAAGATGCACTGAGGGGCTGTTTGATCAGACAGTAACCTGCTGATGATTATCGGCTGCACACTCACTTGAATATTAGGTTAAGACAAAAAATTTCTTCTTTTTATTTTGGTGAAAAGGGGAATTTTATAGCTAAGAAATAGAGAGGAGTCTAAACGCAAGTATTGGCTTGTGAGAGCCATTACAGTCCATATTTAAAAGTTACGCAATGGAACTAGGAGGGCTATTTAAGTCCCCAAAACAGTGCCCTCATGTTAAACCCCATAATTTGCGAGTGTTAGCCACTGCGTTTCCTCCCTGTAGATGTGCATTAGGGAGGGGCTGGTTCACCTGATCAGCTTCTGGCATTCCTCCCTCAGTTGATTTGTTTCCCAGCATGTCAACAAAATCAAATCCCCGCTGCGCTTGAGGGTTTGTAGGATCACTTGGGAGTCGCCCTGTATATACAGCAAATTAATACGGTTCATGTGCAAGTTGAAGACCTGTTAATAGTTTGAACATAGAGAAATATAGGGAGAGGAGGAAAGACCTCCACATGGTCTTTATCGACTTAGAAAAAGCTTATGATAGAGTTCCTAGAGAGTTAATATGGAGAGTGTTGGGTGATAAATGAGTTTTTGAGGGATGTATAGACATAATTAAAGATATGTATGAGGGAGCGGTAACAAATGTTAAGACCACTAGTAGCGTGACTAGTGATTTTTCTATCACTATAGGATTGCACCAAGGATCGGCATTGAGTCCATACCTTTTCACATTGGTTATGGATGAGTTAGCAAAACACATACACGAGGAGATTCCCTGGTGCATGCTATTTGCAGATGATATAGTCTTACTTGATGAGACAAGGGAGGGTGTAAACATAAAGCTAGAGTTATGGAGAGAAGCATTAGAATTTGAAGGATTTAAAATTAGCCAAACTAAGACAGCATATGTGGAATGTAATTTTAGCAAGGAAAGTAGGAGTAGAACACTAGTCAAGATTGATAACTAAGAAGTCTGCGTTAAAGACCATTGTCGGTACTTATGATCAATGATTCATGAGAGTGGAGAGATTGAGAGGGAGGTTGCCCAAAGAATCCAAGCGGTTTAGAACAAATGGAGATATGCATCTGGAGTTTTGTGTGATCGACGGGTGCCACTCAAACTAAAAGGAAAATTCTATAGGATGGCTAGAAGGCCGGCCATGCTCTATGGATCAGAGTGTTGGGCAATTAAGGAACATCATACTCATAGGATGAGCATCGCAGAAATGAAGATGTTGAGATGGATGAGTGGTAAAACAAGAAAGGATAGAATTAGAAATGAAAAATTTTGAAAAAATTTAGAGATATCACCAATAGGTAACAAGATGAGGGAGACCAGACTTAGATGGTTTGGACATGTTCAAAGAAGACCAATAACGGCACTGATTAGAAGAAGTGAGGCAATACAAGTAGAAGGTTCTAAAAGGGCAAGGAGAAGGCCTAAAAGAACGTGCATAGAAGTGGTGAGGAAAGATTTAAAAACGTTGGATTAAATGAAGCCATGGTATTTAATAGAGTGCAATGGAGGAATAAGATTCATGTGACCGACCACCCCTAATTGGGATAAGGTCTTGATGATGATGATGATGATGAACATAGAGATGGACAAAAAATGATGCAATAAACTGCCCCCTCCAATCTCTAATCACACCACCATCCCCTACATGCCTTGGGTTTCCCCTCGATGCCCCATCAAAGTTCAGAAGAAACCTGTCTCTAGTTCGTGAGTTCCATCTCAGCCAAACAGTTCTTAAGATGTTTTTCCACGAGATTTGTTTTGGTGACTCTCCCTTTTATTAATCTTGCCTAGCTATGACACAAGTAGGTAGCTTATGTAACTGAGGCCAAAATTTTCTTTCCTGGCGTGTAGACCCGGGCGGAGTCTTATGATGTCACATCTCAAAATTGGGCCGCAACGTTACAAAAGTCCGAGGACTCGCATGTGATCACAATTGACCTCTCACGTATGTGTTACGTTTTGTACGATAATCTTGACTGTTCATCCATTGGACCCAATCTATAAATGGCATGAAAAATGATCTCAACAAGTGATCCAGAATGTCTTATCACCAGCAATTCAATCTTGGCCATCCGATGGAACCCAAAGAATTGTAAACTCAACCTCTAAAGGAACTTCTTAGCACGAGAAATAATCTGTTTGATGTCTTTCAGCAGCAGGCATGTTACGCGGTTTCTAAGAAAGAGGACAAGACTCATTGACCTCCAGCGCGTCAAAGTTAATGCACTCGGACCAGAAAAAGAGCGACTTCATCTTCCCAAATACTCCTATATCTTTGTCACTCTAATCTCTCTTAAAATTCAGACTTCTTTCTAAACTGTAATTTCTAACAGTCCCCATGGCAAGATCTGCACTTCTTCACCGCTCAAGCAGCCTTCAGTTTCTCTTGTTTCCTTCTTTATTCATGCTCTATAGCCTTGCCAACGCCCAACCTTTGACAATCATCTGTTCCACTTCTAATTACACTGCAAATAGCCCGTACCAAACCAATCTCAACCTTTTCCTTCATTCTCTCGCCTCTAATGCATCAATCTCAGGCTTCTACAACACTACAGTCGGCGAAAGCCCAGATCAAGTCCATGGCCTTGCCCTCTGTAGGGGCGATGCAACACGTCAAACTTGCCGGACTTGTGTTGATTCAGCAAGTCAAGAAATCAGAAAACAGTGCCCCAATAATAAAGCTGCAATTATCTGGTATGATCTGTGCCAGTTACGCTACTCGAACCGAACTGTAATCTCATTGGTCGACAACTTCCCGAGCATTCGTATGCTCAACATCAACAACATATCGAACCCAACTGTCTTTGATCAGCTCTTGGAGGGTATGCTGAAAAATCTTTCTTCAAAAGCTGCATTTAGTCCTTCTACCCGTTTGTTTGCTACATTGGAAGCCAACTTCAATGCCTCACAAAAGATTTACAGTCTTGCTCAGTGCACCCCAGATTTGTCTAGGAATGACTGCAACAAATGCCTACGAGGTGCAATTACTAACATTCAAGATTGCTGTGGGAGAAAGCAAGGTGGAAGAATTCTTGGAACAAGTTGTAACTTGAGGTTTGAATTTTACCAGTTCTATGCTAATTCAAGAGCTCCAGCATATGCTCCTGCAATTCCTCCAACTGCACCTCCGCCTCCTTCAACTCCTCCAGCTGTTCCAGGTGGGCCAGTTCCTACTCCATCGGATGCCAAAAGGGTGCAAAGGAAGTCTTTTAAGGTTGTAACTTTACTATCTTGTTTGCTTTTGCTGGCTAACTAATGAGACCTTCTCTTGGGCTAGTTATCTTCATTTAAGACATGTACTTTGATACGCTTTTCCTACATAAGCATAGTCACAGAGTTCCGATTCGGAAATAAATTGGAAAATTAGATGTTCAAAAAATGTGAAAAAGTTTGCACGCTTCCGGGAAGAAGTTGGAAGAATGCAGGATTGGAATTTGTACTTAGCTTGTTAAGTTCATATGGTAGTTGGGCAATAGATTAGGAGAACCATCGAGACAACGAGACCATACCTCTGTCATTGCAGGTGGGTCAGGTCGGTTAGGAATCACAATTCTCAAGTCGGTTAACTCATACTGGTCCACAAGAATAACGGTTACTAATTTCTACCAGCATGTTTTCCATGGTGGGTCCTTCAAGATAAAAAAGTTGGCAGATAATAGTTCTGCTCGCATTCAAAAGTGGATATCTTTGAAAAGTTGCCGAAAGTTGTCTATGAAGACAAATAACATTTAAGTTAGGAGCATAGGTGGAAAAAAGCGTAGGTCCGTTTGAGTAAAGTTGGGGTCTAAACTTTTGGTATATATTGCTTGATTTTCTCGTGGGAAATGGCTTTAGACATCCAAAATTTGACCACATGCGAGTGTAGGCCGAGTGGGTGAATTCGCGCGACCTCATCTCCTTGATCTAGCCAGATAATTTCTACGTCGAAACGGAATTCAATTCTATGGTAGATTCTACATTTGAGTGGAATTCACTTGGAGGTAATGTCCAACAGATTACATTCCACATGTAATGGATTTTAACTGAAATCCTAAATCTTTGTTAATACGGTGGATTTCACCTATCGATGAATTCAGGAGTGCATTACATGAAAGGGTAGAATCCGCCACAGAAGTAAATTCCGCCACTGGCTGATGGCCCCTCCTTTCTACTCAGACCCAAAGAACAGTCAACTCAACCTCTTACGAAATTTCCTAGCACAAGGAAGCATATGGGTGACAGTTCGTTTTCATTGACCCCAAGCGCGTTACGGTTAAAGCATTCATATGCCAGAAAGATAGCGAGTACTAGCACTCTCCATGGCAAGACTTGCACTTGTTCACCTCTCAATTACCCCCCAATTTCTCCTGTTTCCTCCTAGTGCTGCATGGCCTTACTAATGCCCAATCTTTTGTACACCTCTGTTCCCCCACTATTTACACTGCTAATAGCACATACCAATCTAATCTCGACCTTCTCTCTCTCCTCAAAAACACCCCTTAGAAGCTTTTACAACACTACAATTAGTGAAAGCCCAGATCAAGTTCATGGCTCTTGGCCTTCTACCAGGGATCACAATTGTGCAAGAAGCGGCTTTTCCTGTACTATGTTATGGTTTAAGTTGCTCATTGGTTTATAATTACCCATAAAAACCTGGTTACGTACCAAAAGGAGAAAAAACATTAAAAAAATCCATTAATTATCTCGTATGGTATGTGCCACATATACTACTAGTCTAGCTCTGCCTCCTTCAAATCCTCCAGCTCGTCCAGCTGCACTAATTTCTCCTCCATCAAACACCAAAAATGTGTAGAGAAATCATTTTCACTTTCTATTGAATGGTGAGTACATTTGGACCAACAATATCTTGGTTGTGAGACAAGCTACTTAACCAACTCATGTAAGTGTTCTCACATTAGAGAAAGCATTTTTGAGCCTGTAACTTAATTATTAATGTTTATTGTACTAGATAATGAAAACTTCTCTTGGGATGATCCTTGGACCATAACATGTATTTTAATAGCTTTTATGTATTCAATCCACTCTTTTTTTTATCCTAAGCTTTTTCCAAAAGCACAGTATTCTCCTTCAAGTAGAGATGGTTCGAACTAAAAAAGAAAGAAGTGAACTAGAAAGGATTTCTTCAGCACAAGGTATAGCGTGATCTTTTTTGTTTTGCTTTAAAAAATAACCAAAAACTTATGAGGGCTGTTGGACATACACACATTGGCTCAATTGGGTTGAGTTTCCTCTTAGAAAACTCCCACGATATTTGTGTTAAAAACAAAATAGTAACTACTAATTGTCTTGCTTAAAGTTTGTTTGACCTTACTTTCTAATTTCTATTACAATAAGTTAATGTGTAATTTCTTAGACTTTCTAATTGTGAGCAATCTCTTTCTTAAGTCACACTATAGTTAACCAAATTTAGTAACTTTAGTCGACCTTTGACCTAATCAACATTTGACTAACTTATTACACAAGCCATTAGCTTGTGTAAATATGGCCTCACCAATTATGAGAGCTTCAATCTTGACCCAATGTTATCAAGTTACTACCTTTTAAGCTATTTTACTAAATTATCCTCCCTCATTTTCGTATATGCTTATGTATCTTTTGCATGTTCAAGCTCAAAAGTTCATGTGAGCCCCATCATTTACTAGTGACTTTACTAAATCAATTTCATAAACTCCTTTATCAAATATCAGGTATGGATTTGTCAAGTTTACTTTAGGATAGTCCTCACTCAAATATATTTTCTCATAAGGGTGTGGATCCATATTGGGCATTCAATACTCTTAATGAGTCCAATTTATATTTCAAAGCATTTATGTATCATATATAATTAATTTTTTACCTCTTGATACCTCAAAAATGAAGATCAAGCCCATTTTAAGTTATAGACCTCTTAAGTCTAAGGGTACAAATTGTTATACTCTATATAAAACATTCCTTCAATTGTGTCCACTGAATGTTTTGACAAGTTAAGATAAAATCTTTTATACAAATACACCTCCATACATCTTCATGTATGGCTTGTATCTTTACTCAAATGATTGAGAAAGATCATCACTAGAGGACAATTTTAGGTTTACAAGAATCTAAAATTCTACTTCTCCTCCTCTAATGGTCTCCATCATCTTGAAATGGAATTCTTATAATGCTTTCTAAGATTCTTATTGTCATCTGAAGACAAATTAGTAAGTGTAACATTGCTTAATGACAACTACACATAAATGAATCGCAAATACATGATAATCTAATTATTAACTTATTAGCTTATACATTTCCAATAATAACCTCTTCCACTAACTCTTTCATACAGTCAACATCATGGATGAATCATTCACCTCCTATTGTCTCTCCATGCCTTCCACCTCCTCACACATCCTCTATGTCCTCTCCCACTTGATACCTTCTCACTTGAATGTCTCTTTACTACAAATGGTTGAACTGACTACTATTTCTAGCTCCTCAGAGATGTCATCAACAATTAGAAATAAATTATCAATCCCTCTTCCTCCCTGACTAGCCAAATAACATACCCTATTCTCACTAGATCCCAAATTCAAGCCCAAATCAACAATCACATTATATCTAAGCCACCATTCCCTCAAGAACCTTCTTATTTTTCCAAAGGTTTCAAGGATCCAAGGTGGTGAGCTTCTATGGGGGTTGAATATTATGTGCATCAATTAAATGGCATGTGAATGCTTCATCTAAGATAGCCATGGATGAATTTGATTGGTAGCAAATGGGTCTTTAGAGTCAAGACGGAGGTTGATGTTGCATTGAAGATGATCAATTCTTGGATTGTACCAAAAGATTTTCATTAATGAGAAGGCATAAACTTCAAAGAGACATTTAGTCCCATTGTTAAGCTAAAAACAATTGAAATTGTACTCTCTATTGTGGTGTCTCTCAACTATCCAGTTAGATATGATTAACACTTTCTCAAATGAAAATTTGGAACATAACACAACCTCGGGGTTTTATTGATTTGCGGTGTCTCAATCATCTTTGTTTACTCAAAAGATTGATCTATAGCCTAATGCAACCTCCTTGAGTATGGTATTTGAGTCTTTATTCTTTCCTTCTTGGGTATTTAAGTCTCCATTCTTTTCTTCTTGGTCAAGTATTTAAGGCATTCAAGGCTGATACATATCTTTCATTTACATTCAGAAATTTGTTGTGATTTTTTTCTTTACATAAGTTGATAGTTTGATAATCACTGAGACTAGGAATGTGGCAATTGTAAGATTTATCATAGTCGTCCATCACACTTCTCTCAAGGACCTTAGTGATTTACATTTTTCCTAGATTTTGAAACTATATGCACCATTATAGATCTCTTTCTCTCCAAAAGAAAGTATATACTAGACTTACTAAGGAAATTTCACATGGACGATTTCAAGCCAATAGGTTCTTTACCTACCATCTCTAGTGATGCCACTAAACCACTTCATAATGCTAAGACTAGAAGTGACATTGGGTCACTCCGATATTTTTCTCTTACTTGCCTCACATTGTGTTTGTTGTTAATAAAGCATCTTAGTTCATGCCCACTCCAATAGCAGCACAATAAACTTTTATCAAAAGGATACTTAGACATCTTAAATCCACTCATAATTTTGGCCTTACTTTCTATAATAGCTCCAAACTAGAGCTTGCAACCTACTCAGACACTAGGCTGGCCATGTGAATGATCGAAAGTCTGCAAGTGGTTGAATAGAATTTATTAGTAATAAACTTTTGAGAGCTCCAAAAATCGAAAGATAGTGGCTAGATCATCCACTGAAGTTGAGAACAAATTTGTTGCTACAACTATATTTGAAATCATATGGATTCAATTCTTGTTAAAGGAACTTGAAATCTTTTTACCTAGGCCATACTTTGACAAATAGTTATATGAAATAGGAATTGTATTTATATGATTTTCAATGAGATATGTAAATAAGGAGATTGGAATGAATTCATTGAAATGATTTAAAGGGAGTTTCCTAGTGAATGAATCCAATTATATAGTGTGATAATGTTGGTGTAGCCTACATGACCCTCAATCCCATTTTTCACATTTGCATCTATTTATGCCTATGATTGGCTTCTTCCAAGAAAGGGGATTGTGATATATGTAAATATTCAATTACAATGAATAAACAAAATACAATTAATTTTTTTCTTCTTTTTTATTTTTCCATACAAATCTCATATTTCTTAACACTCCCTACTAATAATTATTAATGAAATAATCCAGCTAGATATTGAAACAACTCCAATTTCTAAATTCCATTTAATATAATTTTTTCAATTTTATTTTGAATGAAACCCAAATTGGGAACTCTTGAGTTTCATGTAATTGACCTCTTGAAAAACACTTAGTTGACCCTCAAAGCCTTAATATTTGGATTGTACTCTAAAAAATGATTCCATTAATACTAAGTACACTAAAATCAGAGTTTAAATGAAGAAGATATGACATTTTGAATATAGAGGGCATTTTAGTAAAAATAAGATTAAAAAAAGAAGAAGAAGAAGAAGAAATGCCTAAAATAGGGGGACCATTTTGATAATCTCCCACCCCCTAACTTAAGTAAAATGAGAATAGACTTTCCTGAACTCAACACACACACAAAGGAAAACTCATGTGAGAAAAAGAGGAAGAATAAAGGGAAGAAGAGAGGAAGAGAGGTGAAGAAGGAGCGAGGGAGAGAAAGAAAGAAAATAGGCTAGCGAAGAGGGTCAGTCACTTTGAGGAAGAAGGAAGGGTTTTCAACTACCAGAGTTGCAGATCATCACTAGAGAATATGATGGTTCAGATAAATGATTTGAGTCGATCAAAATCTTCCAAGTATGAACACAAACCAAAGCCCCAAGTTTGTTGCATAATCTATGCTATTTTTACTAGTAAACAGGAGAAGGGACCGACACTTGATGGACTCAGAGATCATTGTTAGAAAATGACAATCAATAAGACCCATTTGCTAAAGGACGAAGGTTGAAGATACATCATTGATTCTTTTGTTAGATCTAAAAAGATACATGCCTAGATCTAGGGTTTTCATCAAATTTTTGTTAGATCTCTAGAATTTTTGGTTAAGAACAAGAGATTAGTTAACGGATGATGAGATTCAACAACTGTCAGCCATCGGATGACTCAAATCCATACAGATGATTCATGTTCTATTAGATATGACCATTCAAAATCAAATCAATGTTAGATCTACATCATTAACATAATTAAGAACCCGTAACAATGATTTAACGGTCAGATCATTGTTAAAGATATATTTCAGAAACATTGAATGTTGTTCCTGTTAATCAAAGCTAAACCCAACCATCCAATTAGTAAAGATGGGAAAATACCTACTTGTTATAGTTCAAATTTGACTGGGTTGTCAATTTAGGCTTGGAAACTGATCGAACAATCTCAACTGTCCAATCTGTTACTGTATAAACATTGTCTGGCAACGTTTGATTGATGATCAGATGCTATCAGTAAGTTCCTCATCCTAAAAATTAATAGAATAACTCAAATTTTATTATCTTTAAGTGAAATAGATGAGACTATCTAGGCTGCTTGATATATCACCATTTAAATAGCAATCCTATGACATCCAATCGATGATTAAGTATCACAGATGAATTGTCGACCCTGAATTTATTGAGAAATAAAGAAAAGTTCCATATTAGAACATTGATTCATTGGATTAGAACATGTAAGATGAAATCTAATTGTAGATTAGTGAATATGTACCTAGATGCATAACTTATTCAAGTGTCCATCTTGATTTGACCATAGGTCTATCACCAAAACCTTAGAACAACAATATATCTAACCTTTTTCTAGGATCTGACCATTGATCAACTATTTGAAGCCAGATCTGTGAGATCAAGAAAAATATCTCCTTTTAATCTACAATAGTTCCATGGTTGGACCAATAGATCAGCGGACCCTTAACTTTCGGTGCATCGATCAGTGGTAAAGACATCACCAGAGCTGTCCTTTTATAGATTAATAACCAAATATACAAATTGGTCCAAAAATTACATCTGTGTAATGGGTCAAATACAGGAGAAATCTCTCAATGAATATACGCATCATCAATGTGGGACATCCTAACACAAAGGTCTCATGAGTATACCACAAACTCGTATGTCAGGTCATGAGTATTCATACCAATCATCCACGTGTCATCACGCCATGGGTACACATGGAATATCTATCATGATGCACTCATTGTATAATATAACAAAATCAATCATAAAGAATTGCATTAATCGCTATGCTACAGTGATAACCAACTCTCAGGTCTATCAATTGTCAAAACGAGAGACTATGCACCCATCCTGCATGTGTGAGGATCAGAACTGTAGTGTAGATTACCTATGATACCACTCTCTATGATATTTGCCCTTCTATAGGGTAGTTATTTATCATCTCACAAAGTCAGAGGGCAAGTAGCTGGCCCTAAATCTCTCCTAATATAGCGTCCACTTGGTAGAAACACTAGTCATAAATCCACAACAACATGAAAATCTCAATATCTCGAAAACTAGATATAAAAGTAAATATCTAATGAACAAAACATAAGAGAACCTATGGCTCATCTTAGAGCACATCCCCTATTGTGGGGTCAGTTTCTCAAGGATCAGCCATCAAGCCTCCTTAATCCAGCCCACAAATAAATAATAATAAAATAGGGTATTCAAGTGCCTCAACATGCAACAACAAATAAAATCACCATTTAATGACTTCAACAGGTAATGGGAATATACTAAATTCATGTGCTTTCACTGTCGGTTATGAAATACAATTAATCATAGTCAAATCATGCGTCCATGAAAAATGATGATCAATGAAATCATGCGTGCGTGCATCAATTACAAATAAGACAAATATCTTAATAAGAATTATGATATAATAATATATGCATAGACTACATTAATTACCAAGTTGATGCGATGAAAATTTGTAATTTCAAAACAACATGCTCATTATTAATTGTCCTAACTTACATTAGATGAAGAACCACTCATTTGTATCTCTCAAATTACAATTGGACAACGCTCTATATCAATTCGCCTCATTCCCACCACCTGGATATATATCATATCTAGGTCTAACTTAGAATCCAAGTTATGTATTTAAGTTGGATTTTTAGTTATAAAATAAATATTATATTTCTATATCTTAATTTACTGTATTTTAATATGATCCAATGGTTCACAACCATGGGATCTCAAGGTGGGGCCCACCTTGGTAGGCTAATAATCTTGATCGTACTTAATTTGCTCACCAATAATCAAGTTCATTTCTTAATCATATTATAACATATTCTAGAGTTATCATACTCATATAAGGTAAATTCTGTATAATTATCATTTAATCAATTAATCAAGTACATTTATATGTGGATCATACTCGACTTTTAACTAATTATCGCCAATTCATGAAAGTTAAGTGATTAGGATAACGATCCTACCTCACGTGTAAGTCAATCTGAAGAACATCCGATTGTCTGTGTGATCGTATTGTCAACTAATTGTCTCGAAGGTACCCAATTTGCACTATCCATAGTGATCTAGGCATGATCATCTACTTGCTCATCCCAGATATAAGAATAAATTAGTAATTCTAATCAAATAATCTCAATGATTCATTTGAACAGTATGGATCATCGAATTTGATCCAATTTCATACTTGAATCACTTATTGATCTCAGCCATTGATCAAAATTGACCAGATCACCTCAATAATACTCCAAATCTAAAATCTTTGCTATAGATTCTCATTTACCCATAATGAGGGTCACAATGAACGGTTAGATCTTGTAGATCTCATGTCGCGGATTCCTAATCAAATTTGCATCCAATTTGAACGGTAGAATGATCCTTGTCAAAGATCTAACCATCTCATAGTGTAGATCATGCCAACATACTTCTAGGGCGTGTTTTTAACTAAAATTTATCAGGTCGCCGGTGTTGATTGACAGTCGCTAGGGAAGATGACCAGTGTGATCACCGTTGGTGACTCAATTTTATTTATATTTGGAAATTGTTTGAGCAAAATTGTATATCCTGGTCTCGCCTTCACTCCACTGAATTTTCACAAAGATCTAACCACACTTGATGACGAAAAATGCCAAAAATGGGTATTGGTCGCTGAATTTTTACCAAACGCTTGTGTTATGTTCTTCGGCCCAATTCTCCTTCATTTCTTGCCTGTTCTTTACAATTCTTGAGGGCTTTTGATCGCACCGACATACTAAAGAGAATGATCTGCTCAAATCTCTAATCTAGGCTGCCATCATCCCCGGTGGCTCCCTGCAATCCCAGTAACCCGAAAACCCCATTTTCCTTGCCGGCATCGCACACTTTCTCCAACGGGCTAGGTCCCTTCTTTTTCTTCTTCCATTATAATATGATCAAACGTGTAGACATAGGTCAAGTTTAACTGAACCACATTATCTCTATCTCTACTTATGTGTATCCTTATTAGTTACAGATCTATAGATCTTAACCCTCAGATCTCTAATCCATTCGAGATATAACGCACTTTGACTCCGAGCGCTTCGCTGCAGTTTGGTTTAGCTTCCTCTTATAAGAATCGTCACGCTCCGAGAATTACATTTATTTAGTCGTGACCATCCATTTCATTGGCCTTATTTTGGAAATCGGATCCCGAAAATCACGGTAATCATTCAATTATAACCTTGAGTAGCGTACACGTTTAGTTGTTGAGTAGATGATTAATGTTTAACGATCAAATAATAAATGAACGTAACTTTCAGTTAGAATTTCCTGATTGGGACAGCCATTGGATATATTTAATCTTCAAAGATGCGACCTGCTGCTGTCACAACTCTTGGCTTGTTGAAAGTCCAAAGATCTGCATATAGATCTGGTCTTAAGAAGTTTCTTGGTAGGGATTTGAAACTATTTTAATGTCTATTATTAGGTGCTCATCTGTTTTTTGTGGACTAAAATAAGCGAAAATGACTTGAAGACAACATGAGAAGAAAGAACTGTTACATGGGCAATCAGGCCATTTGTCTGAAGACTCTGATCTGGTCCACTCATTGCCACTGTAGTTAATTAGACTATCTCGATTAATATATTAGCATTTTTTTTTTAAAGTTAGTTTTATTCATCCACAAAAATGAGGTACATTGTGGCCCAGTCAACACTCAGAATTGAGTGAAGAAACAGTACATCAAGACAATTGATATGAGCAGAAAGTATTTGCACCACGACGACAGAAGAATCAACAGAACATAGGACTGATGAGAATTCATCCTCCTCCTAATTCCCGCACCATGAGATAGAATGAGCACGTTGTCAGCAGTTTTTGGGATGAAATGAGATGACATAGGATGAAATGATATGAGATCTAGCTAGAGATAACTTAGCTTGGCTTGAGATGGCTAAATTTGGCATGAAATGATAGAAAATTCAACTTAAATGTGAGTCAAGATGAGACAGTTTTCATCTCAAGCACTACTACAATAAGATAAGGAGATACTATTTCATCCCATCTCAGCTCAAGCACCGCTAAGAGTAATATGGTCCATATCGTCTCATCTCCAGCACCACTAACACCCTTGTTAGATGTTTATCCTGATCAATATATTTTATGGCGCATAATCTATTTGAAGTAGTCGTAAAGACGAGCACTTTAATTGGGGTTAATTTGTCGAGGAATAATATTTCCGTGAGGGAGTGGCCTTAGTTCCACTTTTACATCAGGGCCCCAAACTTTGATGGATCTGAACTGTTCATCTGCAGCTTCAAGATTTGATCTTAATAGCCCAGAAATCATATAAATGCAGCAGCTCTAAACATCCAACTAAATTCTATTTCTGACGACAGGGTATGGCATAGAAGGTTTAAATCAATATAAGTGGGGCTAATTATGCGAAATTTAGTTGCCTAGTACAAATCGACCCTCTCAGTTCAACAAATTTTGGTCATAAGAGAAATGCTAAGCTATAGAGCGGTTAGCCAAATTAGCCCCACATTTCGAATGAATAGGGTCCACCTGATCCGACCGTTTGATCTGATTTCTCTGGCTTTAGACGACTGGTACGTAGTTCAAGAAGATGCACCGAATAGCAATTCTAGTATCCGAAAACTGTAATTTTGATTGCAAGAAACAGGCGGCTTGAAACATTGTACCAACATGGTTTTTAGGATGTTTATGCTGGAATAATCCAATCATAGGGATATCCAAAGTTGGAAAAGTCAGTTGAATGCGCAAAATGTGGGCCTATGGGGCCGTTCCTTCTGTAGCAGTAGGGTCAGAGTAACCGCATTTCCATTTTTCTTAAGAAAAAATTAAACAACATTAAACCCGAGGCTTGATCTTAGCCTATGATATTGCTAGTGAGAAAACATGACTATTGATTTTAAAACTGAAAAAAAAAAAAGAAAAAAAGTTAGAACCATTTGATTGTCATGAATTTTGACACTTCGATTGGATCTTCAAAGTCTCATCCCACCTAAAGTTATACCCGTTCCACGTATATAGTTGGGAGAACCAGTTTGCTACATTATTTTGCTGCTTCTAGGCGCGAAGAAGAAGTCAGGGCTGGCGCTCCCGCGTTAGGATGAGAGCACGTCGAAATTCAAGTCTTATGAGTGCAGACTTTAATGGGAAACGTTATACATGGTTTCCACTTCAACTACCGCAAGACTTCTACGTCTCCACGAAGTCACACACACATGACTTTCGGATGCCCGCGATCATCCATTACCCGTCTTTCCTCCTTGCAATTATGGTTCGTGGGGTATGGTAGACTTTTGGCACTTACGCATTGGATCTTCAGAAATCTGAGCTCACCTAAACGTATGCCCGTTCCACAAGCCAGTTTGCTACATTATTTTTCTGCTGCTATTCACGAAGAAGAAGTCAGGGCTGGCGCTCCCGCGTTAAGGATGAGAGCATGAGCTCAAGCAGCCTCGGACGGTCAAAACTCAAGACTTACGCGTGCAGACTTTAATGGGAAACAATATAAATGGTTTCCACTTTAACTGATGCAAGACGTCGTCGGCCTCATGAAGTAACACGCTTATGACTTTCAGATGCCGGCCATCATCAGTTTTCGCGTCCTGTTGAAACGATGGTTCCTTGAAAGTGACATAGACCCGTTATCTTATCTCATCACACACTAAAACCATGAAAAGCGGGGTGTGATTGGTGAAGCTGGGAGAGGATTTATCAAAAGTTGTTGGCCTTAATGAACGGATACCATAAATATTGAGTTTTCTGTCCAGTGCTTGCTCATGCAAAACACTGCACTAATCTACATGGGTTCAAAGAAGATGTGAGCCAGAATTGAGGTGATCTACACCGCTCATTTTCTTGTAGCATCTTAAGTAGGCATCACTGTCGAATTATTGTTACCTTTGTCATGAAAAATGGACGGGTTCGGTGTTCCCGATCAGTACATCATTTTATACATGTAAATTTGTAATCTTTTTGTGTGAATAGAACTAGATCTATTTGTGACTGTTTTAGGAGGAAAAAAGGTTCAACAAAGAAACAAGCGATCCTAATGATTTAGCATCATCTGATGGAGAAAATCTAGGGTTACATGTGAGGTATCTAAGATGTGGCCGAAAAGATGAACAATTTAGATCATCAACAGTAATCTGGTCTCCGCATGTACATCTTAGCTCGTATAAATTCCTTGTGCTAATCTACACTGGCAAATAACTTCTAGAATTCATAAATATACTTCTTAAGAAGTTTGGGATGTTGAGCAGAGAAATGATAAAATATTAAACGGGGAAGAGAGTGGAAAATAAATTAATGTAATATAAATTTGTAAGTTTATAATCAATGCTTGTACATGCATGTGGCCAGTTGATCTGTCGGTTCTATACCTAGATTAATTGCGAGCAGTTTGAATTATATTGTCTCCTTGGCAATTAAAAAAAAAAAAAAAGGCTCGTGATTTTCTGGACTTACTTAAATATAAACTGATTAGTTTTGATCATGTGCGGATCAAGGGTTGCAGATATTTCGGTTGATCATGAACTTACATTTTCCAGTGATTTGTTTGACACAGTTATATAATCATGCTAAGGCAGTGTTTTATTTTCACAAGCTACCTTTATATAATATTTTTTAGATCTAAGACATTCATCTTGTTTGGGCCTCTGTTTAGCCTGCCTAAAAAAAATCATGTCAATCGGATGATCTTAACTTCTGTTTTTGTTTATTTTTTATTTTAATAGTTGTGATTTGAAGT
The DNA here is from genome assembly GCA_035236585.1 of Warburgia ugandensis. Classification (NCBI taxonomy): domain Eukaryota; kingdom Viridiplantae; phylum Streptophyta; class Magnoliopsida; order Canellales; family Canellaceae; genus Warburgia; species Warburgia ugandensis. The sequence continues at coordinate 61,268,997 of CP141137.1, forward strand.
ACAGAAAAAAATATAAGGCTGCAAGCATCTAATAAAATTAGTTTTTGATGTGGAGGTAATCTAAGGGATCCTTAATAATATAAATGGGCTAGCTCTTTCCAAAATCAAGCCCAGCATCTAAATTATTAGAACTCCTTTTTAAAAAGAATATTGTCAATCAAAGTAGTGTTTGACAAAAGAAGAGCACCATAGTGAAACAACGAAGTGCAAAAGTTCCCTAGACCATAATCAAAGAGAAGAAATTTTGGAAAATGAAAATGGCGTATCATAGTTAGAAAATTTGAAATGAGAATAAATCGACAGTACAAAACTGCAAATATTCTATAATTTAATAATTTAATCATAAATAAAACATGCCACCAAATTTGGTTTTATTTCTTTAAATAAAATCCACATAACATGTCAACAATATCTAACGTAGCTGCTCCCATTCAACTTGCGCTTGGTTTCAGGTTCAAGTCACCGTTTGCTTCCTTGTCCAGGGATTATATTTATATTATATTTAAGAGAGGGTGCAAGAAATTTGCTTTGTAATTCTTCGTATGTACCAACAGAACATACTGGCTTTAATCTAGTTAATTACATTAAAAACCTCTATGGGATCAAGCTTGTTATTCCTATACCTAAAAGTCTTGGTGGATCACCTTCCATTGTCACTAATTGCAACTTTCGTGTTCGGGACAAGGAACCAAATAATCCGGAAACCATTTTGTGTGAAGTTGAGGAAGAAGCAACATCAAGAGTATGAATTTAATTTTCTACTTTGAGTTGTGTAAATAAATGTACAAGTAGTATTGGACAGCTTGCATGATGAATAATCAGGTAAAATTTAATTGAATTAGGTATGCCAGGACTCAAATTTGGAATTAATTTTTGTGTATTTGAATTGAAATGGAAACTTGCGAGCGCCCAAATTATCTCTCATTAATTGGGTCATCAAAAGGCCTGGAGTTCTCAAAATAATTTCATTTATTTGGAGATATTTTTAAGTATGCGTGGACGAGATTCTTACAAGTCCACGCTCCCAAAATAATGGGTTGATTATTAAAGAAAGAACCCGTTTTTTTTTTCTCAACATGCGCTGTGTCCTGCTGGACGTGTTTTCTTACAATCCTCTTTATTGTACAGGCATGGTGGTATAGATTGCGACACTACGGCAGCTTGTTGTAGTGCACACTTTGGTAAGATGGACCCTCAAAACCGTCAATCCGATTTCTCTAGCCTTGGATAATTCATATGTCAAATGTGAAGATGGTTGAATGACTTTAACGTCCAAATACTATGCATCTTACACATCGATTACAGACCGTTCTTTACGTCCAAATGCTTTGATTAAAAGCATACATTTCAGATTGCATGCTTATTCAATCCTCACTGTGTTTGGAGTCTGGACTACCGGTCAACAAAAAAATGATAAAATTAGATGAATCATTCTGATCAACTAAAGGTAGAGCCCATCGTGCCAAAGTGAAGCGCACTACAGCAACCATGCCACATATCAAGGTGATCGGATGATTATGACATCCGAAGCTGTGCTTCCTACTTGTGGAATATGGGACGTTCTTTAAACAAGGTTTCTCGCCGTAGATGTGCTACGATCAAAAGAACGTTTCTTCTGAGTCCATCCTTTTCCAATCCAGTTATTTTTAGAGCGTTACTCATCTGAAGTTGAAGATATTAGATGAAAGGATCTGATCAACCTTTTCTGGGCCCATCATGCAAAAATGGGGAGCAGTACGGAGCACACTATGCTATTGTTCCTTTTTATCTTATTTTTCACTAATTTTTACACAATTGATTCAACTCAATCAGACTTCGTCAAATAAAACAAATAAAAGTTGACCCGCACACCAGTATTGACCATTCCTTCGTCCATACTTTTAAGACATTAGACCGGTACCATCGATCGCATGCTTCTTTCCTTTGCATTGACTATCTGTATCTCCCTTTGCGCTGCGGTCGCCATTGACTACGACTATAAATGAGGGCAATATCCGTCTGCCTTTGCACAAACTGCTCTGCGCTTTGGCTTTTGAAAAATTGCAAGTGTGTTCTTTCTCTCTTCTCCAAGACGAAATGTTGTTAGAAGAGATGCAGATTGGGAAAGATGCGGTCCTCTTGTTCTCTATTGCTATTGCTACGATTTCTTGGTTGGCATGGATGATCAAGAGGTCGAGAAAGAGCGCACCGTTACCACCGGGTCCACGAGGCTTGCCGCTGATCGGAAACCTTCCGTTCATGGAACCAGAGCTGCATCATTACTTCACCAGATTAGCTGGGACCTACGGTGAAATTTTCAAGCTCCGGCTAGGCAAAAAGCTCATGGTGGTATTCACTTCCCCGGCCATGGCGAAGGAGGTCCTCAAGGACCATGACACCATCTTCGCCAACCATGATAGGATGGCTGCTGCCTTTGTAGCTACATATGGTGAATCAGATATCGTGTGGAGTCCGTATGGCCCGAATTGGCGAATGCTTCGGAGAGTATGCATCCAAGAACTGCTCAATGTTGGGAGCCTTGATGCTAGCAGTATCTTCCGAAGGCAGCAAGTTCATCAGACATTAAGGGATTTATATTCTAAGATCAATACGCCAGTTGACGTCGGCGAGAAGTTAACCCAGACAATCTTCAACAGCATGACTAGCACTCTTTGGGGTAGCACACTCAAGGGGAATGCAGACACTGGAGTTGCAGCGGAGTTTCGAGAAGCAATGGGTGAAATTGGGAAGCTCTTAGGAACACCCAACATCTCTGATCTTTTCCCAGTTCTGCGTAGATTTGATATTATGGGTGTCGAGCGTAAGATGAAAAAGGTGATGTCGTGGTTCGATCAGATCCTTGACACTATCTTAGATCAACGGCTGAAAATGGATAAAGGAACAGCGGAGGAGAAAGAAAGTCACAAAGAAAACAGGGATTTCCTTGATATACTGTTGAAGATTAAGGATGAAGCAGACCCAAGGACGCCTTTGACCATGATCCACATCAAGGCTCTGCTAATGGTAAGCCTCTTTCTATGTATAAATGAAACTAGAGTTTCATAGAGTTACCCATGGACATTATATTTTGTTAACCTTAGATGCTAGTCAAATATTTACGGGTTCATCTCAAAAAATGTGATCGCTTAGACAATCCAAACTTTTAACCCTTTTTTTTTCCTGAAGCCCTTTATACTATTTTGGTATAGAAAATTTTGAGCCGTCAATTTTAATTTATACCCAATAAAAACCGAGATAGGATCATGAGATGAATGGTTTCCGTCACCAAAAGAACCGCCTACTTAACGGGACCTGTCTCCCATAATTTTATCATATTGAACTCAAACTCAATGTCAATTGGTATTTTGGTGCAGGACTTGGTAGCCGGTGGAACTGACACCAGCTCAACCACGTTAGAGTGGACCATGGCCGAGATGTTGAACAGGCCTGAGACGATAAAGAAAGCTCAAGAGGAATTGGATGCAGTTGTAGGGAAGGATGACGTTATCCAAGAGCATCATATAAGCCAATTGCACTACATTGACGCAGTAGTGAAGGAAGCTCTTCGATTACACCCACCAAATGGATTCTTAATCCCTCATACTCCTAGTGAAACATGTGTTGTGGGTGGCTACACCGTGCCAAAAAGTGCTGGGATCTTTGTTAATTTGTGGGCCATACAAAGGGACCCATCACTTTGGGAGAATCCGTTGGAGTTTGATCCCGAGAGGTTCTTGATTAGCGGGAACAAGTGGGATTACAGAGGCAACGATTTTCGTTACTTCCCATTTGGATCAGGGAGGAGAATTTGTCCAGGCATCTCTTTGGCTGAGAGATCGCTGGTTTACGTGCTAGGTTCGCTGTTGCATTCGTTTGATTGGCGCTTACCGGAAGGGAAGAAGATTGATCTTTCTGACGAGTTCAAGGGAATTGTAAAGATAAGAAATCCGGTCATGGCTATCCCAACCCCACGTTTATCCAACCCAGATCTCTACTCTCAGCTTGTCTGATTGAACTGCCCTAGATGAGTTTATCCCTTTCATATAATGTTTGATGAGTTTCTCCCTTTCATATAATGTAATTTACGTCTTTGCGCTTGTGATCAGTTATAATTCATTTTGTCAACGTCCTCGGATAGCCCTGAACCATGCTGTTATATTTTGTAATTATTTCACCGATGTTTAGTTCAATAAAAATAAAAATAATTGTTATTTCCGCAATCTTATGTTGACTTGCTAGCTGTGTGAGGATCCTTATCGAAAGTCAGTCTTGTGTGGTTATGGCTCTGATGTAAGGATGACAGTGGGGCGAGTTTTATCAGGGCCAGCTCTACTCCGCACCAATAATGGGGAGGGATGAGCCATTAAAAATGTGACCCCAAGCCGGGCCGGGGCCAGGTCAAGAGAATGTGACCTGTGGCAGGTGAAAAAACCTGAAGCTCCCTCCCTTGCGACATGGTTGCTTTTAGGTTTAAATTGTCTTGTATTTCAGATTCTAAATTATGACATATGGGTGGAAATTTCTAATTTCAGAAATATAATATTCGTGTGTAATATCGTAATTACATGTCTTCTTGAAGGCTGGTGGAAGCAGGATGGAGCAAACCATTGAAGTGAGCCAATCTGGGAGGGGCAGCCAAAAACATGGCAGGACCGCCCCTTGCCATCCCTATGCTGATGCATTGACAGATAAAAGTTTAATTCTTGCATTTGAGAGCTCCAAGTACTTGCAGGAAATGCGTCATTCATAACTAAGACACGTTTACTACTTAAAAAAAGGGAAAAAGACGCATCCGGGCTTTCCTCGAGATTTTTTTCTAGACGTGGTCATGACCAATTGTTGTTGTCACTTACCTACTTTACTCTGCAGTATGTAATGTAATCTCCAGTTTTGCATGGAGAGCGAGGGATCTGACCGGGAGAACATTATTTTCCAAAGGATTAAATTGGTGTAAAGGAGAATTTCTTTGTCCTCAGTTTTGGATAATGATTTCAGACCCGCCATTTTAGGTTTTGGATCAGGTACGTTGAAAACTTTAACTTCAAACAGTAGTAGTTAGATGACGCGGATGGGAATGATTTTCATATACAACCCTAATAGGGCATACCCCACTAGACGAAAGATTCAGATCGCCCAAATCTGAGTTCTATCATGGTTGTATTCTTCTTAGCGTCATTTTCCATGACCTAAGAGGAGTTGTTGATTGCAGCAGCGGCTAAGATTTTTTTGGTATATCCACTTGCGCTGAAATAAAGATGAAACCTCGTAAAGAAAAGTGCCAAAAGAACAAAATGACAACATTACCCTTAGTAATGATTAAATTTTCAACTCAATGTCCTTTGAAGAAATTCTATTCAAACTGTTTTCAAGACCGACCTAGCTAGGCTTCATATGTAGATGGTCTGGCCTATTTTATCTTGTTCAAAATGCCTTAGTTTGCTAGACATTTAAATTCATGATTATAGAATGATTGGTATGCTATTTTGTGTTTTAAATCATAATAATTGAAACTTTTCAATTAATAAAAAAAGCACCCAATATGTGTGAAATTTTTTTAAGGATTGTAAATGGGGTATTTTCAATAGGATGAATGAGTTAGATCATCAAAAGTGGAGCTTAATTGGATGAGGTCCTAAAGTCAATAGAGATAACATTTTTCATGTCCTCTATGTCATGTTCGCCCACTATCTATGTAACAGCCCGAAGGCTCACCCAGTAAAGATACCGTTCGCTTTGGTACAGAGTGCCTCACGGCTTTAAAACACGTCCTTCGTGTGTATCAGAGTAGCACAACGGAAGATATTGTACTCTTTGGGTCCCCTCAACCTATCTTGGGTCCCTCAGGCTATCTTAGGGCCACCCCTCAAGTCATCTTGGCAACCCTCAAGGCATCTTGATCGCCCTCAAGGTTTTGTTTCCTTCCCTTACGGGTCGAAACGCATCCTTACTAGTAGAGTCTACCGCAACTCTTATCAACAGCCCAGTTTCCCCTCCCTAGGTGATGTGAGACTAACTCTCAGTACCTCCCCGCCCTTGTTCCCTTAGACTATCTTGGGCCCTTAGCCTTAGACTATCTTGGGGGGGTGGGCCTTCAGGGTGTTACAATGGTATCAGAGCCAATTCCCTCGTGATGGGGTGGGCTAGGCGCACGCGTGGACGCATGTCCCTAAAAGGGAAAAGGTAAACCCGCAGGTTTCGCCAAGATGGCTTGAGGGGGATGCCCAAGATAGTCTGAGCGAACAAGGGTGGGGAGGTACTGAGAGTTAGTCCCACATCGCCTGGGGAGGAGAAACTGGGCTGTTGATAAGAGTCGCGGTAGACTCTACCAATAAGGACACGTTATAAAACAGTGAAGCACTCTGTGCCAAAGCAGACAATATCTTTACTGGGTGGGCCTTCGGGCTATTACAAATGCGGGTTTGCCAAGATGGTTTGAGGGTGAGGCCAAGATGGCTTGAGGGGGATACCCCAAGATAGTCTGAGGCTAAGGGCCCAAGATAGTTTGAGGGAACAAGGGCGAAGAGGTACTGAGAGTTAGTCCCACATCGCCTAGGGAGGGGAAACTGGGCTGTTGATAAGAGTTGCGGTAGACTCTACAAGTAAGGACATGTTTCGACCCGTAAGGGAAGGAAACAAAACCTTAAGGGTGACCAAGATGCCTTGAGGGTTGCCAAGATGGCTTGAGGGGTGACCCTAAGATAGCCTGAGGGACCCAAGATAGGTTGAGGGGACCCAGAGAGGACAATATCTTCCGCTGTGCTACTCTGATACACATGAAGGAGGTGTTGTAAAGCCGCGAGGCACTCTATGCTAAAGTGGATAGTATCTTTATTGGGTGGGCCTTCGAGCTGTTACAATGGTATCAGAGCTAATTCCCTCGTGATGGAGAGGGCTAGCCGCACGCATGGACGCATGTCCCTAAAGGGGAAAAGGTGAACCCGCAGGTGTTTGCCAAGATGGCCTGAGGGGATGCCCCAAGATAGTTTGAGGGAACAAGGGCGTGAAGGTACTGAGAGTTAGTCCCACATCGCCTGGGGAGGAGAAACTGGGCTGTTGATAAGAGTCGCGGTAGACTCTACCAGTAAGGACGTGTTTTAAAGCCGTGAGGCACTCTGTACCAAAGTAGACAGTATCTTTACTGGGTGGGCCTTTGAGCTATTACAGAGGATAAGAGAGATAAAGATAGGTGGGGTCCACTAGAAGTCTATTCTTACCCAAACTTTGCAAATTCTCAAATTTCTTCTATCCTAGGAGTCTTTAAAGTCTTCTCTTTCCATGAAGCTTCATCATTCTCTCCTTGATTTGATCTGGATCATCCAAGCTTGAGTTGATTGATCTGCAATACACACAACCTAATTAGAATAATCTAAACCATTCATTGCTCTTCTGAGTAGCTCCGATGATCATCTGACCGTTAAGTTTTGTAATTTAATGGTTGGATGGCCAATTAAAGTTAAAATAAAATATTTGATGTAAAATCTTCAAAATTGATGACCTAGATGCTCTAATTGAACACTAAATTAGGGGTATTTTGACAATAATTGAACACTTAACAATGATAATAGATCCCACTCCATTTCCTTAATATAAGAAGAATGCCAAGTGAATAGACAAAAACTAGCCATATTCTAGCTTGTGTTTTACCTATTTGGTTTCTATTTTGAGTTTGGGTCTAGTCTGGCTTCTAAACCAGGAAATGCAATGACCAAATGTTGAAAAGAACAGTGGGGGAAAGGTATATATATATATATATATATATATATATATATATATATATATATATATATATAGAGAGAGAGAGAGAGAGAGAGAGAGAGAGAGAGAGAGAGAGAGAGAGAGAGAGTCCTTTGGAAAATAATTTTGTTCAAATCAAAGAGATTCCTTTGTCTCCATTCAAAGACTGAGATTACATTATATAATATAGGGGCAAATAGGTAAAGCAAGTAAATAAGCAAATCAACAAGAACAATTCCATTGAAATTGGCATCCAAAAATAATTATGAAAATGACTGGTTAAAATAACCACATCCAAAAAAACTTGTATAAAGAATGTTGCATCTTTTTTACACCCCAAAAAAGGAAAAACTAGGACATGTTCATATAACGACCTTTTTAAATCAAAGAAGAGAAACTAAAAAACAAAATGCTAAACTAATTGCACAATGAAGTGGGGTCTAGCGAGCACATTTTATGGCACTAATGTCTAAATGATTTGAGTTATAACTCCCCATTGCTCTAAATTTAGATGTCTTGTAGGTTTTGATGATTCTAGATGCTAATAAGTTATGAATTATTTATAAAGTTTTCAAACTATCAGTTTTTTAGCACAATTTTTTATATATTAGAATCATCCAAACCACATGCCTTTTGACGTCTAATCTAGAGCAATGAGATGAACAAGTTGAATCATTCAGAGTTGGCCTCATAAAATGTGGTCACTCAACTGCATTATAGCATCATTAATTAAAAAAGACACATATCTTCACTTGCTTTATGTCTTTACCAATCAAATGTACCATTCCATATTTCTAGGGGTGTAAACAGTCCAATTTCGACATGTTTTCATGGAAACTAGAATTGTACTATTAAAATTTACATTTCTTGGTATATTACTGTTCCAAAGTATAGTTTCTTGTATAAAAACCACTTCCATACCACTGGTTCTAAAAATGCATATCATGATGATCCCTATACTATATAGAATTTAACTATGACATGAATTCATAATATGCAAGGCTTGAGAAGACATAAAGAGTCGACATGACATATATGTAAAAGACTAATATGTTTGCTCAACATTTTGACCTTCTTGCTAAAAAATATCGGCTAAGATCTTTACAAGTAAAGTGTTAAAGTTACCAATTTGAGAGAGAGAGAGAGAGAGAGAGAGAGAGAGAGAGAGAGAGAGAGAGAGAGAGAGAGAGAGAGAGAGAGAGAGAGAGAGAGAGAGAGAGAGAGAGAGCTTTTACTCGTTTCTAATTTTTTTAATAAAGAAATACTTTCAAACGTAAAGTGGTTTTTAGCTCTTTTAGTAAGGGCAGTATAGTTTTGGACTTTGGGTCCCCCTTAAACAATAGTGACAATACTTATTCAAAAGTTCAATAGTCACAATACCTATTCAAAAGTCCTTACGTACCAATAAACCGTAATGGACCATCTATTAATAATATCCATAATAAGTGCTAACCAAAAATGAAAATAGAATAAATATAAAAATATAACTAATTAGTAATAAATTTTTTAGCTTAAATTACTATATTAGCCTCTATTACACTAAACTTTACAATAACATTATAAGGATATTTCTCTATACTAATTAATATTTTGTCGTTCTCAGATCTAGTCCATGAACCCAGGCATAAAAATTGATATTATACCAATAAGATTTAGTTCTCTAAAATGAAAACCAATACAATATCATGTGTTTTAATTGAATAATCATACCCCTATCTTTTTTTGTTTTTGAAATGGCAGTTCTTTTATAGAAACATGGACCCTCTTATCTTGTCTTGTCCTCAATTTTTGGTGTTAAACTACTAAAAGGGGTTGTCCTTAGTAAAGTTGGGGAGTATTTATCAACTATTTTTTTACCTCAATAAACGATGACATAAATATTGGGTTCTGGTCTGGTGTTTGTACATGTAAATTACGCACTAATATAAATTCCATTAAAGTATATCTGAGCCCAAATTTGTCGTGATCCACCCAACCCATTTTATGTTGAATGATTGCTATCATTATTATTTTGTGCTATTAGTACATGCTCATTTGTACTCATTTAGTGTGAATATAACCATTTTGACAGTTTCATGTTAGATTTTGGACGTATAGTTGCGTGTGTGTCTATATATATATATATATTGTATATTACATGCTATCATATGGGTTTGGTCTAAATTAAAGTGATCTGATAAGTTTTAAGGTTAAATGGGCCAAAGCCATCTCAAAAGGTATGGGCTTTATTATGTGTAGATACATAATCTCTAATTTCTATTTTATGATGGGATAAAATAAGAAATAAGGAAAGGGGATAAAGTTATAAATGGTTATGGTCCCCAAATTATATATATGATTCTTTTCTAACATCCCATCATTAAAAAAGAGAGAACACCACTCTCTAGGAAGTTCATACGCATCAATTTGGAAGATCAGGAACTGCAAGACTTAAGAATCACATCTAGTCTCATGGATTCAAGTATGCTTCCGCATCTAGTCTCTTATTCTTGGTGATTTTCATGGAGAATCTTGGTGTGATGAAAGTATTCATCAATAAAGTAATAATACAACAAGTGGTATCAGAGCCTCTTCACGTTAAATAATTGAGAAACAAGTTTCTTAATCTATTTTTCTTCTTATGTGATTGCTTAAAATGGTTCCTGAAGACAACAAAGCATTTTCCTCTCTCTCTCTCTCTCTCTCTCTCTCTCTCTCTCTCTCTCTCTCTCTCTCTCTCTCTCTCTCTCTCTCTCTCTCTCTCGCAGATGTTAGATTGGAGATTTTTAAGACATTAGGTTTCAATTTAGGAAAACTATGGTACAGTAGAAAACCCATCATATAGACACCTCAAATGAATGATCTGAACTGATAGACGGATTTAGGGACCCTCAAAACCTTAGAAACAACAAAAATAGAATAAAAATCGAGTCATCAAGGACCCTGATCTGATCAAAACAAAATGAACGGCTCAGGCTCATTGTCTCCGTTGGATGATGTGCCCAGGATGCCGTGCACAGAACGCAATGGCAGGACGACGACGAATGCAATGTGCCCAAGAAAGGACTTTTAAAGTCATTTGAGTCAAATGACTTCAAAATGTGCATTTTTAAAGTTGTTTATATGTAAACGACTTTAAAAATGATTGACTTTTGAGTCATTTAGTTTAAAAGACTTTAAAAGTATAACATTTTGAAGGTGTTTGAGTTGAATGACTTCAAAAGTATACACATAAGTTTGTTGCGAAGAGGATTTTACACAAGAGAGGACTTTTAAAGTCGTTTGATTCAAATGACTTTAAAAGTTCTTTCCCACGTATACCTTTGAAGTTGTTTGACTTTAATGACTTCAAAAGTCCTTATTCATCTACCAAAAAGCCGAAGTCATCTCATTTTTTCCTATATCCCCTATTCATGTTTTTTTTTCTCATGGGTGGCTTGACGGCATCTTCCTTTGGTCCTTATGCCTTCTTTGTTTCCCTTCTTGCTTTTCATTTTGAATATTATGATTGTTTGTGTTATGGAAAACATTGTAAGTAAACCATAACCTCTTTTTGTCAAGCATTGCTTTCTTGTTACTAACTCTCTCTCTTTGTTTTCATTTTGTAGATCAATTTGGTTTTCTCACTACAAATGATGGGGTTAAGAAGTGTATTAGATCATCCTGATTTTGCAAAAATCATATGATTTCATTGCAAAAAACAACTGCTTCTCATATTTATTATGCATATTTGAAGAATTTTTACAAGGTTATGGTTAGAAACTTTTCTTCTTCAATTTAAATTTCTTTTTGAATGTATCTATCATAATTTTCTTTTCTTTTCATTATTAATTGAAATTTTCCACATGTTTGCATGCATGTAATGTAGTCATTTCAAATTCTTTTAATTCTTATATACCTAGCAGTTGGTAAAATTGCAAACATAATCTTTATATGTTTAACAAGTCTCCAAAAGCAAATTGGCTTCAATTTCTTATGATAGTGGACAAATATGCTTGGATGACTATGATAAGAACATCAAAAGAATATGAGGGAATAGAAAGTCTCATAGAGTTTACACTTAGAGAGGCGTTGATCGTAATCGCATGTATTGTCCATGCTCAAAATGTGGAAACTTGAAAAAAGTAACTATAGGGGTATTGAGAGAACACTTGTGATTCAATAGAATTGATGAAAGCTATCACCCATGGATTTGGCATAGAGAAGAACTTTTGCATAGGCCATTGACAAGGCCTAAAAGATATGATTAAGACATTGTAGGAAGTGTTGGAGACAGTACAACTGAACTAATGTTTCAAAATGCATATGATGACTTTCAAGATGACCCTAAACAATTTCATACTATATTAGAAAAAACTGATGAGTCATTGTACCCTGAGTATAAAGGTTATACCAAGTTGTCTGCAGTGGTAGAACTTTACAATGTGAAATCAATATTTGGTTTTTCAAATCAAGGTTTTACAAAAGTCTTGAAAGTAGTGGGTAAGATGCTACCGAAGAATAATAAATTGGCGAGGTCCGCATGGGAAGCAAAGAAAACCCTGGCTGCACTAGGGTTGAAGTATGAGAAGATAATGCGTGTCCAATGATTGCATGTTGTATGGAAAGGAGCACAAGAATAAAACTACAAGCCCAACTTGTGGATAGTTAAGATGAAAATTAAAGAAGAAATCAAATGAGACAGTTACAGATATTCTTGCAAATGTTCTATGGTATTTTTCCCTATTCCAAGGTTCAAAAGAATGTTTCGTATAATATAAACAACAAAGAAATTATTATGACATGCCAAGGATAGAGTAGTTAATAGCTTTTCAAGCCATCCAACAAATAGCCAAGCATAGAAGCTCGTAAACTTCATGTGGCTTAATTCTGGTGAAGAACTTAGAAAATGATTACTTGCATTATCTAGAGATGGGATTAATCCTCATGTTTCTATGAGCAACAAGTATAGTTGTTGGCCTTTTATATTAGTTTATTACAATCTCCCACTATCTCTATGCATGAAAAGGAAGTTCATGATGTTATTTATGTTGATATTGAGTCCAAAGCAGCCAAAGAATGACAATGACGTGTACTTGTCTTCCTTAATCGATGATCTTGAGATATTATGGGACGTAGGCATTAAAGCAAACTACTCATACAAGAAAGAATCGTTCACCCTAAAGGCTATCTTGTTGTGGACAATAAGCGACTTCGTTGCATACAATAATTTGTCTAGATGTACTGTGAAGGGATACAATGCTTGTCCTATTTGTAGTGATCAAATATGTCATATATGACTTAAACATGTTATGAAAATGGCATTCCTTGGCCATAGAAGATGGTTGCATAGAGACCATTCATATTGCTTTAAGAAGGGAGAATTTCATGGTAGTGTAAAGACAAGGACACCTCCAAAGATGTTGATAGGATGACAAGTATTGGGGTAGGTTGAAAACATTAGTGTCTTGTGGGGAAAGAAGAAATCATGTAAATGTGTAGGTGAAAGTATTATAGAAGTTGTTGGAAAAAGAAATCAATATTCTTTCAACTTGCATATTGGAAATCACTTTCTCTATGCCATGTGCTTGATGTCATACACATTGAGAAGAATGTGTGTGAAAGCTTGACCCATACTTCACTTAATATCCCATGAAAAACAAATGATGGACTTGCAACTTGAATGGATCTTATGAAGATGGGTTTGAAGAGGAGGTTGCATCCATAGGATAGGAGCAGTCGAGGAACATACCTACCTATGGAAAATGATACGTTTGATAGAGAGAAGAGGAAAATAGTGTGTAAAACCTTGTTCGAGCTTAAAGTCCCAAACGACTACTTTTCAAACTTTAAAAACATTGTCTCCATGGAAAAGCTGAAATTGTTGGGGATGAAGTCCCATGATTTCCATGCATTGAAGCAATAACTCCTACCTGTAGCAATACATTTAATGTTATCAGACAAAGTTAGGGAGCTATTACAAATTTATGCTACTTCTTTAATGCTTTGTTCAAGAAGGTAGTGGATGTTTCAAAATTATAAGAAATTCAAGGTCATTTAATGACAACTTTTATGTGAACTTGAGACAATCTTTCAACCATCCTTCTTTGACATCATGGTACACATAACAATGCAACTCATTAATAAGGTAAGATTCTATGGGCCAGTTTACTTGCAATGGATGTACCAATTTGAGAGGTACATGAAAATTTTAAAAGGCCATGTACGTAATCATAATTAGCCAAAGGCGTGTATAGCCGAATGTTATATTGCAAAGGAAGTAGTGAAGTTTTGCGTAGTGTACTTATCAGGAGTGGATGCAATTAGAATCCCTAGAAATAAATAATCAGTTGTATTTCATGATCCCAAGGTTGACGACCCACTAACAAGTGATTATGTATCGACCATTGACTATAAAGAATAGGACCAGGTGCATCTTTATGTGTTGCGAATTATTGATGAGCTCCAACCATACATTGAGTAAGTTAATCATGCACTTAGGTGAAAATTATTTATTGATGGTTATATTTTCTTTGATCACTCTATTAATTTGTGTGTTTGTGCGTATAGTGAGCACGTGGATGTCTTCAAGGCAAAGAATCCAAGTTATGCAAAAAAACATAAGTGGCTACAATTTGAGCATTGTCACACTTTCATTACTTGGCTTTGTTAGAAGGTAAAATGAAAGAATTCACACTTAATTAATAAACTACATTCTGTATATATGTGTATATATAATATTACTTAATTGCACTAATCATATATCTTGCTTAATATGTGTATACACATATTCATGATCAGCAAGTAGCAGCAGTAGTTTATCCGAATCCTTGGGTTGAATGGCGATGGGACCATAACCAAAAGTAATAAAATATGCTAAATATTCCATCAATGGTTATAGCTTTTACACAAAATATAGTCATAATTTAAGAGTGCAATAGAATGGTGGGGTTAGCTTAGCTATTAATGATACTTTCTTTTCTAGTTGAAAGAGTAACAAGCCAATAGTGGCAGATGATATTTATTACGGGATTGTAAGAGAGATATGGGCCTTGGGTTATACTTTCAGAACTATGATTGTGTTTAAGTGTGATTGTGTGGAACACAAGAAAGAAAACATCAAAACTGATGCCCGTGGGTTGGCATTGGTTGACCTCAACAAGATCGATTATAAAAATGATCAATTTATTTTGGCATCTCAAGCCAAACAAGTATTTTACATGCAAGACAGATGTGATAAGAGATGATCAACTATTTTATCATCTTGTCCGAGGGATTTTTATAATGAAGACAATTTAGGAGATACTGAAATAGATTACCCTTGTATTACCAAAAAAATCCCATTAATTGAAGTAGTACTTGGTAAGAATGAGGATTATGTGTGTGATAATGGTGAGGAGTGTGCTTGGGTTTGATAACTAGAGTTGGAGTATATGGATTGTATTAATGAGCTGTGATATAATTTCATATTTATAATTAGCTCTTTTATCATGAGCTATATGGATTGATAACTGAGCTATATGTGACTACCATATACATATACATATACATATATATCATAAAAATATGATAAATGAGGAGTTATTCTAAAAAATACCTTGATTTCCTTGTTCATGTGTTTTGTGTGTGTGTGTGTGTGTGTGTGTACAAAGAATGCATGAATCAATGTTGACTACCATAAAAAATCAATTTCATTGTGTATAAATTGTATTAGATATTGTAAAGTACTAATATAAAATATACATAATTTGAATTGAAAAAATGTTTATAAAGTCTTTTAGTGCAAAAGACTTTAAAAGTCTATACTTTTAAAGTCATTTAATGCAATCGACTTTAAAAGCCTATTACTTTTGAAGTCGTTTAGTACTAAACAACTCTAAAAGTCTATACTTTTAAAGTCGTTTGCACTAAAATACTTCAAAATTTTTACTCTGAGCATCAACCAAATCCCAACTGTGAATTGTAACTATATTCACATATTTGCAGTCCCTATTAATTTTTGAGTGTTAGTAATTACTATATCTTTGTTTGTCTCATGTATATACATATATATATATATTGTATATGCATGTTTGAAAATTACAACGATGCAAAAATTGTGGAAACAGTACTAGTGATGCTTAATCGATGATATGCCTGATCAAATATTTTTGATCTAGTAATGAAACATATCAGATAATTTTCATGGTCTCCATATCATAGTTAAAATAATAACCTTGAATGGTAAGAAAAGTATAGATATGATCACCAAGAATGATTAAGCAAATTTACATTAATCATTATGTGAAATCTTTGATTTTTAAATAACAATTTACAAAAAATTTGAATTATGTAAAATTGGACTAAAAAGAGAATAATTTTGAAATTCTCAATTTTTGGAGTTTTAGAAATGAAAATTTTATAGACACCAAATCAAATGTTAAAACCTCAATATTGGGATTGTACGTAGAAAAATAATTCCAATGACAATAAGTTTATTAAAATCAGAATTCAAATGAATAAGTTCTAATTTTTCTTGAAAACGCA
Source organism: Warburgia ugandensis (assembly GCA_035236585.1). NCBI lineage: Eukaryota > Viridiplantae > Streptophyta > Magnoliopsida > Canellales > Canellaceae > Warburgia > Warburgia ugandensis. Next base: position 61,285,194 of record CP141137.1, read on the forward strand.
ATTTGGTAATTTCACACAGTGGGCCCCACTTGCAAAATTTTGAGATTTGAGCAACATTCATCTATTGTTTTTACTGTTATTAACTATATATAATGTACAAAATAGTAAAAATATATTATAATTTTCAAGTTTAAAATTTTTTAAATTAAATTATTAAATAACTAAAGGAGGAGACCATTTAGATAATGTCACCCCCTCCTACTTAAGTCATTAGTTGACAAAAAGAGAATAGCCCAAGGTCTCTTCTCAAAAACCTAATAGGAGGAAACCTTAGCAGAGCTGACTTAAGAGAAGAACAGAGAGAGAAGAGAGGGAATAGGAAGAGAAAGGAGGAGGAAGAAGAAGGGGGAGAAGGAGAAGGAGAAGGAGAGGAAGAGAGAAGGAAGAAGAAGGGGGAGAAGGAGAGGAAGAGAGGAGGAGAAAGTAGGGAGAATCTAGGCTGTTGATCATGTTCCATGCCAACGATGCCCAAACCCGCAAGAGAGAAAAGTCGATGGTGAGAGAAGAAGGGGGAGAAGAAAGAAGAGAAGAAAAGGAGGAAGAATAAGAAGGGGGAGAAGGAGAGGAAGATAGGAGGAGAAAGAAGGGGATCTAGGCCATTGCCAATGCCCAAACTGGCCCAACGTTGAGAGAAGAAGGGGGAGAAGCAAGAGGAGAAGAAGAAGGGGGAGAAGGAGAGGAAGTGAAAGGAGGAGAGAAAGGGGGTTTGCGGCTGTAGGAATTTGCAAGCCATTGCCAGAGAAGACGACATCTTAAATCAATGATTTGAGCCAATCAAAATCTTTTGTGCACAAGCACGAACCAAAGCCCTAAGTTTGTTGGGTAATTGATGTTTTTTTTGCCAGTCTACCGAAGAAGGGACCAATGCTTAAATTGACTCAGAGATCAATGTCAAAAAACAACGATCAATCCTACCCATCTGTTGAAGAAAGTCGTTTGAAGATCCCTAAGTTGAGGTAGAATCCATGGAACCCATATGATAAATTGATTTCTTGTATTTGATCTAAGCTAGGAACTTAACTTTAACTAAGTTTAATGTGATACTTAAAGTTCTTATTAACATGTGAAACTTGGTTACTAAATTATGATACTTTGTATTGATCAAAGAAAAAATTTGAATGGCTAAACCTGTGCTTGAAAATGTTAATGTTGCACTAGCTGTAAGACCCAAACAAGAGAGTGTGGACTGCTCTTTTGGACTAGAACTTATACATACACCTAGTTGATGTTGAAGCACTTAGAACATGATTTACTCTTTGACTCTACAGATGTGAGAAGAGTTTGTATATCTGACATTTATAACATTTAAAGAGTCTGAATAGAAGAGAACATCACTAGTTATATTAGTAATAAGATGAAAGTTGGTAGCATAACTATAAAGTCTTCAAACTATAAGGAAGACCTAGGTAAATGGATAGATTGTACTATGCCTTTAATTTTGAACCCCTTGAGTGAGATGGACAATTGTCCTTTAATTTTTATATTGTTTATATGTGAACTCAAATACATTGTTCGTTATCTCATATCAATTCTTAAGGACAAAATGTTTTTGTACAATTGATCAATTCTATCCCATTCTATGACCATGAGAGGTCTTTTTCCCTCTTCAATAAATTGAACTCTCTCTCTCTCTCCCCCCCCCCTCTCTTTATATATATATATATATAATACATTCTTTGGCACAACAAAGTGAGGCATCAATGCTTATATTCGCAAATGAGAAAGTCCCAAAGATCCTTTTATGATAACTAGATGAGGACTTGCATAGATGGAGATAACAAACATAAGCATACATGGGATGATTAAAGAATGCATCAAATGTTAAGAAACTAAGAGAATTAAGCATAATTTATATAGCCAAGAATATTTAAAGTAAGTCATTCAAAGAACAAGATCACATACATTCACATCAACATAATAAATAAAACAAAAGGTAGTGACTAATCTAGGAAAATGAAACATTCAAATGAAGATTGAAAATATGCTCTACAAATGAATTACATGATATATAAGAACATATGAAACATGAAAGAGAGTAAAGATATGATCTTTGGCTATGCATGGAAATGAAAATTAAAGCAAGATAAGAATGATTAAGCTATATTAGAGGCAAAAAATGGTAGAAACTTTTCTGTAGAATTTTAAAGGGCTAGAAACATGAAAATAGAACTAAGAATGCAAACAATAACTTGAATCAGAAACATGCTCTAGACCAAAACTTAGAAATAGATTTAAGCTAGACATGTGTTAATCATAAGCAAAGAACTAAGTCAATACATGCAAATGGATAAAAAAATGTTCATTGAATATGAATTAGTCATGGAATGAAACAAATATGATGGAAACATGAGAATGCTTTTACGAAAAACTAGCTGTTACATGGAATGATAAGAGATGATATATTAGGAACATGAAACTCAATAAGAATTTAAGTGCAATGAATGGTGGATTTGAAAACTTAATTACAACTACTAGAAACTTGATAATTGAAAATTGATGACTAAGGATTTGAAACATGCAAGCAAATGAAATATCCCTTTTAACTATTCTAAGTAGCATTATAAGAAGCTTAAGAAGAGAGAGAGAGAGAGAGAGAGAGAGAGAGAGAGAGAGAGAGAGAGAGAGAGAGAGAGAGAGAGAGAGAGAGAGAGAGAGAGAGAGAGAGAGAGAGAGAGAGAGAGAGAGAGAGAGAATCTTGTTAGTTTGTTTTCAAAAGAAGATGTTTCTAATCAAATGTGATAGAAACAAAAAATTTCTTCCTTCACTTTATCTAAATGAAAGGAAAACTTGTGAAAAGTAGTTTGTCTTCTAGTTTAGGTAAATTCATTATATGCAATATGCTGGACCCTTCTCTTAAAAGCTTTTTACTCTTAAAATACCTCTTTAAAAGAAAAGACCATGAGAATGGGTCTCTTTAGTGCCCTGCTCTTAGAAAATGTAAATTCAAGTAAATGGAGCTCTAGAAGATCTACTTAGAAAGTTAATATTTTCCATTAGAAAATCAACCCAGAAATTCCACTAGGAAGGAATTCTGATTAGAAATTCTATTTTCTCTTTAAATAAAAGAAAAAAAGGATGAAAAATAGAGTAAAAAGAGGTTTTCTCTTCTAGGAGAGAGCATTGAATTCCCTAGGATAGAAATTTCAATATCATCTATAGAATTCAATTTTTATGCCTAATCTAATTTTTGAATTACTATTATTGCTTTAGAAATACCTCTATAAATTTTACTAGCATCTCACCAAAATTAAGATCCTCATCCTTAATCCACATAGGATTTTCTACTATATTCCCTTATTTCTATCCTCCAAATGAGTAACTGAATTTCACCTAGCCATGTTTAAGAACAAAAGATGGGTGTGTGAATGATGCTTGTATAAATGGTACATAAACAATGGCTCTTTTACGTTGTGCTTTGAAATTCAGAATTACTTTAAATTTATCATTTTCTATTATACTTGCATTGCATTTGAACTCCTTTAAAGTTTTAATTGCATGTTTTAATTGTATTGTTAGTTTGTATTTAGAGGTTGCCCTTCATTGATAGGTTTAATTGTATGCTATGTTAGGTTTCATTGCTTAAAGTTGTTGCATCTTCAAAATAGTACTTTAGTTAGTTTCTAGGTTTAGTTTTTGATAAGTTTAATTTTAGAAATATCTATAGTAAGCAGGTTTATATTTTCATGATTGTTTTATATGATTTTCTTTCGATTTGTTTCCCACATATGTCATGTTGGTTTGTTTTATTTAAATGAATTGCATGACCTTTTTTTATGTCATTATTCTAATATCATTGTGTTTTTCTTTGTAGTAATGATGGAATAAGAAGAACATCAAAATGAAGAATATGACCAAAATGAAGAGCACAAATAAGAGGCCAACATGAGCACTACTCAAAAGAGAAAGGGTAGACGGCGAACAACAATGGAAAAGGTTATCAAGAGAGTCTAAGGGAATTAAACAAATTGTCCAATACAATAGCAAGGGCAAGAGATAAGTGAGAGTGCAGCCTCTTATATTACTTTCCTCTCCTCAACAGCAAGAAGCATGGTTCCTATGAAATTTGTGGACTAAAGACTTATGCCATACTCGACAAAAGATTCAATATGGGAAATGGTGAAGGTAGGTAAACATTAATAATATGTATTATATATTTATAACATACCTTAATTTCAAATATAGTAATTTGCTGTGTACTTTGCTGACTTCCTTTAACATGCTTGATCAGAAGAAGATGCATGCTTTATAAGGAGCTAGTGAGCAATGGGGAAAATATAAGAACTACCTTATTTGCAATTACATAGCTTCATATGTCAATGAACCATCGAGGCTGTACATAGTGCCTACCATTTACTTCGATGTCATTAACCAAGATGGGTGAAATGCATTTGTGCAGAACTACATGTTTGTTAAACTTGAGGTATATATGCGTAGAAACAATGTTTTATTTAATTAATTACATGTAACATCTGATTATTACACTTAATTATATATGAACAAATGTGTAGGCAAAGAGTACAAGAGGAAGAAAGGTGCATGAAACTAATATGCAACACTACATGTCTAGGTTGGGCTATGCTTGTTTAGAAGAAGGCAAAGTAAGCATCTGTGATAATTTATCCCTTTCAAATTATTGCTATTATATTTGTATACATTTTTTTCTCTAACTATAGTGTCTTGCTTGAAATAAAAGAAAGCTAAGACTACGGAACCCATTGATTGCTCCATCCTTTGGAACATGACACATTTGGTAGGCCGTACTAGCAACAAGTTCTTAGATGAAAGTATTGCACAAATTGCTTCTAGCATTGTAAGTGGTTCCACTTATCTATAAATTTTATACAATTAATTAGATGACATGATCATGTCTTTTTAATTAATTTTTGTAGGACATTCTTATCTAAGAAAGCACAACTACATGCTGCCAATGAGGACATCTTGTATAGAGCTATCTACAATAAGGACTACCCTAATCGAGTTAGGGGCATGGGGCGTGGTATTATTCCATCTAAATTCTTTGGCAAAGGATGTGTACCTACATCAAGATGAGAATGCCTATAATGAGTTGGTTGAGAAAATAAAAACGGATATATTTAGTTAGTTGCGTGAAGGAGGTTTGATGATAATTTCTCCATCCGTTGCACATAATTCTAGCAAGGACCCTATACCTCCATCAAATGTGAGCTGTAATTCTCCAACTGAAGAAGATCATGAAGGACATTCGATGACCCTCAAATACGAAATTCTAGCCGAGGAGATATATATGTAGGAAAACTAGAAATTTTTAGTGTCCTTATATAATAATTCTCCATCTCAACCTCTTTATTGCATATCTAATTTGCAGGTGGGTCAATGCTTGTTGGCCCTAGATTTTTGTCAAAACATCATGGTAGTTGGTTCATACTATGAACATGAATAAACTATTTTGCAAGGAATTAGTATGCCACCATATACTAAGCGAGTGTTCATTACCATGGCTTTGAATACTAATGCCTTCTTACATTCCCTTTAGAAATGGAAAATATAATAACCATTAGGTAGGCAATTGTATATCACATCACTTTCCGAGAAGCACTTGTAATGACCCCGAATTTTTGTAACTTATTAAGGCAAATTAACAAAGTTTGAATTTTTAGAAATTCTGGGCTAGAATATTAGGTTATTAAAAATTCTCTTTTTATAGACATTATATTATGAATTAAAACATAGAAATTATGGATGTACTTGGAAAACTGATCGAAACAACATTAAGCACGTTCAATTCTGAGTTAAAATGAAAATTTCTTAATTTTTCCATTTGGGGGTAAAATGGTAATTTTATCCATATCCCATATCCAAGAAATAAGACCTCAATATTCATGAAATACTTAGAAATACAATTCCAACGCTACTAAGTATGCTCGATTCCGAGTTTGGACAAATATTGCCTATTATTCTCCAATTTTGGAGTTAAAAGGGCAAAAAGGTCTTTTTACATAAAAAGTGGGGCCCACAAAGTGGGCCAACGTTCTAGAAGCACCAATAATTGCTCAGTGCATTATTGCTGGTAGTGGAGATTGTAGTGGAAAATGGGATGGGAATGGACAATGCATTAGTAATTAAAAATTCTAAAGTAATAAAATATCTTATCAAAAGAAATGATAAAAAATTCAAATTTGGCTATAAATATGTTCCAAAAATTTTCATAACCTTAACCACAAAATTTCCAAATCTTCCCTGGAGTTTCAGCTCCAAATTCTCATTTATCCCTCCCCAATCTCTATTTTTCTTATTTCTCTCTCCTCTTTCTAAGTGGAACAAGAGACCTAAATTCAATTAGGCACTCCGTTCCAGATAGAATTTGATAAATTTCACGGTCCATAACATCCTATACTACAATATATGCAAAAACCCCAAATCAATTTCAAGATCCAATGGTTCTAACAATAGAAATCACAAAAACAGGGACAATCGGGCTATATTATGATCAACTGATAATTCTCTCAAATTGGGCATCAAATATACATTTTTTCTCCAATCAGGTAGGTGTAACTACTTCCTATATAAAATTATTATGGTTTAGTGTAATTTTTATTTTTCTATAATTTAATTTGAATGAAAAATTGTAAAAATAAAGTAAATACCAGAGCCTTCAATTCATAGTGATAGAGAGCTCAAATGGAAATTCTGAGCCTTCCAATCGATCCAGAAGGGTCCAAACCCCTAGGGTACAATTTTCAAGAAAATCTAATAAGGTTTGGACCCTCAATTGAGAGAGATTAGTTCTGCTGGGCCCAGATCAAATCTAAACCCTAGGAACGGCTGTAAACTTTAATTTAAGATTGTGAAGTCATATGAACTCTAAATTGAGATCAGAAAGAAGCTATGAAAAGCTTGTAATGTCCAGTTTCTAATGAAGTCATAATATGTTTAAAAATTATTCCTGATTTATTTTGTATTTTGGAAATAAGTGTCTAATTTCTAAGATCTTCAAGATCTGAGGTGATTAGATCTTGGAAATTTATTTTAATGATGATATAATACTGTAATAAAGTAATATCTATGGTTAATTTGGACAGATATGGGATAAATTAGGGGATCTACCCTTTATGATAGAAAAACCCTAAAAATACAAAGGGACCCACTTGATCAATGAGATCAAGTATGACTAGATCATTGGGATGGATTAAATGGATGATATTATGATGGAATCTAGTTAGATCATGGATGAAATGTGACAAAATCAAGTGGATATGATTTTTAGATCTTAATGGATTAAAAGCCTTAAAGGTAATTAAAACCCTTGATCTAAAGGAAAACACCTAAGATCTAATGGTTGGATCATATTTAAAGGTTTATAATAATCTTAATATAATTATTTTAATTATATTTTATTAGATATAAAAGTGTAAATGTGATTTATGTTCTAAGTTAGAAAGCATAATAGTGTAATCTTTAAATTTTAGTATAATATGCTCTAAATGAGTAATTTGTTAGTAGATTTGATTATCTTAGGATCATGTTAGTGTAAATTAGGATTTAAACATGATTTCATTATTATAGAAGATGTGTTTCATAACTTAGGATCAAGTTAGTTTTATTTCACTAGCTTAAGTTACATTCATAGGAAGAATGTAGTATATAGTTGTTAAACTTATATTTGATTTATGCTTTCAAGTTGATGATTTACTTATTGTCAAATTTTATTCAATTTTTAAGTAGTTGTTAAGATATAGTGAGCATAAATCACCAAAAATATAAATTAATGAAATATAGAGATTCATGGACAACTAAGATGAATGAATGATTTTGACTTAATAAGGGCTATAGTTAATAGGACAATATAAGGAATGATTTATCATTTCCTTGGCCCAAAGTAGGAAAATAATGAACATCCATGGATGACATTGTGCATATCCATGGAAATTAATTAAAATCAATTAGAGAAGGGACTTAAGGTAAAGAGCTCATAGGAACCTTGTCAAAGGTTGAGCTAATAGCACTCCAATGGACTCTGAACATTGTGGTTATACGGGGTATACAAGAGCCAAGTGCTTTTCCCTCACCTCCCATTGATGTAAGAGAGGTCTAAACGCCTCCTTACATGAGAGTTGTATTAACTACTTTTTGAGCAGACTTTAACTGGTAAGTATTAGTCATCCTGAAATAAGGAGGAGTTGTCTAGTAATAGGAAGAAATAAATTATCTTCAACCAAGTAAGACACTAACTGGTTGAATAATAATAAGAATATAAAAAGATAGCAAATTATCTAACCCTAATAAAAATAGTAAGTAAGATAAGGATGATCAAACAAGATGAGATCTTGTATGATAAAAAACAATAAGGAAAAAGAAACATCAATGTAAATTAGATTGTTATGTATGATATAGATAGTATTTGTATAGATGATATTAAACCCATGGATATATGATATTCAAGGAAGAAAGATATAGATCATCCTACATAAGGATGATCAAAAGACCATGTAGTATGTACCCTTGATTCGAAAATGACATTATACATATGATTTGACATATATATGTTGATCGAGACTATGGCAGATTTTAAGGAGTAAGAATACCTTATTGAGGTAGGTGGATTATTAAGAATGCCTTTACATGAAGATACATATCTAATACATGATCTTATGTGTTGAAGTATTTACATATATGATACCAATATATTAAGGTAAATACCTCAAATTGAAATATGATCCAACCAAATGATGAGAAAAATAAGTATTAAATGGTCAAGTTGAGAATTGAGAACAACCCTAAGTGAATAGGAAAGTAGAAAATATTCCAGCCCTAGATAAACAGACAGACAATCTGATATGTATAAGTATTATTTTACATACAAGCTTGGAGGCTTGTGGTTTTATTTTAAACAAGCATAGGCCTGGGGATGCTATGCTAGGAGAGTTAAGAGGGTTTGGCCACCCACTCTCTAAAACTTGATGATATATTGAATACGAAGCCTAAGAAAGGCTAAAAGTTGGGTGGGGCGTTTATAGGAAGGCCACCACTGTGACAGCCATGGTCCTACCATATGGACATGGATATTGTAATTTCCACTGAGAATGGTATAAGTGGATTATTGAACAGTTATCCGGGTGCGCTATACGGATCAGACTGTAAGCATAGTAGTCCTTGATTATTTTGCATTATGATGCATATGAAATTGGCATAGTGAAATGCCTTAAGGGATGGCATGATGAAATGCCAGATAATTGCAAATTACCAATATTTTTCCCAAGAAGGGAAAATCCCAGTATAGTAACTGGTTGAGATACAAATCTCCTATAATAAAAGGAGTTGATCAGTTTTGTATGTAAATGATTATTGATTATTTTTACAATTTTAACGTATTTGTCCTTATATACTATGTATGTATAAAGGTGAACACAAATGACAAGGAAATGAGATGTTCATATCAATAATAGTGTTCTATGAATGTGTTTATGATAGAATGAATTATGGGATAAGTAAATATTGAGATTTTACTATCAATAACTTACATTCTTATCCCCTACCAAGCATAGCTTGCTGAGATATTGTAAATGTTCGAATGTTTATAATATCTCAGATACAGAGAAGGAGACTTAGGAGCTCAAGAATTGAAGAATTATTCAAGAATAAGTAATCAGTGTATATCCCTTGAAACATTGTATTGAGAGCATGTATTGTATTTAGAACTTTGTAATTTGAATTGTGTATTTGGACAAGTATTGTAAGGATACAATGGGTTGTGTACTGTGAACCACTGGAAGAATCCTGAAAGTTTAATAAAATCATATTCCTTCAATGGAATTTTATTTTGTACACAAATTGTACTTATGCTATGTATGAAGTGGTGACTTGGGTTTTCAAAACAAGTTTTAAAATAAAAGAATTTCCGCTGCTTTGTTTTGCAAAAATTTTTACTGAGGGGACGCCCTTGCCTTTGAAAAATATATTATAAAATGTGTTTCAAAAACCTGGGTCGTCACAGCACTAGTCATTCTCATAGAGTCCACAATATGTATCTTATGATACTATCTTCCTCATCAATATATTTTAGCTAAAGACCTCATTTTAATTGTTTATTAACTTTATACGGTTAATCAGCAACAACATGTGGCATCAAGGTTAGTCTCCTTTGCATTGTTGTTGCACCAATGGAACGGGTACTTGTATATATCTTTGTTATTTTTTCATCATAAATTAGGTCCTTTTATAGATTAATATTATTTAGCTCAAAATTTTTTATGTCTTTTACAGTAGCCATCTAAAAAGCAAGTGAAAGTCTCACCTAACATGCCTTGATTGCAAAGCTTAATCGATGGTTTCATCATTGACGATATGACAATCAACCCCATACAAATCAAGGAGGGAGTGCTTATCGAGAATGTTGTTGCAGTGCCACTTATGGAAGATAACCTATTACGAGTTTGTCTATATGATCAACTTGAGCACCCTCACATTGTCTCCTACATGGGGTATATACACATACTTGCTTATAAAATATTTGACATTATATGTTATATTTTCATGGTATAGGTAATAATTATTTCTTTTATGCAGCTTCTTAAATGATGCAATTAGCCTTTTTGAGGGTGAGGGTATATTATAATAACCCTCAGTTTTGAGTTCTTTTTCATACAATATATTATATTTTAAGTGAGATGAAAATTAGGAATTAAATTCAGTAAAATTGAGTTCTATGAAAGTGATCCCTTGCAAAACTGATAATTGGACTTGGAATTATAAAAAATGGAAAGTACACATTGATAAGATTCCAATGACACAAAGAACATTGAAATCAAAGTTTGGATGGAGGAGATATGATGATTAAAATATGGAGGGCATTTTTGAGAAAAAAATAATAATATATTATTGAAGGAGAGGAGCCAATTTGATATCAACATCCCCTCCCACTTAAACCAAATGAACAGATCATTTGGTCTATTCTCAGCGAGAGAGAGAGAGAGAGAGAGAGAGAGAGAGAGAGAGAGAGAGAGAGAGAAGGAAGGAGAGGAGAAGAGGAAGAAAGGATAAGGAAGAAGGAGAAAGCCAAGTTGCTAAAGGAGACTGGCACACTAGTGTAATATCCTCAATTTAAGCTTAAATTAGTAAATTATTAAAGAAATTAAATAATAATAAAAATTTCCATGGAAGTTGGTCCTAAAAACTTAAAAAAAATAGAAAGTACTCGTCGATAGCTTTCAAATGACATAAAGAATACGAAAAACGAAGCTCAAACGAAAAAGTTATGAGCCATTAAAGTTTAAGGGTAGTTTGGTAATTTGGTAGAGCAAAAAACACAGGGCCTAGATTGATATTGGCACCCCTGTCTACCTTACCTCTATCAGATCCGACGATTTTTCCAGAGAAATCATCGGAGAGAAGGAGTAATAAGGGAAGAGGTTCTTTCCTCATTTCCAAACGCAACTTCCTAATATAGTCTGCTCCTCAATCAACCTCTAATCTCTCATCATCGCACCATTGTTTCTCCTAAACCCTTGCCTCTATAAATCTGCATTTTTCAGGCGAGTAGGGCTCCGGCAAACATCAAGCGACACCCAGTGTTAGAGGTAAGCCATATACCTTCTCTTTTCATGTTACATGTGTAAGGAAATAGCAAGGGAAAACGCATGGAAATCAGGAAATCAAGGAAAAACAAAATTTTTCCTGGGAACCTTGTACACGCTACTGTTGGGGCATGATTTCATGGATGAAACCACATTTTTTTGCAAATCGGACCATCCACATAGTGTATGATAGCCCCCAAAATAAACTCTTTAAATTTGGGAGAGATCCAACGGCTGGTTTCTCTAAAAAAATGTGAAAAATAGTACCTATGGGGAAATTTAGGAATGTGGAGAAAATTACATAAAAACCATAGTTTTTGGAGAAATCAATGCAAAAGGATGATATAAATGGAAACTAGACAAAATTCTGAACGAAATGCCTCGAAAACCATGTGATTTGGACACCTGTAGACTTGCCAAGGAGGATCGGAACACAGTCGTCTTCTCCGGCCACGTCAAGGGCGTCAGCGGCCTGCGCTGATGCCAGGATGCACCCTAGGAATGCACGACGAAGACACATGACGGGCGCGCCGTGTCTATCGCACATGAGCTTCGACAGGCGCTGTCGCCAACATGCGGGATGCGTTGTGCGTCCTGGGGACGGTGACGCACATGCGGTGCATCATGGTGACAGAGACGCACGCGGTGTCTCCCTGAATGCACATCGCGCATGCGTGCGTCCTCGTGGTGCCCGAGTAAGCCAATATAAACTGGTATAAAAAGGGTGCCACTGGTGCAAACCACTTATAGTGGTTGGTCATGCCCCATTTTACGTATATATGCACTTAAAACATGATTTTTGGGAGCTATAGGAGTCCAAATCATGATCCGAAAGAGGCATTGTGACCGTATTGACAACATAGACCTAGTTTTAGCTTAAAAACTTATAAATGACCACTTTTAATTTAGAAATTTTTTAAAATAGTGATGTGACATGGACAGGTGCACTTGAACATACCAGTTAAGGGGATTTATTAGCAAGCTAAGTGATCTCACGTTGAGGTAGGTGACGACAATTAATGCTTTGTCTTGATTTTAAAACCATGCATAAACATAGCATCATGAGTGATTGTGTTTTAAATTGCATTATTAGCCGTTGATTTCATGAGACTTAGAGTACATTATGATTATTACAAATTGAAATCTTTTATTTAATAAGCTCATGAAAAATGTTTTTATGAGCATGATATTATTTATTTATGCTTAAATAGAGACTTATTTCTTATTATATATTTGAAATGCATGGTTTTGCATGGAAATAAAAATAGAGGCTTGTTAGTTGGTCCTTTTAGAGGCTAACCCCGGGATGAGGGGCGTGCCTTAGGGATTTCGAGCTACGAGTGCTCTTGGGTTTTGGCATACACATGATTTCTGTATTTCTATGTTTTATGATGGGTGCTTTCACCTAGTGGGCGTCATGCTAGGAGGGATAGGGTCGGTCACCCATCCTCCGAGATTGTGATGTGATGATATTGTGATGTGATGATATTGTGATAGACACCTGCACATAGATGGCATTCGGTAGGGGTTTGGTAACATGGATAGTCCACACTACCGATCTGGGCCTTTCCATGGGGACAGACGCTAAGTCTCCCGTTATGGTGTCGACGGAGAGCGGTGGTGGTTGAGACCCATGGAGGGTTGCCACTGCGGCATGACGACCCATATTCTTATTATGTGTGCGTGTATGATGAGCATGGTTATAAATGGTATGCCTGGGTGTGACGACACTCAGAGGTTGACTATGAGTACTCATGATCAGTGATATTAGTGCGATGTTGTGGGACTCATTACCTTGTGGTGCCCTTATTCTTATTGTATGCTCATTTACATTGATTCATGTCATGTTTTAACTCCGTGAAATGCATGTCTTAGTATGTGGGATAAATGGGCATTATGTTGGCATGACTTATAATACTTTTATCTTCATAGATGATGGACTTTTTATTTTATTAGTACTGTTATTCGTTTATTTTATTTTATTACATTAATTGTCTATGTACCTACACAAGCGATAGCTTGCTGAGGCATTGCTTTGTTTTGCAATGCCTTAGATCTCGAGCGTGATAACAGGAAAGGCAAGGCTGTTAAGAAATCGTGAGAGCTGCAGGAGATTCTTTTACCTAGAATTTTAGACAATGAAGTGAGTAAATAAACAGGACTACCATTTGAATTTAATTATGGACTGTATACTTTTATTTTATGGATCTGATTGAGACGTTTAGACATATGTTGGACATTTATATGGGATGTTATGATGCATAGACCCTTGGCCATATTATTATTGCATTTTGGATATTTATTGGTTTGAAAATAAAGGCGCTGATGCATTTTGACGTTGATCGAAATGTTTATTATTTCAGTTCTATTATCACGAAATTATACTTATGTTGTGAATGAAATTATGATGTTTTGGAAAAAGAAAATAACACCCTGAGGTTTTCAAGAAATGTTTTAGTAAACAAATTAATAAAAAAAAATTCTCATGGGATCCTAAATGCTATTATTATTATTAAAAAAATGTTAGAAAATCTCGGGGTGTTATAGCCGATGAAGGGGGAGAAAAATATTAAGGGTTTACCAAAGTTGCAGTTGTCGTCGGAGAAGAAGATGGCTTTGATTGACAATCCAAGCCTATCATTCCGCTCAAAGTAAGGAGACGAACAAAAACCCCATGGTTATTGGGGGATCCATGGTGATCGTGATTGTTGATCGGAGAGGAGACAATGAACGACAAACTTGGAGACCTTAATGATGAAAACAATGACCAATCCAACTCATCCAAGAGAAGAAAAAGCATGGAAATGCACCATAGAGGTAAGATCTATGATACCCAACTCTTAATTTGGAGTTCTAAGCTAAATAGGTACAATTTCATCCTAGATCTAGGTTTTAGGGATAATCCAACTTGATTTTCTAATCAGTGAGTAGAAATAGGAAAATACATATGTTATGTAGCTCAGATCTGATTGAGATTGTTGATCTAGGCTGGAAACTAATTGGATAATCTTAGTTGTCTGATCTATTCTTGTGTAAATAGTGCCTTGCAACATCTAATAGATGATCAGATGCTACCAATAAGCTTCCTATCCTTGAATTGATAGAATAAGTTAAAGTTTTATGATCTAGAGGTGAAACAGATCAAACGATCTAAGCCATCTGATCTATCACTATTTAAATAGTGACTTCTTAATGTCTGATAGATGATTAGACACCACGGATGAATTTCAGAATCCTAAATTAATTGGTACATGACAAAAATTGAAAGATCTAGTTGGAAATTGAGTGAATAATTTGAATCATCTGATTTAATAGTAAAGGAACAAGGACTTGGAAATGCCTGATCAGTGATCAAATGCCATCATTATGTACACTGACCTTTATTTAGTAAAGATACTTGCAGCTAATGGATAATTGATAGAGAATCCATGATGCAAAGAGTAAATCAACAGCCTAAATGGTCAAGATTGTGTGATTTTGGTAGTTGATTGGCAATTAATCATAAAAACCTAACGGTTCCATGATTAACAGATTATCTGGACCATCAAATTAGGGTTAGAATATATTTCTTTTGTAATTGTTAATATAACTTGACATTGATAAGGAATCTGGAATATCGATAGGTTGATCAATGAATTGATTGGAGGAAAATAACTAAATCATGAAGCACGATGAGGGAGGTAGGTAGTTTTAACATAGATATGCTTATGTGAAACATGGAGACTATTGATAACTACTATATCATGTTTGAATATGCTTAAGATTTGGGATTCTACTATTTCTAATTTATGTAGTTAGTATATTTGTATTTCATGTAACTTACTAATTTGGAATGCCATGTTATTTT
This sequence comes from Warburgia ugandensis, assembly GCA_035236585.1. Classification (NCBI taxonomy): domain Eukaryota; kingdom Viridiplantae; phylum Streptophyta; class Magnoliopsida; order Canellales; family Canellaceae; genus Warburgia; species Warburgia ugandensis. Next base: position 61,300,590 of record CP141137.1, read on the forward strand.
ACTATCAAAATGGAAGCTTATATATGAAAATATATTTGAAACTACATGGACTTCATAAATTATGAAATGACAAGGTATGCAAAATCCTTAAACTCGAACCCTTGTGAGGGTTGCTTTTACATGGCTACATTGTATCATGAGGTTTGAATTTGCATGATTTCATTAATGCATGGATTTTTATGATTTTATCAACTATATCGGCATGTGATGATGCCTACTATTATTATGTTATGATGGACATATTGGGGCCGGTGAATGCTGTGCTAGGAAGGTTGACTGATCATCCTCCTTTTGAAATTATATATGTGTTAGTACCTGGCTGAAAAAGGCCGAATTTAAGTTGATGACATCAAGGGCAGGTCATGGCTTACATACCGTGTTTCCCATGTGCACGATGTAGGCAGTCTATCCATGTTAGTAATGGTGTGATAGCCACAGACTTGATTGGCTCTTGTCCATCACACAGAGGGTCCATTATTTTGAGATGTGTATTTATAGTGTGATAGCACAAGTGTGTGGCACCCTGGTATTTTATGTTTATAATGAGTACTCATGACCAACTATAAGTGGGTGAATTACAAGTGCTTCTACACTTGCGAGACCTCGAAGATGTTTATATGGTATTATCTACATACATATACATATATATATATATACTTAATGGGATACATTAATTTTATTTAAGTATTTCATGGTTTAAATGCTTTTTATTTATTTATTTATTTTACTATAATTCACTATTCAATTTGGATGAGTATATTTATGAGATGATGCATGACATAAGTTATGTCGATCTTTTATATTTGTAAAATACCTTGTAAAGGTTACTATTATCTTTAAAACAATATGCATGGATATTGAAACTAATAATTTGAATTAGTTTGGCATGACATTGATTTGTAAAGCATGATTGAGATTTTAGAGTTTTATTATACTACTCATTATGCATCATATTTCACTCAACTACGTAAAATGTGATTATGTATCCTTTTTGGATTTGAAACTATACAAACTTTGTATTTTGGTGATGAAACTACCTACACAAGTGCAAGTTTGCTAAGACATTGTAAATTGTTTACAATGTCTACGGTTTGAAGAAATGAGATGCAGGAGCAAAATATTGTAATAGAGATCTAAAGAAAAGAGCATGTAAGGTATAATAAACAAGAATGTCGCTGATGATCTTGTAAATTGATGTAATGTTTACTTAATATGACTTTGCTTTATTTACATGCGGGCATGTAAATTGGAGTTATGGTGATGTGGCTATGACTAGAGTCGTCTTGGGGATGTTGGTTCAATTCCTAGCTTTTTGACACTACAAAAAATATTTATTTTTATTTGAATGTGAATAGACATTTGTGTGTAGATGTATTTTGGAGGAAGACAGAGTCTCCTTTGTTATTTTATATATATTGTGTTTATCAGGTTGTCACATTGCATGCGTGAAATATGCTAGGTCCAAAATATAAGGAAGACTTTGCTGGATTTTTAGTAGAAATGTGACATTCATTTCTCTAAAAATCCTCATTTAAAAAAAAATGACATTGGGGATTTTTTTAAAGTCTTCTCATGAAACTTGTTTTCCACTGTTTAATTTCTAAATAGTTTTTCAAACTTGGGACCCTACAATTGCAAAAGATTTTATGAAATAGTGTTAGAAAAACCTTGGATGTTAGATACATGTTACCAATTCCTTAACCTTGGCATCATTTGTGGAGCGGGGGAGCAATGACCTATAGAGAGGCATATTCATTATATTTTACCAGGCTTCTTCTATTGCCCTCAGGGACAAGGCTTAATGGTTCCTATAATAGATTTACAAATGAAGTGAATATGGATGTTATAGTAAATGCATGTGTTGTGGTTTCTTTTATAAAGTATTTTCAAGATAGTTGTGGATGCATAATGATGAATTTGGATGTTTTGTAGTCCATGTGGAAGTGAGTGTATTAGGTATTATATTGTAAGAAGTATCGGGCGTATCAAGAAAGATGTGGATGCATGTTTTAATGGATGTTTGTTTTTCATGTATATAAAGATTGTTAAAAGTATCAAGTGTATCAAGATAGATGTGGATATTGTAGCGGATGTTTATTATTCAATGTATACAAGTGGTAGTGCTCGGAATGTCAAAAATGAAAAAGAAAAAGAAAAAGATGACTTTTGAAGTTGTTTAGCCACAACCGACTTCAAAAGTCCAACACTTTTGAAGTCATTTAGGGTTAAACGTCTTCAAAAGTTACAGACTTTTGAACTCATTTAGGGTAAGTTGCTTCAAAAGTCATAAACATTGGAAGTTGTTTAAGGCTAAGCAACTTCAAAAGTCTTAAATTTTGAAGTCATTTAGGGCAAAGAGACTTCTAAGGTCCTTGATTTTTTGAATTCATTTACCTAAATGCCTTTAAAAGTTATTGACTTTCCATGTCAGCTCAATAGAAGCCATTTATTAAGCAACTTCTATCACCACTTCTAATCGACTTTAAATGCCCTTGTGTAGTAGTGAAGGTATGTATCTATAACCAATTATTCTAAGGAACCTTGTTGCCTCTCTTTAGATTGAATTGCAATTTGCATCTTTTCTGGTCTTCTTCCCAACTGAATTTGGCTAAAGTGGTAGTCCTTGGGCCAAGCGCACATACCAGGGATGGAAATGGAGAGGAAGTAATTGGGGAAGATGAGAGTTTTGCCATTTTTTTCTTTTTAAATCGTAAAGGTCAATCAAACTCTACATGTGTAGTCTAACTCAATGTCTCCCTAATTGTGGAACAATAATCTTAATATAGGATGAAATAAAAATGCATTGCTAAATTGGGTGTGCAATTGAATGAAATAATAGTCTAGGATAGATTTGTAAAAAAAAAAAAAAGTCCAGTGTTTTCATCGCGACCCCAAACCTTGAGGCCACTGTTTAACATAATTAAACATAGTGATTGGCCCAACCAAAGTGTACGTGGCTTTTTTTTTTATCACAACGAAAGTATTGGGAGAGTTGGATGCTCTAGTCCTATATAAGTGACAATTTAGATAATAGAATTTTAAGTTCTTAATTCCACCAAAATTTTGGACAGCCTCCTCTATTTTTTGAACATACGCATTTAACACATAAAATGCAATGCACCTGATAAACAGTATAAAAATTCTAAAATGTCTATGAGAGACTCAATTTTCACACAATTTACCATAGTACATTAATAAAACGCCTGCTTGCTAACTTGAAGTTTTACTTGAATCCCATACACACACCATCAACATAAAAATGTATAGAATGTTAGAAATATATGCATAAGTTACTCATCAAATCATACAGTATAGCTAATGTTTAGCACACCCATACATATACAACACATAATATGATAATATTAGATCCTCATGCTTCATTCATTTCTATCAAGAGCCTTCCCTTTATTAGCTTGATTGGTACCTAAATATATATATATATATATATATGAGCTGCAAAGCTCAGTAAGGAAAAAAAAATTAAACCATGCATATCCTACCATTGTTATTATGCTTAGCTCAACTCCTTATTCATGTCCTACCATAGGGCCTTCATTTCCATTCTTAACCAAAAATCAACAAAGTAACTTACAAGTATTATCAGAGATAACATACTGGTATCTGACTAGAAATGCAGTTTATTCCAAGCTCAAAAAGTAATATAATATCAACTCCCCATTCATGTCCAATCACAGGACATTCATTTTCATTTCAACATATAAGTAATGAAGTCATAAACATATCATATTATGTATAACATATGGGCATCTAACCAAAATTACAGTTTATTCCAAATTCAAACTGTAGGACCATAACCATAGCATTCAGATCAAACTGTATAGGAATATATTTCATTTAATTATTTTCTTAGCAATAATAAACAAGTATGACATCATCACATTGATCAAGTAGTCATCTCCCTCAAGGCTCACCATCTTGGGCAAACCACTATGAGTATCATACAAAAGGCAACAAGACCTTTAGGATTTGCCATCTTAGGTAGCTCCATCGTGATTTCAAAGAACCAAGCAGCTCTTTCCCTTAAGGTTTTTCATCTTGGGCATCTCTAATGTCAGGTTCCCTAAGGATTTACCATCTTGGGTGAGACTACCATAGTCACAATCAACTAGGCAACCCATTCCCTCAAGGTTTATCATCTTCAAATAATCAATGTCTAATAGCTCATCCCTTAAGATTTACCATCTTGGGTGGCTCCACCATGATCCCAAAATACTAGGTAGCCCTTCCCTTAGGTTTACCATCTTCAGAGGGTCAATATTTGATAGCTCAGCTCTCAGGGCTTATCATCTTGGGAAGGTCCACTGTGATTCCTAAAGAAGCAAGTAGCTTTTCCCTTAGGGTTTACCATCTAGGGAAGCTCAATAATTAACAATTCATTCATCAGGGTTTACCATCTTGAAAGGCATCATCATAGTCTACTGGGCAACCCTTAGCGCTTGCTATCTTAGGATCGATCATTTTATCACAATTAAGATCATCATACCATTTAAGCATGGTTAATCAGGATATCACTTGACAAATTCAACAAGTAATTGCAATTCATATTATCCATTCAATCAATATAATGATCTATATGTTCTACACATCCATAGTATTAGTTACAAAGTGAACATATAAACAAAGATTTATAGATAAAGAAGGGTTTAGGGTCCTTACTTTTGTTATAAGTACAACTCACAAATCAATTATCAATACCATCTAAATCATACTCAAGACCTAGATTGAGAATACAAGTTCTAAGAAAATTTCAAACCAAATCAGCTTAGTTGAAATTCTTATTGTGATTAGCATTTGTTGCTGCAGAATAAACCAATTTAAAAATGGGATAAGATGCTCGATAAGGCATAAGTTCTTGAGAAAATCCCATTCCCATTTCTTTTGTGAGGAAAAAACTCCACCACTTTTCCAATTCTAAACAGATAAAGAAGCCCACCAAGACTGCTTATTCCGCAAATTATTATAATTACTTCAAGATCTTTACTTCTAATGTCATTGATCTAACTTTTGATATCAATTGGCCTCTAATTAAAGGCCTAGAACTATGTGCATGCCTCTAGAAGTTTCAGTTCTCATCATTAAAGGTAAGTTATTCAACAATTTGGTGATTTTAACCATAACCATAGTCTGATCACCTTTCCTAACTATCAATCATCACCGATCAATTTTTGTACGGTCATATTAGACCTGGCATTAGCTAATCCATAATTGGTCTGTCATTTTTGTCATAATTCATTACTGATATATATTAGAGTCATAAATTACATGGATCTACCTTCTGATCACGTTTTCAAGAGTCATATTCGATGATCAAGGTTTTCCCTACACACTACAAAGTTTCTAATAAAAAATTCAATAATCAAATAGTCTTTGATCTTAGATTCATTGTCACAAATGAAAAGATTAGGCATGAATTATTCAAATCCCAAAATTTCACATTTTAGGGCCTCACTAGAAGAAGTCACCACCACCAGTTTGCTGGCGATGTGCACAGTACAAAATGTACACTAAATTGGGCATATATGTTCGAAATTTCATGAATTAAAGTTTTATCTAGTTTTTCTCTACAAATTCTATCAAAATCTTAGGTTTTTTGCTAGATTTTATCAAGGTTCGTAAAATTACCCTAACTATTGTTTTTCTCCTATTTCGGCATCGTTACTTAATGAATCTTCACGAAACTAAAGGGGTTTCACATATAATAACATGAGGAACAAGTTGAATAGTTTGGATTATTGATCCAATGTTGTTTCATGATTGTATTTTTCAACAGTCAGTTCCACCATTTCTATCACTGAAAAACCATGACAGTAACAGTAATAATAGTCTTAGGAGGAACTGGGAGGGAAAAGAGGGGGAAGGAAAAAGAATGAAAGAGAGAGGAGAGACATGGACGACCTACCTATCATCGGTCATCGTCCGATGATGGATCATTGACCGGGCAACTTTTTACACGATTCTCACCTAACTTGATGGAATTTGTACTATTATAGGTCATTGGTGTGTTTGTAGGTCACCATAGAAGTGGATCGGCTAGGTCTCTCTTTCTCTTTTTCTTTCCAATTGGTCAACAGCAATGGGGAAGAATGAGAAATGGGGGAAAGCCGTCGGGCAATGGCCTTTCCCTTGTTTTCTTCCTTGACATGTCGAAGTAGAGCTCCACATGGTGAGTCTGACACCCCTGTGGTGAGCCAATCCACGTGACTTGTTGGGTTACAATAGTTAAAGGGGACCTTCACTTTAATTGAATTTTTTATGGATTTTTGGGTCTCGGTCTCTATTTCATGCATTCTTAGTGTCATTGAAAAGCTCTCATAGCACATTCAAATTATCAACCTTTCATTATCAAATTTTAATATTTTTAATTTATTTTATAATCACTTGATTTATGATAATAATAATAAAAATTATTTTAAAGCCAAATTCCTTGAAATTTGCTATGCATCTATAATGAAATTTTAAGTCATTTCCTTCTTAACAAGATATACAGTTTAATAAGTTCTAAAGATTCAAAACTTATCCAAAACTACGCTTAATTTACTACTGAACTCATGCGGGGCCCACATGCTCAATCCCACCTTGGTTGTCCTGTTTCACCTAATTTGAGAAGATTAACAAGTTAATTCATCTTTAACCTAATTTTTGAAAATGGGTGTGACAATTTTTTTTCTTTAAAAACCAACAAAATTGTACCTTTGGTCATGGTTAATGAATGGATAAAAAGGGCAGCCCCGGTGCACGAAGCTCCCGCCTATGCGGGGTCCGGGGAAGGGGCGGGCCACAATGGCCTAAAGTAGGCAGCCTTACCTTGCATTTTTGCAAGAGGCTGATTCCACGCCTTGAACCCGTGACCTCAAGGTCACATGACGACAACTTTTACCGTTGCGCCAAGGCTCCCCTTCTATGGTTAATGAATGGATAAGAAGACAAAATAAACATAGGTAAACATTAATTCAAGGAAGAAAATAACCTAAAATGGGTTAATATATAACTTGCTATATGATCATACTCCATGGCAGCATATACTCCACATTATGTTTAGAAACCAATCAATTGCCTGTCCATATCGTTCTTCCACCCCTCTAATCCAAAATCAGCACCATTTCGGAAAAAAAACAGAGAAGTTTCGCAAAAGATTTTCCAGGACTTCAACAAGTGATCATTTGCGGATTCATCCAATTACCATGGTTGAAATTTACTATGTCATCTCTCTCTCTCTCTCTCTCTCTCTCTCTCTCTCTCTCTCTCTCTCTCTCTCTCTCTCTCTCTCTCTCTCTCTCTCTCTCTCTCTCTCTTCTTTTTCTTTGTTTTCTTTGTCACTGTCAACTGAGAAAGCCGCGGAAGCAGTTTTACAATGTCGTTGTTTGAGAAAACGGGCTTTATCTTGGAGTTTCGTTCTGACGTAGAAGGTTATGGTTCATTTTTCTTTCTGGAAAAGGAACCTAGGCCTTGAAAGTCCTGGATGTCATTGTAAAGAGAATCACTAAGACTTCAAAATTGAAAAGCAGGACATTTAAGTGAGGGTCTAGCAGTGTACATGGAGCCCACATCTTCAATGATACGCCAAACCATTGGTTTGTACGCTAAGATTCCTAGAGACGGGCCATTCATTAGTTTCACTTGTTTCATGGTTCTAAACTTTTGACCTATGGTGGCTTTGCTGATGAGTGGAGATCATGTTTTTCCATTTTGTAAAAATTCTATAAATTAACTGGAAGTCAGAGGCCCCATCCGAATCTTCAGAGAGGGTTGAAGTTTTGACGCATGAATAATGGGGGTGCCTATGTTAATGGTGTCGATTATCAAACACGCAGATTCCACTTTTGGCTTCTGCCCTATCCCATACCAGCGATAAGTTAGCGGCAGTGAATGAGATAAGAAGAGGTATTTTATATCACTTCCCCTGATGGATTCTTAATGACTTTATCCTCCCACTAAGGCATACAAGATTTAGCCAATAAAAAAGATGACGGCATGCTGAAACAAATCTTGTGACGTAAACAGAGATGACACAAAATTCATAAAGCTGTGGGCGTGGTAGCAAAACTCAAAATGCAGACTCTATGTAGACTTTGGCAAAAAGACAATTTGAATACCAAATATAACGAGTTTGTAATATGTTACAAAAGAAATGATACAGCATCATGATTAAAACTTTTCGCACTAGTTTACGCATCACACGTCGAATGGCTGGACTAGCCTAAACTTGGAATAGGTGAGGTTTGTTAGATGGATGTTGATAGGTAAGCAACTAGAAATGTGATCTAGATGCAAATCAAAAGAAGAAGGTACAATTTGTAGGGTACCACCTCATTAATTGTGCCACATATAATTTAGAAACTCAAAATGCAACTTGACTCAAAAGCAAGGTGAGTCAAGTTAACCCAAAACCAAGTAGGGGTTGACTCGGAAAAACTCAACCTGTAACAACCACTAAATTCGTTTAAGGTGAGAAAAATTTTCAGAACTTTGATTGCTTTATGGCCCTCAGTTGATTCGTGAGTTCATTACAGATATTAGTGCTGTTCACAACTTCCTATGTTTAAAAACTAGCCAGTTAAGTACATGTACGCTTTAGCTTTGCGGTGACCCAACTAGTTACCCGATACGCTCCCGGTTTGAGTAAACTATAAAGGGCAGAAGTAGGAGACATTTGGAACAGTTTTCCGTATCTCCTTGTAAGTACTGTTGTACCTTAAATATTCAGCAGACGGTAAAGGAACTGGAACTGGAACTCCAGTTGATACAAGTGAGAAGGCAATTGGAGCAACCACACAGGGACAGACAGGGTGTTGTTGTGCCACGATCAAGGGCCGAGAAGATTTCTAATATTCCATCTGCGTTTCGACGTGTAATGGGTGACTTACTGATAGTGCTAGGGCCACCCAATATTTCTGATATTTTTCCTTTTCTACTCTCCTACTTTGGTCTATTAAGGGCCTCATGTTGTGGTTTGATCATATGGTGGGTGCTAAGCTAATGGAGACCCCAGTGGTAACAAACACAAAATTTTCAAAAGGTAGCATCTTTCTTGTAGTCAATCAACACGCTAAGTAATATAGTGGGGGTGATCAACACTTGAAAAGTAGTATAGTGGGGGACAACTATAATCAATTGCACTTCATCAAATATTTTAAAAGGAATACTAAATAGACACTTCATATGAGAGCAATTTGGGTACCACTTTCTAGAGCCCAATGATCTGCCTCATGCATGTGATTGCTCCAGCCTTGGCTGTCTAATAGATCAAAAGGCATTCGAAGGCTTCTAGCATTTAAAAAGTTGTAAAACTAAAGGGACGGATTAGAAACTTTGACAATCAATGGTAATGTTATAATCATCCAATCAACAATGCTGATAGATCTATTAAACATCTAAAACAGGAGCAATCACATGAATGAGCTAGATCATGCAAAAATGGGATCCAGGAAAAGTTATATCCAATGACGCTCATATATAGCGGCTATTTAGCATCCCTCAATTTTAATATTTATCTTTATGTTGCGCCTCCTATATTGACTACATCCATTTACACCGCAGCTGATGTGCGCCTGCGAACTATAAATAAGTGCACATCCATCTGCACTTGCAGAAGTTGCACTAGCAGTGGTGTTCAAAGAATTGCAGCTGTGTTGCTTCCATTTCTACCGGAGAAAAACAAAAATGCTGGTAGAAGGAATGGAGAAAGATGCAGTACTCATGTTCACTATTGCGACCCTTACGATTTCTTGGTTAGCATGGGCGATCAAGAAGTCACGAATCAGCACATCATCACCCTTGCCGCCTGGTCCACGAGGCTTGCCGTTGGTTGGTAACATTCCATTCATGGAACCAGCTCTACATCGTTACTTCACCAAATTATCGGAGAATTATGGCCCAATTTTCAAGCTCTGGCTCGGCAACAAGCTCTTTGTCGTATTGGGTTCCCCGGCCATGGCTAAGGAGGTCCTCAAGGACCATGACACAACCTTTGCTAACCATGATAAGATGGCTGCTGCATTAGTTGCTACGTATGGCGGATCAGATATTGTTTGGAGCCCATATGGCCAAAATTGGCGGATGCTGCGAAGAGTATGTATCCAAGAACTTCTCAATGCCGGGAGTCTGGATGCTACCAGTATCCTCAGAAGACAGCAAGTCCACCAAACACTCAGTGAGTTATATGCTAAAATCAATACCCCAGTTGATGTTGGTGAGAAGTTAACTCAGACAATCTTCAACAGCATGACCAGTACCCTGTGGGGTAGCACACTCAAGAGGGGATCAGACACTGGTGTAGCAGCAGAGTTTCGACAGGTTATGGGTGAAATCGGGAAGCTTCTAGGGCAACCCAACATCTCTGATCTTTTTCCTTTTCTAGCTAGGTTCGACATTATGGGCGTAGAGAGAAAGATGAATCGTGTTGTCTCATGGTTTGATCAGATATTTCAGACTATCCTGGATCAACGTCTGAAAATGTATAGTGAGTTGGGGGAGAAGAAAGAACATCAAACAGGAAGCCAGGATTTTCTTGATATTCTGTTGAAGATTAAGGAGCACGCAGATCCTAGGACGCCTTTGTCCATGACCCACGTCAAGGCTCTGTTAATGGTAAATCTCTATTTCTACAAATTAAACTAGAGTTACTAAAGAGAACTACGAAACTAATGTGTTATTTTTCTGTTTTCGGTGCAGGACCTGGTGTCTGGGGGAGTAGAAACAAGCTCGACCACATTAGAGTGGACCATGGCTGAGATGTTGCTAAAGCCTGAGACAATTAAAAAAGCACAAGAAGAATTAGATGCAGTTGTGGGGATGGATAATGTCATACAAGAGCATCATCTGAGCCAATTGCACTATTTAGATGCAGTGGTGAAGGAAACTCTTCGATTGCATCCACCAAATGGATTCTTAATCCCTCATACTCCTAGTGAGACTTGTGTAGTGGGTGGCTACACCATACCGAAAGATGCAGGAGTCTTTGTTAATTTATGGGCCATACAGAGGGACCCATCTCTTTGGGTGAATCCATTAGAGTTTGATCCAGATAGGTTCTTGATTAGTGGAAACAAATGGGATTACAGAGGCAATGACTTTCGTTATTTTCCATTTGGATCTGGGAGGAGAATCTGTCCAGGTATCTCTTTGGCTGAAAGATCTCTGATTTATGTGCTCGGTTCACTCTTGCATGCCTTCAATTGGCGATTACCGGAGGGGACGACGCTGGACCTTTCCGACCAGTTCCGTGGAGTTATAAAGATAGCAAACCCGGTCATTGCAATCCCCACTTCACGATTATCCCAACCGGATAGCTACTCTCTGGTTTGAGTCGAAGTGTTATCATCGACTAGTTTCTCACTCTCAAATAATGTCAATGTCCTGATGCATATTAATGACTTGTAATTCATGTCCTTCTCGTGCGAATGCATTGTGGATGTGGTTAATTATTTTCATATTAAAGTATAACAAAGAAAGTGTTTTGCTTGTAACTATAAAAGAAAACTTTTCTTTTTAACTTTTTGGTACAGTGAATAATTAAGAATCAAACTATCTACTAATCTATTATTTTAATTCTTAAATTTACTTGAAAACTCCCTAACAAGAAAAAGTGTCACCTCAAACCTTCAACTGAGAGAGGCAGATTGTTGTTTGGAGGGATGGATAGCACTACATGGCCTAAATTGACCAATATAGGTTAGTGTTAGGGGCAGGAAAATTTTGGACTGAATAATACTAAGGTAAAAAAATGGTGGCCCAATATTGGTTACGGTCCGGGCTGGCCAAGAATCTACCCTGACCCACTTATTGTCATTCCTAAGCAGCATTTTCTACTATCTCTTACATGAATTATTGATAATAATAATGAAAAATTAGAAACTTGTGATAAATTACATTAATGGGTTAGGATGAGATATAAGTATTGTATATAAGTATTGTACATAGTTCCGATCCAGCCAATAAAATCAAATTTTGGTGGGTTTTCTATCTAGTATACGCTATCAAAATTTTGCAATTATTTAATGCTGGATGTGCAGGTGGGCCTCTTAGGCCCTCCAAATCGTATTGACTCAAAAGAGGCGTTAAATGCAGGAATTTTTTTTTACCAAAACAGTATTTGGGGCAGAATTTGTGACCCAAAGTTGGTTAAGGTTGCCTGTGTTAGAAGCAGGATAAAAGTATTAGGGTCAGGGACAAGATTCGCCAACCCTGCTCTGTTGCCATCCCTAATTGTCTGTGACTAATTGTGCTAGATGGCTTTTGGCCTACAATAGAAAAATCTTAGTACCACCTACCCTTAAATCAACAAAAAAGAAACAAGCAAAGATGCATACACAACCTGTGTTTCGTATTTTTGTAGAGAAGGAAGCACGCTATAACAAAGAACTGGAACAGATGCGATCGGTAATCAAATGGTTAGGATCGTATCTCTTGTTCCATTTTGCAATTTCACATTGATCGTTGATTTTCTGAGCCACATCTACAATGTGGCTTCCATAACTAATGTAAAATGTACTTGGATCCTACTGAACGGACGCACTCATGCTGCATGAGCAAAATCCAAGTCGCTAGTCTGCTTTGCCATATCTGACATAGACATTGCTCCAAAAATGTTGCATGACCTTAACCAAATTACCAGGCGTTTCCTTTCATCGAATGCAGAAATTTATTCACTAGATCGAGGAGATGTACCCAATTTCCCCAAAGAGGCCCGACAGGAAGACAAAGGCAGTAATCTTCACCAATTAGACAGCTAAGGTCATTCTAAAAGAAGCTTTTAAATAGTTGTCTAAGGTTAATAGCAGCGGTACTCCAGTACTGTACTTGGACTTTCCTCGTTGGTTCTGATTAAACTGAACTGAAAACTGTATCACCTAAATTTTTTACAGACTACAGTTAGTCAACAGGAAAAGAATAGAAGTGGGACAGAAAGAAGAGATGAATGGTCAAAAATTTTCACTTCAAATAAAAATACATATTTGTATAATGCATAGATGAAAGCAATCAAACAAAATTAAACTAACACAACAAATATTAAAAATAATTAAACTAAATTTTTTTGAAATTATAAATTACCATTTGTTTCCATCTTTGAGAACTATGGGATGAAGAAAGATGTTTTTGCCATCAACATGTTGGTGAGGAAGAATAGAACTAGAAATCATTGGCATATTTTTGCTCTTCTTGTAAAAATGCCATTACATTTTAGCATTTTTGCAAGAAGTCCAAGAATTTTTTAGTTTTGTATTTCGTCATTAAGTTTTTGTGAGCTTTACAAAATTGTCCCTCTGCTAATTTTTTGTTCTCCTTTTCTGTTAGTTTTTTGAAATTCCGAATTCAAGTTCCATATTTTAGAACAGTAAGGCATGATTTTGTTGCAGACATTGGCCACTAATTTCAATGACTTTACAATGAATTTTTTTAATAAAACTTGGTATCTAACATAATTAAATGACAAGAAATTTAATGCTATGGTTACATTTCAACAAACAAAAAAAAACCAATAGTGATATATTCAATTGTAAACATGCTATGTTTACTAACCTGTGCAACAATACTTGTTAAGCTTCTTCAATGAAATCAACAGTTAGACTTCAATTTCTCACTGATAACTGACACAAAACTCTTCCTAACACATTAGAATATAATCAATGCTTTCGATGAATCAAAAACACAATAAATTAAAGAAAAATTTAAGTTCAAAATATAAGCAAACTCTGTTACTGTTCACGCAAAGAACAAAAAGCAGCCGATTTTAAGCTCTTCGTTTGATACCTTTTGTAATAAAAATTGGAAATCTAATACTTGGGTCTTTTTCTTCTCAATGCATTATATCTAGCACGATCGATTTCAGAGATTTTTATTGATTAAAAAGGCAAAAAATTGCGTCCATAGTCCTCTTATTCACCATCGTCTGTGGAGAGAAGGGTAAATTTGTAAAACTCACTGAGTCGCTGAGAAAGTTGACAATCTTTCTGAAAACTCGCAATCCGACTCACCCATCCACTAAGTCAAAATTATAATAACATCGTATGAGTTTTTTGAACCATCCGAACCACGTTTCCTACCGATCCAGTCAGGGTCGGCCGACTCCTGAGTTTGGATCATCTGGCTTTTAAACTATGATCTAAAAAAGATGTGTTACTGACCATTGAATGTCGATAACAAAGGTAAGGTCCATTGTGTAAAAGTTAGCAGCCTCACGGTAAGTTACCGAGAGGAGCCCTGCTGAGCATTCTCAGTTTCTCACCATCAATGACATCAATCCAATGACGCAACAAAGATGATGCAATGTTGCAGAAAAAGTTCATAAAGCAGTGGCATTCCAACAATGCCATAACCATAGTAGTGTTGGAATAATTCAAACTTTTCGATGTCGTGATTTATTCCTAAATAATTTGTGTAAAAGTTAGCAGCCTCACGGTAAGTTACCATGAGAGGAGCCCTGCTGAGCATTCTCAGTTTCTCACCATCAATGACATCAATCCAATGACGCAACAAAGATGATGCAATGTTGCAGAAAAAGTTCATAAAGCAGTGGCATTACACCAACGCCATAACCATAGTAGTGTTGGAATAATTCAAACTTTTTGATGTCGTGATTTATTCCTAAATAATTTATGTAAGAGTTAGCAGCCTCACTGTAAGTTACCATGAGAGGAGCCCTGCTAAGCATTCTCAGTTTCTCACCATCAATGACATCAATCCAATGACGTAACAAAGATGATTAAATATTGCAGAAAAAGTTCATAAAGCAGTGGCATTACACCAACGCCATAACCATAGGAGTGTTGGAATAATTCAAACTTTTTGATGTCGTGATTTATTCCTAAATAATTCAAAAGTTCTCGGATTTGTCAAAGATACGGTGAAAATTTGCCAACTAAACGCAGATTCTCTAAAGGAAATTTTCATGAACGATTTGTCAAATTCTAAAATATTATTTGTACATCCAGCTATAAATTCGAGTTAAAAGTATGATCCTCATTATCATGTTTTCTTTCCCGAATATTTTTCCTAATGCTCCTCAAAATTTCCAAATATTCCCGGTGCGGACTTGTTCTCGAATACGAACTTTGTCACAATGGCCAAAACTTTATTTTCATAGATAAAGCAACTGCAAAGTGAAGTGATTATCAGGTAAGTAATGCTCAAGTAGATGCCCCGTTTTATTTTGTGCATGGTGATTTTTGATGGAATATCTAAGCCGTTCATCTTACTGACATACCAAAGAATGGTAACGCACACGAACTCGCTATTTGAGTGATCAAAACTAATTATTTTGGGCTTTGTAAAAGAAAAAAAAGAAATCAGTGATTGTGAATTTTAACTCAATGAAACGTAGGCTAAATTTGATATGTCACATATGTGAGCCGTTCCAAACATGAGAAAAGATGATATTCTAGGGAACAAAAATCAATAATGCATGACAATCATAACTTTTCAATTTCTGGCTGGTAAGTTGACATTTTAGAACATAAAGAAAAGACTTCGAAGCCAAAATGCCCCCGAATTATTTACAATGTTTCAGAAGAAAAAAAAAAACCCCAAAAAATTTTAATTGTACAATGTACCTTCTAAATAAATCAGAAACAGGTCAATTTGGTACATTTAAGTTACTGTGAACTTCCATTAAAAATAGCTTGCGTGGGTGTAAAGTTTGAAAATTTATGATAAAATTTAGAACGTGATGACGGATTTCTAAATTGGGTGGTAGAGTTTTTTTAATTTGACTTTTGATGCGGTAGATTTTTAGGACTTTCTTTTCAAAATTTATGTGTAGAATTTACGTGTGCAATTAGAACTAGTTCAAAAGAATCGTTCTTTTCTTTATTCCGATTTCCGATTCTCATAGTAAATTTTGAAGGAAGATGAATTTTTGTGTGCCCCGATACTTTTCCCAACGAATGATGCCAATTGTCGGGGACCAACGTCATTGAAAAATAAGGTGCGTGCATAATGGATAGCCATTACATAGAATGCTAGGAACCAATGGAAAGATATTATTACCTCTTTTATCTTTCTTCTTTATACTCTTCTCTATCCTTACAATCAAGGGATTAGAACTGTCACGAGGAAATTTACAAGAACGACCCAGTTGTTTAAATCAAACCATTGAATACCCAATTATTTCTTATATGATATATGCCACAATTTCATCTTTATAATGGTTTAGGAAACAAAATCCTTGTTATGATATATGCTAGACATTATTGTGTTATAGACTACCATTAGTGTTTAGATATATCTTGTATATATATTTATATATGTTTAGCCGTTTAGCTTACGATCGTCTAGATATATTGGTAACCTTTTAGTTGGCCAATGCTACTAGACACCCAACAGGAATGGCTAATTCTAATGAGATTTTTCCTTGACGAGTGCATGACTTGGGATGATTTGAGGATAATTGTATGAATCTTGGTCTTCATGTAATCAGTGTCCATGCGAGGCCATAGTTTTAAATTAGCATTCATCATTATAGGCATTTCTCAAGTTTCTCTCAAAATGAAAAATTAGATCCTCGATTTAGGGGCTAGTTCGGACATTCTATTTAAAAAGTTGCTAAGGTATTGTCATTTGGTAACTTGCTTGAAGGGTCCCACTAATTGATGATTTGACTAGTTCATCGGATTGCTCCTACTTCTAATGTTTAGTAGCTTAAAAAAGTGCATTGATTAGTTGGTTCTATGAAAAGCAATATTTTTGCTTATATAAAATGCATGGCTTATAAAGGAATTCAGCCATAAGAATTCCATCTTGTGAATTCCCCCTGAATTCTATGCCATCCAAATTATGTTCAAATTCCATTTTTAATTTCAAATTTCAAATTCTATAACTCTACACCCAATTTGCACGGCTTGTTTTGTTGAGGCAGCAAGGTCTAGGTCATTTTGTTGACATGGAGTGTCATATCAGACTTTTTCAATCATTTCTTCCTTTCTCTCTACAACCAAGTAGCAGTGAACCTGTTGATTGACTATTGCATCTATGATTGAAGAGGCACCAATTAATGAATTTTAATTTTAGAAATTATAACCATTAAAACAATTTGATGATATTTCGAAGGTCATTATTGTTGCTTATATATTTGCAACCAAATCAAATTTAGGGATGAAAGAGTTTTAGTTTCTTGGGAGAGTAGAGGAGAAATGATTTTGAAGAAAGGTAGTTGCATATATAGATTTGAAGATTTGGTAAAATCATTTGTCACTACCAATCAGACTCGTAACTAGCTTAAAGAAGGCAACAACTTTTACTAGAAGAAGAAGACCATGCAGAGGAAGAAGCCACTGAACATAAGTTCTAGTATCTTTCTCTCAAGCTATGCAAATGAAGAGCAAGGTGGACAAGCAAAAAGAGAAGGATGCAAATGACGACCTGGGTTTTTGTAATACATTTTTCAAAGATAGAGCACCCTTAGTAAAAAAAATTCGCATAAAAAAAAAGTTGAAATTTTTTGCTTTAAAACTTGTTTTGAAAAACCCAAGTCATCACCTCATATATAACATAAGTAGAATTTTATACAAGATAAAATTTCATTGAAGGAATATTCTTTTTTATTAAATTCCAGAATCCATCTAGTGGTTCATAGTACAGTCTGGTATTAGTACAATATTTGTCTAAATTACATAATCCAAATTTCAATCCTCACCATACATTAAAAACTCTCAATACAATACAATGCTCTCAAATAAAAATGCATGTCTTTAAAGAAGATACTCTAATTGATTATTCTTCCAAATCTTCTTAAGTCTTCTACAGTCTTGAGCTCCTAACCTTCATTCTCTATATCTGAGGTATGTAAACATTAAAATATTTACAATACCTCAGCAAGTTATACTTAGTAGGAGATATAAAAATATACTACTTCACTAAAATAATAATACATACCTCAGTCATTATTCCATTATGGTTACCAACTCATGAGTTATCTCAACATAGAGTATATGCGTTATTTATGTAGTATAGGATAAATTAGCTAAAATACTGAAGATTGATCAAAACATGTTCCTTCCCCTGGCTATACTTCCACTTAAGAATTCAATATTCAGCCAATCCTCATATGGGGATTTTCCTTTCAGGAACTCATGTAGTGGCATCTCATCATGCCATGACATTACACTATGCCTATCATATGTGCATCATAATGCAAAATATATTAGGACTACTATGCCACAGTCTCAATTCGTACATCGTCCGGGTAATTGTATATTCCTCCACTGATACCAACTATGGAAATAACAAATTCATGTCCTCATAGGGTGGACCATGGCTGTCACAGTGGCAACCTTCTCATTATTGACCCACCCAACATTTAGCTTCTCTTTGGGCATGGTATCCATCATATAAGTTTCAGGAAGCGAGTGGCCAAACTCTCATAACTTCCCTAGCATAGCATCCCCAATCCTAGCACTGTGTAAAACAAAATCACAAGCCACTATATTTGTATATAAAATACATTGTACATATTAGACGATGTGTATGTTTAACTAAGACTGGAATGTTTTCTATGCCCTATTCTTAAGGTTTCGATAGCCTTCACATCTCATTACCTTCACCTCATTTAATTTGATCATTAGATTGGATCAATTGAATTAGATTATGAGGTTGGATCACTTAGTTAGATCATATGGTTGGATCACTTAGTTAGATTATATGGTTGGATCACTTAGTTGGATCAGATGATTGGATCATTATCGTGCTACAGTACCAAGTATACTTATATCATGAAGGTCTATAATTATAGACAAAAGATCATGTATGTATACACATGAATCCTTAATACATTATTGTACATCCATCATGGTCTGAATTCATACATCTGTCAAACTATACGTATAAAGTTATTTCTCTATACAAGTATGTATTCCTATAAGGGATGCCTTAATTTTTTCCTTGAATCATGTTTGATCAAGGGTTTGGGTTCTCTATCTACATTTTTCTACATACATAATTTCTACATATACATAATACAATACAACATTAATATTCTTATTGTTTTTGACCATTCAAGATCCTCTAGATTTTGTCTAATCGTCCTTATCTTGATTACAATTTTTATTAGGATTAATTGATTTACTAACCTTTTATGCTCTTATTATTATTACTCAACCAGTTAATGTTTTACTGGTTTAGGGTAACTTATTTCAACTTAAGTCTAGACAGCTCTTCTTATGCCAAATTGGCTAAGAGTTACTAGTTGAATGGTTGAATACGAAGTTGTTACTTCAATCATCATGTAAGGAGGCATTTAGACTTCACAAACGTCAACGAGCATGGCTCTATTAGAGAACCCCCTTAACCATCATGTTCATCATCCGCTAGGGTAACCTTAACTCAACCTTTCATAAGGTTCCTATGAGCATGTTAACCCTAAGTACTCTTTCTAATTAATTTTAATTAAACCCATAAATATTAAAATGTCATTCATGGGGTTTCATTATTCTCCTAATTTGGACTAAGGAATTTATATTCCTTATATTATCCTATTAACTATGGCCCTTACTATCATTAAGTCCATGTCATACATTCCATGTAATTGTCTTCGACGCTAATTTCATTTAATTACATTTTCAATGTAATTTTCATTACATAAGCATTAAAGCATAAATAAATAAATAAATAAATCTACAATTTAATCTACTAAACAATAAAAGACAATGATAATAGCATTCAATAATTTAAATGAAAATCTAATATGCCATAACTATCCATCATGATCCAACGGTCTTAACTGATTCTTATTCATTTTTCATCTCTTTTAGAGTTTAGATCTTGATCTTTCATTTTCCTTTAGATCTAACACATCTTCTTAATGTGATTTCATTATTAGATCATTGATGCATCTCATCAAATGATTTGATCCTTCTTGATCCAACCGATCAAGAAGATCTTAAGTCCTTTTATCTAATTTAAGGGGCATAAATCTTGATCTATCCCAAATCATCATCATCCAGTCTATAAATCCACATGATATTGGCTTCATATCTTTATCAAAATACATCCATTCTATCCAATCATCCTTGATCAACTTGATCAAGGAGATTTCTATTCATTTTTATGGTTTTTACTATTAAGGCTAGATATTTTAATTAGTCATAGATCAGTCACTTATAATCATTGATTCCATACCTCACAGTCACAAGATCATCAATGGATCATAATTATATAGTTTGAACATTCCAAATTTCACTAATCATAAGAATTAGTAACACTTTTCTTTATTAACAGAATTTTACTTGCATCAAAATATAAATTTTCTAAGTTCAGTAGGTTTTACTCATCACAAGGAATCCATCCCAACTTTTCGATCTCAATTTGGCGCTAAATTGAGATCAAAATTGGGATTTTAAGGTTTCAGCTTGTTTTAAGAGCTAAATCTTGATCTTATTATTTTTGTTGATTTACTTGACTTAGAAGCCTATAAATTTTACTGTGATTATGATTCTTAAGGTTTTGCGACCCTCTAAACACATCCATCGGTTCAGATTTCTATTTTGGGATCATCTTGATCATGATCTAATACTGTTACCACGAATTTTTGTGATTATAACCAATAAATACAATTTACAACATTGCATGAGTTTAGTGCCTAAGGAAAATAATAAGGAATATACAAAAGCTTTCTGATCTAAAATTAGAGCTCTATGGGGCTCTTAATTGAAGATCTAAGTTTTCAGTTTAAAATTGGATGGCTTAGATCATCTTAATTGAAAATGATAAAACGAACGGTCAGCCCATTCTTGTTACCTGGGATTACCCGTCACCAAGTACAGGTGAATGGTGATAGGTGAGACGATCCAAATATGCACCGTCGGATCGCCCATCCGTCGTCTCACCCATCATCAGATCTCCTTCATTCGTCATGATCAAAAGCCTAGATTTCATCTCCTAGGATTTATGGGCCCCAAGAATCCATCCAATAGCTCAGAAGTTGCATCTTGAGCTATGGATGGATAAGATCTCGACCCTTCATGCTGGATCCATCGTTCCTGACGAATCAATAGCCCGGGAGATCTCCAGGTGGCCAGAAAACACCAAAGAGATGCCAGAATTGAAAGTGGAGATTGAGGGTGGCCTACCTGTGCTAGTCCGATGAAGAGAGGGTCATCGAAGGAGGAGAAATTATGCTGAAGAAGATGAATAACACTGGATATAGCCCTAGACGCGAATAATGCTTACAGTTGTTGATTTCTCCTTTGCCGTTGTTGGAGAAGGTGGAGGACTATGGGGCTTTTGAAGAACATCCTGTGCAGAAGACATCCAATGGTGCAAGATCATTGTTTACTGGCTAGATTGGCTGGAATAGCTTGAAGAATCTATCGGAGATGATAACTAGTACTGGATTGGTTTTTGTTTTGAATTTTTCAACGATCCATGAAGTGGATCATCATGGAACCAAAGGGCTTTTCTATATGACCGTGACCGACCGAATCTAGTGGTGGAGATTGAATTTTAATGGCTCACATGTGATGACTAATTCAAATAGGGTTTCCAGGCAGAAACCCTGGCTCATCGGGGACGACGTGTTCTTGGACGCACCTGGCATCTCCAATGAGTCTGGAGTGCCGGGTGCATCTGCAAATGCTCTTACATGGAATAAGAGAGAAGGAGATAGGGGAGGTTTCTAGAGCTGATATTTTGGTACATTGTAGGGAACCTCGTGAAGAACATTAGGAGAAATTTTGGGAATTTTATGAGCTATTTATAGAGGTGTTTTGAATTTTTCATGATTACTTGTAATTATCATCTTAATTTCTTTTCATTATTAAATTGTTTAGGATTCCCACAACCACCTCCTGCTCCAAGTGGTTTGACTCATGATGGCTTATTTTCTGACCGTTGGATCCCTTTGTGGGTCCATTGTGGGCCCCATGGATGTGTGAAAAGACCATTTTGCCCTTTTATGGAGAAAAATCTATTTTATTCTCTCGGGCTCGAAATTGAGCGTACTTAGTGGCGTTGGATTCGTATTTCTGAGTACATTCCAAATTTTGATGTCTTAGATATCGATTATTTGTAAAATTACCATTTTATCCTTTTATTCTTAAAAATAGAGAAAAATAAGAATTTTTCATTCGAATTCAGAATTTGTCGTGCTTATGGTCATTCTTAAGGGTTCGTCGAGTATGTTTTCAATTATACATGTCTTATACCTTAAGTCAACTTCTATGAGAAGTGCATTTTTAGTAACCCTAATATTCCAGCCTGAATTTCCTTGAAATTTTCAATTTTATTATTTATTCAATTTTCTTATAAAAGTTAGGGGTGTTACATGTCTAACTGCTCTCTCAGTCTAATTAGTCTGCTACTAGCTTCAATACTATATTGACATTTAAGAAATTTAGTTGAACCTCATTTTGGAACATTCTCTATTAACTTTTTATTTTTTGTTTAAACATTTTTATTTATATTTGGGTTTAAATAATTACATAAATAACTCTATTCCTTTTCATATTTTTCATTTGCATAACATACAATACTTTTATTTGGTAAAAATTTTGAATGCTTTCATCATCATCATCATTAAGACCTTATCCCAATTAGGGGTCGGCCACATGAATCTTATTCCTCCATTCCACTCTATTAAATACCATGGTTTCATTTAGTCCCAAAGTTTTTAAGTCTTTCCTCACCACTTCTATGCACGTTCTTTTGGGCCTTCCCCTTGCCCCTTTAGAAACTTTAACTTGTATTGCCTCACTCCTTCTAACTGGTGCCATTGTTGGTCTTCTTTGAACATGTCCAAACCATCTAAGTCTAATCTCCCTCATCTTGTCACTTATTGGGGCTATCCCTAAATTTCCTCTAATATTTTCATTTTTAATTCTATCCTTTCTTGTCTTACCACTCATCCATCTCAACATACTCATTTCTGAGACACTCATCCTATGAACATGATGTTCCTTAACTTTCCAACACTCTGATCCATAGAGCATGGCCGGCCTTATAGTCATCCTATAGAATTTTTCCTTTAGTTTGAGTGGCACCCGCCGATCACATAAAACACCTGATGCACATCTCCATTTGTTCCAACACGCTTGGATTCTCTAGGTAACCTCCCTCTCATTCTCTTCCCTCTCATGGATCACTGATCCTAAGTATCGAAAGTGGTCTCTCATGGGGACGTCTTGGTTATCAATCTTGACTATTATTCCACTCCTACTCTCCTTGCTAAAATTACATTCTATATATTCTGTCTTAGTTCGGCTAATTTTAAATTCTTCCGATTTTAATGCTTCTCTCCATAACTCTATCTTTATGTTTACACCCTCCCTTGTCTCATCAAGTAGGACTATATCATCTGCAAACAGCTTGCACCAGGGAATCTCCTCATATAGATATTTTGTTAACTCATCCATAACTAATGTGGTACATCAGTTTGATCCCTCGATAATTAGTGCAGCTCTGAATGTCTCCTTTATTCTTATAGATTGCTACAATAGAGCTTTTCCTCCACTCATCAAGCATTTTCTTTCATTTTATGATCTTGTTAAACAACTTGGTCAACCAAACTATCCCAATATCTCTCATATGCTTCCAAACCTCTATTGGTATACCATCAGGCCCCATGGCCTTTCCTGATTTCATCTTTCTCAGGGGCCTCTTTTACTTCAAGTATTCTAATCTTATATTCATATCTATAATCTCCAATGTTATTTAGATTTATAGTATTTTCAATCCTTATATTCTTAGGGCCATTGTCATTTAACAACTTTTGAAAGTATATTTCCCACCCTTGTTTGATCTCATCATCTTTGACTAATACCCTTTGATCGTCGCTTCTAATGCACCTAACATGCTCTAAGTCCTTACCCTTATGTTCTCTTACTTTTGCAAGTTTAAACATATCTTTCTTACCTTCTCTTGTTCCTAATCTATTATAGAGCTCATCATATGCTTTACGTTTAGCCTCACTTACTATTCTCTTAGCAACTTTTTTAGCATTCTTATATTGTTCATAGTTTTCATTATTTCTAATCTTCTGCCATGCTTTAAAACCCATTCATTTTTCTTTAATAGCTTTTTATACTGTTTCATTCCACCACCATGTTTCCTTTGTTAATAGCTTTTTACCTTTAGATACTCCTAAGACATCTTTTGCCACTTTCTTAATGGACATAGCCATATTAGTCCACATGGTATTTACTTCTGTTTCATAGTTCCAATTTCCTTCTACCATCAACTTATTTTTGAATGAGGTTATTTTCTCTCCTTTTAAGTTCTACCACTTAGTTTTTGGATGTGTATTAAGTTCAGTTCTTTTACTCCATCTTTTGATATGAATATCCATAACCATTAACCTATGTTGTGAGGTTAAACTCTCACCGGGTATCACCTTATAATCCTTATATATAGATTGTTCATTATTCCTAAGTAGAAAAAAGTTTATTTGGATTTTATGAAGTCCACTTTTAAAGGTTATTAAGTGTTCATCCCTCTTCTTAAAGAGTGTATTTGCAATGGATAGGTTATATGACAAAGAAAAATTGAAGATATTCTCCCCCATCTCGTTTCGTTCACCTATACCATACCTTCCATGTATGCTATCATATCCTTCCTTATCTTTTCCTACATGACCATTTAAGTCTGCTCCTATAAATATCCCCTTAGTGTTGGGAATTTCTTGCATGACTCCCTCCATATCTTCCCAAAACTGTCTCTTAATTATATCATGTAACCCTACTTGTGGTGCATATGCACTTATAATATTTATAATCTGCTCTCATAGAATCATTTTTATTATTATAATTCTATCACTGAGTCTTTTAACGTCCACAACTTTATCCTTTAATTCCTTATCTAATATTATTCCTACGTCATTTATATTATTTTCCTTTCCTATGTGCCATAATTTATACCCATCTATTTCTCTAGCTTTAGCCCCTTTCTACTTGGTTTCTTGGATATAAGCGATGTTGACTCTCCTACGTTTCATCGTGTTTACTAACTCCAAACTCTTACCGGTCAGTGTCCCTATATTCCATGTAGCGACGTGAATCTCATGTTTCAGAGATACCCTATTTACTATCACCTTTTGTGACCTCCATGATATGAACCCATGTCCACTTTTCACTGCACCTGGGTTCTGATGCAGCGCGTCGCTTCCGAGGGGATGCTCTAGCAGCCCTTGCCCATTTTTCACTACACCCAGGATCCGATGTAGCGCGTCGTTTCTGGGAGAACGCCCTAGCAACCCTTGCCTTATTTTCACCGCATCCAGGATCTGATGCAGCGTGTCGCTTATGGGGAATACCCTAGCTTGAGCGAATATCATTTTTTGATTCATGTCATGTTGGGGTTGCCATAGTTTTTAAAAAGCTAAAGATGATTTTGATTAAAATCATTAAAATCATCTTCAGCTTCACCCTTACCAGCTAACTACCACACGCAAGGGTGGCCATATTTTAAGAAGTTGAAGATGATTTTCATTTCTTCCTCACAAACTAATACACAAATGCATATTTATTTGTAAGAAAGAAATAATAGAATCATCTTCAACTTCCCCCTTGCCGGCTGGCTACCTAACACAAGGGTTGCCATCTTTTAAGAAGCTGGAGCTGATTTTCATTTCTTCCTTACAAACTAATATACAAATGCGTATTCATTTGTAAGAAAGAAATAATAGAATCATCTTCAACTTCCCCCTTGCCGGCTGGCACCTGACACAAGACCATCCTCCCTTTTTATCCGGGCTTGGGAGCGGCATTGGCTTTATGTTCAATATTTTATTTCATACATCCTTTTACATATTCTTACTGTCTAATTTCATAGATTTATGCTATGTTTAATGATTAATAGGATTATTTAAGTAATGGTGTAATCCCAACCTTAGATAGGCTTTGTAATCTTTTGCAATCTACTCGATTACAACTTGAATGAAATTTCACCAATTGTCAAGAAAAAAAGTCCTAGTGATACAAGAAAGGGGTGGTGAAAATGTGGATATGGAAGAAGATGATTCCCACTTTGGAGTTACACAGGCCCATCTCATGTGTTTGATTTTTTGTAGTTGCCACTTTAGTGAAAATTGAATACACTTGGACAAAGCAGGCCCCCAAGCCTTTTGCTTAACATAAAAATATACAAATGGAACACACTTGCACAAAGTGAACCCTCTTATCCTTTTGCTTGATAATATATATATATATATATCTTGATTTATTTTGGAAGGTTTATGTCATAGTTCTAAACTTGCAAGTTGACTTAGAAAACTTGTTTGAGTTACTTGACTCACTAGCAAATCATTACTCATTAAGTTGACTTTTGCAGTTTCCACTTTAGTGAAAATGAAACACACCAGGACAAAGTAGCCCCCAACCATTTTGCTTAAAAGAAAAATATATAGATGAAACAAACCTACACAAAGTGAACCTCTTATCTTTTTGCTTGATAAAAAAATATATAAAGAAAGAAAGTATTATAGGGCATAGTTCTAAACTTGCAAGTTGACTTGGAAAACTTGTTCAAGTCACTCGACTAGCTAGCAAATCAAGTAATTCATCAAATCGACTTGTTGTATATTTAAGGACTATTTGTGCATGTAAAGTGAAAATTTAAAATATAGACTAAAATTAATAAAATATTATTAAAAATCTCACTTAAGTATTTTCGAGTCACTTACAAGTGGCTTGAAGTTAACTTGACTCATCTCAGTTTTATGTGAGTCAAGATCTCAAATTCACATTATAGTTTAGGATGTAGATTGATGTAATTAAAAGTATAGGATGTAAAGTGAAATATTGCTCACAGTTTGAGGTTGTATGTGCCCTTTTGCCTAAAGAAAATGATAACATTCATTGGTAGAACCCACATGAATTGTATTTGTTTACCTTGATTTGTTACACAACAGGATCTTATATTTTTCATCATGGAAATGTGCCAACAGAGACCTATGGAGATCAAATTGTCTTAGAATTATGTAGACTTATGGGACGTAAGTCATCTAAGGTGAGGTTGCCAAACAAATGGCTTTGTAACTTATTGAACAAAGGTAAGTCATATGATTATGTGCATATTTTCATTTGGAAAATATGGCAGTGAAATTGTAATTATGACCCATGTCTCACCATTTAAATAAAAAAAGAGTAGGGTCCTCTTCTTCTTCTATGATCAAGTCCATTCATTTGGTAAGACTAGTTTTAAGCCTTTGATTTGTAGAAGGTATGTTAGCAAATGTACACCTTTACATTCTAGTCTTTGAAGTATCTATGAAGGATATAATCAAGATCTTGGAGCTGTTCATTAGGGACAGAATTGCACCCTCACGTATGAGTTGTTATAAGGGGGAGTATCATTGTAAGTTTGGGCAAGATAGTAGGGACAAACTACAAACTAGACCATCCCAATGACACAGAGAATGATGTTATTCTTACTTATTCCAAGAAGGAATAGGCCATTTCTCCAAACAATGCTATTGAAAAGGAGATCAAGTTCCAAAAGGAGGTGTTAGTCATCTACCTCCGGACTAAACTTATGGTTCAAATCTCATCTTTTTCCTCATAAAATTACTTGTATGGAATTTTAGAGGAGCTTGTCATACAAGCTTCTAGTGTTAGCAAGGAATTTTTAAACAGAGTTTGAACATTATTTGGAATATTTCTAAGAGACTAAAATTGAGAATGAAGGGGATACCTATGACGATCCAGGTTTTTAAAACACTTTTTGATGTTTATTTTCAAAAGATGACATCTCTAATTTGGAATATATATATATATATATATAAAAGAAATCAAACAATGAAAACCGTTTTCTTTGAACTTCATTTCTAAAATCCTGGATGCCAATTTCATTTTTTTTTACTATATGTACATTGTTTTGTAAATAAAATAGATTTCTACTAAATTAAGAATAGAAATTTATTTCTTTAAAACAAGACCTATCTAATGATTCACGTACATAGCCCCTTATCTTTATTTCATGAAATGTCCAAAGTTCACAAATCCAAATAACTAATTATACAATACAAGAATCCCAGTAAGATTATGTACCCTTGATCAGTATTATAGTTACTGTATTCCCCTATTGTATTCATCTACTCCAATCTATCTGTATCTGAGATATTGTAAATATTCAAACATTTACAATATCTCACCAAGCTGTGCTTGGTAGAAGATTTAAGAAGTATATAGAATTTAAAATATAATAAATAATCTAATAATTCTTTGATAATTTCAATATTCATATCCATCATATTCCATATGAATTAAGTGATTCAATTTCCATGAACCATACTTTGTATAGTAACTTTATCGCATAATTTTTCATGTGAAATCCTATTCTATGAATATATTCTCCAATAATTCATAATCATATCAAATATATGTAAATTGCTAAAATCATAAAAAATAATTAATTTCGTCAATAACAATATCATAAAATCCACTCTCAAACTATACTGGGTTCAATATCCATATCCGTCACATACGGGGTCTATAATCATACTCAATAATCATACCCCTCACATAAGGGGTCCATAATCATTCACACCCCTTAATATATATGGGGTCCAAAATCAACCAGCCACTATTAGAAAATATCCCTTCATGGGAAATATCAGTAATGAGCTCATTCCAAATATCTTATCATGCTATCAAATAAGGCATCTCATCATGGCATGCACCATATTTCAAAATACATAAAGGATTAGTATGTTGCAATTCAATCCATATTAGTGTGCCTAGATAACTGCCAAGGTAATCCACTGATACCAAAGGTGAAAAATACAATATCCATGTTCATATGGAGGGAACATGACTGTCATAGTGGAGGCAAATAGTTTGAGACTGTATACAGGTTTAGGGCAATTAGTCTTGGCAATATCAGTTACAAATTATCACTAAGGTGCTGGTCAATCAACTCAAATATCATCTTGCCAATTTTATCAACCTAGCTTTGGCAACTTTGGTTCTGCGTAGAAGCATTCATAAGAACATTCTTCTCTAGTGCTTAAAATTCTCATGGTATTCAGAAGAAAGCAATTGGGGAGCCCAAATCTTGCCATCAAAGCTAACCCTTGTTAAAGCATATGACTCAGGTGAATGGTGTTTCCTCAACTAGGTCTTAGATCATATAGAATTCCTACAAAAAATTGTTTATCTTATCATATTATGTATCCCTTCCTAGTTTTACAGTCTTGGTGAATGGTTTCTCTATTTCATGGTTTCGCCCCTCAAGAGGTCTTCATCAAGGAGATCCCTTATCTCCATATTTATTTGTGCTTTGAGCTGAAGCTTTATCATCATCTTTGGATTAAGCAGTACATGATGGAACTCCCTGTTTGGTGTTCTTGTGCAAGAATCGATTGCCTATGTGTCACTTACTTTATGTTGATGACCTCATACTTCTTGCTAAAGCTTCCTTTGAAAATTGCAAGACCATTTGTAGATTGCTAGATACTCTTACTACTGAATTAGGTCTCTCCATGTCATTGGATAAATCAGCATTGGCATTTAGTTATGGCATACATCATAAGACCATCAAAGTAATGAGGAAAGCCTTCCATATTTATGGAGATATGATGGTTGATTCTTATTTAGGGCTTCTGTATTTCTTTAAAATGCCCAATGTTAAAGATTTTCAATATCTAGAGCAGGTCCTACCATTTTAGTCAAGGATGCTACATTAGGTATGTCCTATTATTTCCTTGGAGCTTTACAGATGCCATAAAGTATTCTACAAGATCGCTAGAGAAAATAGTGAGATTTTATTTGGAACCACTTTAAAGATAAAATGAACCTTCGCTTGGCTAGCTAGCACATTTTCATGCACAAATATGCTAGTGGTTTGGGACTTTGTGATTTTAATGTGATGATAAATGTTTCAAAGATAAGTAAAACTGGATGACTTTGACTAACCTATCATGTCTCTATGTTAAGTTTATTTAGGCCAAATATTTATGCAAGCAATCCTTCTGGAATATTAACATCAAATCATCTAGTTTAGTAGTTCAAAAAGCTATATTGAGAGCTCATGATACACTAGTTGTAATATCCTAGATTTTGTGCTATTAATAAAATTCAAAGATTTTTCAAAGTTCAAAAATTAAAATTTTAGAAGCTTATAAATTTTATAACAAAACTTCTACAGATAGATAAAGCTCAAAGACAGCTATTCAATGACTATAAGCACATTAAAATTCAACGGTTAATGGTTCATAAAATAGAGTTCTACATAGATAATGACATCCCTTACTAATTATATAGCCAAAAATGTGCGTAGTAGGACCCACATGACTGCTAAATGTGGAGAATCTAGTCAACAACATATCTAGATACATTCAACTATATAAATGGATGTTTTTAAATTTAAAGATCTCTGGAATACTCAAAATAAAAGTGAAATTAGAAATAGCATACAAGATAAAATAAAAGGATTCTAGAGGATACTAAAAAAATTAGAAAAAATATTTAGAATGAGATAAAAAATCTACATATAGGATGGATATTAAAGATATTAAATAAAGTGAAAATAGAAGGAGATCCCCACTCAAGATGTAAACAAGCCAAGGTGTCTTTTTAATTTGGACATCTTGGGCTGGGAAGGGAGATTTCACATGAAAAGATAGAAAAGAGAGAGGAAGGAAGGAAGGAAGGAGACAGTGTTGTCTGTCAATCCAATAAGTGATATGAGATGCTGTGTTGGTGAACAATGAAGTAACAGAAAAGTCAACAGGAAAGGACCATCAGATCCATCATTCAAGTAGGTGGATCTAGATCACTAACTTTTCAAAGGTTTATAAAACTTAGATAGACATTTTTTCTTAGATTTTGTAGATCTGATATGAAAAGTATTAAAAGAAGTAGGCACATACTCTATGGTAGTGACTATATTTCATTGTTAAGATCGTGTGATTCATGCATATAATGTTTGTATGGAAGTAGATCAACTATGACATTGCTTTTGGGATTATAGGTGCATAAATATTTAGGTGATCCATATGCTAGTTTAAGTTTGATGCAAGTATTAGGGAGTGGATTGTGTGCATCAATGCTTGTGTGCCCTTGATTGGGTGCACAAGGATGGATTGATGCATACCCCCTAGAATAGAGCAAGTGCGCATGGACCACCATGGTTGTCATATGCTATTATAAGTCACAAGATCCATGGCATAGATCTGGGTTTAGTGCATGTGGATCACTCTTATTTGTATGCATAAATGGGTGGTTTGGATTTAGCATAAGTGCACATAGATCAATACTCATGTGCCACCCATCCAATCATTAGGAGTGGATTAGATCTTCTCTATATGTGTTAGTTCTATCATCTAAACAATTTGGATTATCATTTCATGTGTGTTTATTAAAATGATTATCATATTCACCATCTTGCATGGAATGGTAATATGCATGTCTTTGCATGATTTACTATCATGTTCACCACCTTGCATGAGATTGTTTCATGTAAAACTTACTTACAACCTAGGACCATGCACATGATGAGAGGCATGATATGCGTTATGCAAAAAGATTGACACTTAATGCATAAATGAGTGATTACATCTCCATTTAGCATGGGACACTTGTTGGAGTGAGGGAAGTCAAATCTAATGGCCTGAATGGGATGCATACATAAAGGGAGATTGTGCACATCACACCCTTAAGCCAAGGGTTAAATCTCAATCTTGCCTTGATCTCAAAGCTTGTAATACATGGCTAGATCCAACAGGTGAAAATAACTTAACCATACTGATTGGTTTCATTTCCATGTTATTATTAGTATCTTTTCACTTGGTAGAAAGGTGTGAATTGCCAAGATTTATTGATTTATAGATCAGCTTGGTATGCCTAAGATTTTATCATAAGGAAAAGCTTGATTTTGTGGTTTCTATATATCTTGCATGATTTATATTAATTTTGATTTACAAGAATCTTGGAAACTACTTGATCCTTGTTTAAAGTAATTATACTATTTTACATGCTAATATAATTGGAGAAAGTTAGTTCATGTGTTTATTCATGTAAACTAATATAAATAACATGTATGGTTTGAATTATTGATTCATTTTTTGAAGTGAGAAATTTTGCAAGTAAAGGTACCTACTAAATATAGTTTTTGAATAGTTTCTAAAAATAATTGCGATTCCAAATGTACTTTGGAAAGTTTTGATATGCCAAATGAAGTGGCATGATTTTTAAAAAGACAATGTTTTGTATGAGATTTTGGGTATGATGATAACCTGAATGTATATGTGGCAAGCTAAAGTGCTTGGTGGGCCTATGCTATGGGGTTTTACAGGTTGGCCCCAACTACCAAAGGGTGGAATATTATCCAATGGCTGAAAGTGGCAATTTTTTGGCTAGTGGGAGAGACCATTAGAGGTAACTCTTAGCACCCTTCAGAGATAGGCAATAGGTACCCTTGAGG
Organism: Warburgia ugandensis; assembly: GCA_035236585.1. Classification (NCBI taxonomy): domain Eukaryota; kingdom Viridiplantae; phylum Streptophyta; class Magnoliopsida; order Canellales; family Canellaceae; genus Warburgia; species Warburgia ugandensis. The sequence goes on from CP141137.1 coordinate 61,332,954, forward strand.
ATACAGTTGAGGTCCCCCTTAGATACTGGCAGGTACATATTTGAGTGATCTAGTTGTGAGCATAGTGTTCCAACTAGAATTTCTATTTTTGACATTTCGAGAGTCATTTGGTGGTTCTATATGAGAGGAACCTTAGATTGTCGATTGATGAGTACTCATGACCAATTGGTAGGTAGATTGTCAATGTGTTACAGTGCACCAAGCATTGCAGGTTGATGTTGCTGATACTACCATTTTACTAACATAGGCATTTTTATGATTGATGATGTCACTCATGTTCATTGTAAAGGGATATTTAATTCATGATGTATGAAAAATTGAGAATGATTGAAAGTACATATCATAAACGACTAAAAAAGGTTAGTTGTAGGATTCATTACATTGAAAATATGATTTCAAAGCATGTGCATGCTGGATGATGCAAGTTCGATTTTGTGGTCTAGGTTTATTTACTGAGCATAGTGTTTACTCAAATAAAAAATTAAAAACATGTAGATCTATCTCATAAGGCATAGGAGCAAAAGCAAGGAGATCTAGTTACACACTTGAAGAGAGAGAGAGAGAGAGAGAGAGAGAGAGAGAGAGAGAGAGAGAGAGAGAGAGAGAGAGAGAGAGAGAGAGAGAGGGAGAGAGAGAGAGAGAGAGAGAGAGAGAGAGAGAGAGAGAGCAAGAACCTCTTTGGTGCTGGAAACATTTTATCTTATTTCAAATTATTAATGTAATAAGGCCAATATTGTCAGACCTTTACTTTAATGGTGATTATTACGGTAATAGATTGTGACTGATTATTCTGGGCAATTTTGCTATTCAAAGTAGAAATATATTAATAATGGCTTAGACATGACCTTGTGTTTCAGAAGGATAAGTGATTGAATGAGAAAGCTACTCAAGTTTTAGAAAATGTGGTTTTGATTTTTCAAAAGTGATTTCAAAAATAGGGACATCTTACCTTTGGGAAAATAAAATAAAATCTAAGAAAAAATTGTGAGGAATTGAAACAATTGAATTTCACTAAAATGGTTTCATTAGTTCGTGAGGTATTATAAATATCAATAACAATTGCGTTATGAAGACTTGCTCTTGCTCTCACTCTAGTCGGTTCCCTTAAACAAGCCACTACATGTGAGTCACTGGCTCATTCGATTTCCCCAAGCAAATCTTTTATTTGGTGGGCAACATCGATGAAGCTACTGTGAAGCTATGAACTTAGATGTGGTGAACAAATTGACAAAGTATAGGATCTATGAAGGAAGGTATTTATCAAATTGAAAAAACCAAACCCCATTTCTTCCATTTTTCCACTCATTAATTCACTTTTGCAGGACCTCTTCTACAATATTGTCACAGCAGTAGAGTTTAACCACAAACTTCAGGATGGATTGGTGTAGTTCCTCTATGCATAGGACACCAGAATATCGAACCATGAATGAACAAAGGCATGAGAAAAAGCATATTAGCTTTAAAAGATTGGGTCACCACAGTTGGTATGAGAGCCTATTATTCAATTCACTAACAACAAGTTACTATATGAAAACTCATGAATAGTAGATGTGATATACATATAATTATTTCGTTTAATATCTTTAAAATTAGAAATTTTAACCTTAAATTCACTTAATTTATCAATAATGAGGATTTATTTTACATTTTGCAGGAATACAGTTCAACAAAGGAATTTGCATATTTTTGGTGACTTAAAACCTTAAAAGAGAGCGATCTCATCATTTAAGCATTGTGATGAACCCACATGCCAAGAAGCAAGAAGTTCATAATACTATTGGGATTTATTATCAAATTCAATACAATAAGAAATCCTAAGCATCGACCAGCCTTATTTATGTACAAGAGTTTGTCATTATCAAAAAGATAAGGTGGGAACTTCCCATGCATGCATGCATACAATACATCACTCTATGGGAGCTTCTAAGTAAAGTTAGAGCGACATGCGATGAATCACACACATGGTGTCTTTTTTAAGAGAATTAGCCCAAAGAGCAAGACCACACAAAATAGCTCCACCAATGCCAGTCCTAAGCTCGAAGGAAAAAGGAGGAGGGTCTTGCGTCAAGTGCCAGCTAGCAAGGGAGAAGTTGAAAATGATTTTGTTATTTCTTTCTTTCGTACAAATGACTATGCATTTGTATATTAGTTTGTAAGGAAGAAATAAAAATTATCTCCAGCTTTTTAAAAGTATGGCAATTCTTGCATTAGGTGTCAGCCGATAAGGGAGAAGTTGAAGATAACTATGTTATTTCTTTCTTGCTTGCAAATGATATGCATTTGTATATTAGTTTGTAAGGAAAAAATGAAAATAATCCCCAGCTTCTTAAAAGTATGGAAACCCTATAAAAACATGACATGAATTGAAAATTGACATTCCCTCAAGCTAGGGCATTCCTCATAAGCTATGTGCTGCATCGGATCCTATGTGCAATGAAAAATGGGCAAGGGTTGTTAGGGTATTCCCCCAGACGTGATGCGCTACATCGAATCCTGGGTGTAGTGAAAAAATGGGCATGGGCTATTAGAGCATCCCCTCGGAAGCGACGTGTTGCATCAAAGCCCATGTGCAGTGAAAAGTGGACATGAGTTTAGGTCATGGAGGTTGAAAAGGGCATTGGTAAATAGTATATCTTCAGAGCATAAGATTCGTATCACCACATGAAATATAGGGATGTCGATAGATAAGAGATTAGAGTTAGTAGACACGCTAAAATGTAGGAGAGTCAACATTGCTTGTATCTAAGAAAATAAGTGTAAAGGGGCTAAAGCTAGATAAATCAATGGGAATAAATTATGGTATATAAGAAAGTATAATAACAAAAATGGCGTAGGAATAATAGTGGATAAAGAATTAAAGGATAAAGTTGTGGACGTTAAAAGAATCAGTACTAGAATTATAATAATAAAACTTATTCTACCAGAGCAGGTCGTAAATGTTATAAGTGCATACGCACTACAAGTAGGGTTAGAAGATATATCTAAGAGATAGTTTTAGGTAGATAGGGGGAGTCATGCAAGAAATTCCCAACACTGAGCGGATATTTGTAGGAGCATACTTAAATGGTCATATAGGAAAAGAGAAAGAAGGATATGATAGAATACAATGAGGGTATTGTGTAAGTGAACGAAATGATATGGGGAAAAATATCCTTGATTTGCTTTGTGATATAACTTGGCCATTGCAAATACACTCTTTAAGAACAGGGATGAATACTTAATAACCTTTAAAAGTGGATTTCATAAAAGCCAAATAGACTTTTTTCTACTTAGGAATACTGAACGATCAATGTGTGCGGATTGTAAGGTGATACCCGGTGAGCATTTAACCTCACAACATAGGTTAATGGTTATGGATATCCATATTAAAAGATGAAAGAAAGGAAATAAACTTAATAGGTATCCAAAAACTAAGTGGAGGAACTTAAAAGGAGAGAAAATAACCTCATTCACAAATAAGTTGATGGTAGAAGGAAACCAGAACTATGAAACAGAAGTAAACACCATGTGGATTAATATTACTGAATCCATTAAGAAAGTAGCAAAAGATGTCTTAGGAGTATCTAAAGGTAAAAGGCAATTAGTAAAAGAAACATGGTAGCGGAGTGAAACAATGCAAAAAGTTATTAAAGAAAAAAGGATGTATTTTAAAGTATGGCAAAAGACTAGAAATTATGAAAATTATGAACATTATAAGAATGCTAAAAAGGTTGCTAAGAGAATAGTAAGTGAGACTAAACTTAAGGCATATGATGAGCTCTATAATAGATTACAAATAAGAGAAGGTGAGAAAGATGTGTTTAAACTTGCAAAAGTAAGAGAACAGAAGGGTAAGGACGTAGATCATGTTAGGTGCATTAGAAGTGATGATCAAAGGGCATTAGTCAAAGATGATGAGATCAAATAAAGGTGGGAATGTACTTTCAAAATTTGTTAAATGACAATGACTCTAAGAATATAGGGATTGAAAATACTATAAATCTAAATAACATTGGATATTATATATATGAAAGTATGATTAGAATACCTGAAGTGAAAGAAACCTTGAAAAAGATAAAATTAAGAAAGGCCATGGGGCCCGATGGTATACCAATAGAGGTTTATAAGCATATGGGAGATATTGGAGTAGTTTGGTTGACCAAGTTGTTTGACAAGATTATAAAATCAAAGAAAATGCCTGATGAGTGGAGGAAAAACTCTATTGTACTAATTTATAAGAATAAAGAAGACATACAGAGTTGCACTAATTATTGAAGGATCAAACTTACAAGCCACACTATGAAACTTTTTGAAAGAGTAATTGAGAAGAGGTTACGACATGAGACAAGTGTATCAGAGAATCAGTTTAGTTTCATGCCCGGGAGGTCTTATGTGGAAGCTATTTTCTTACTAAGACAATTGATAGAGAAATATAGGGAGAGGAGGAAAGACCTCCATATGGTCTTTATCGACTTAGAGAAAGCTTATGATAGAGTCCATAGAGAGTTAATATGGAGGGTGTTGGGCAATAAAGGGGTTTCGCAGGAGTATATAGATATAATTAAAGATATGTATGAGGGAGTGGTAACAAATGTTAAGACTATTGGTGACAAGACTAGTAATTTTCCTATCACTATAGGATTGCACATCTGCAAGAAGAGATTCCTTGGTACATGCTATTTGCAGATGATATAGTCTTACTTGATGAGACAAGGGAAGGTGTAAACACAAAGCTAGAGTTTTGGAGAGAAGCATTAGAATCTAAAGGATTTAGAATCAGTTAAACTAAGACAAAATACATAGAATGCAAGTTTAGCAAGGAGAGGAGTAAGAGTGGAGCACTGGTCAAGATTGATAACTAAGAATTCTACGTCAAAGACCACTTTCGGTACTTAGGATCAATGATTCATGAGAGTTGAGAGATTGAGATGGAGGTTACTTAGAGAATCCAAATGGGTTGGAACAAATGGATATGTGCATCTGGAGTTTTGTGTGATCGGTGGGTGCCACTCATACTAAAAGAAAAATTATATAGGATGGTCATAAGGCCAGCCATGCTCTATGGCTCAGAGTGTTGGACAGTTAAGGAACATCATGCTCTTAGGATAAGCATTACAGAAATAAGGATGTTGAGATGGATGAGTGGCAAGACAAGAAAGATAGAATTAGGAATGAAAATATTAGAGAAAATTTAGAGATAACACCAATAGGTAACAAGATAAGAGATATTAGTCTTAGATAGTTTGGACATGTCCAAATGAGACCAAAAAATGGCATATTGTTAGGAGTGATGCAATACAAGTAGAAGGTTCTAAAAGGGCAAGGGGAAGGCCCAAAAGAATATGGATAGAAGTGGTGAGGAAAGATTTAAAAACTTCGTCACTAAATGAAGACATGGTGCTTAATAGAGAGGAATGAAGGAATAAGATTCATGTGGCCGACCCCTAATTGGGATAAGGTCTAAATGATAATGATGAAAAACACAAAATCTATACAACTAGAAAATTTTACAACATATAGAAACTATCTAAAACCTATAAAAATATAGAAAGAAAAAGATTTTATCATCTTGACTCTCCCAAAGCAAAAAGGTAGAGAGATGATATTGAGTTTGCAAGTTAGAATCTAAAATCGATTGTGTAACAAGCTTTTAGTGAAGATATCAACAAGTTAATCAAGGGATAAAACACATTGAACAATCACAACTCAATGTGCAACAGATACATGCACAAAATGATAATCAATCTTTATATGACTTGTGCGCATGCGTGAAAAATTGGACTTGTCATCATGTAGATAACAGATACATTGTCTCGTAACAATACAGGGGCCTTGCATAAAGGAATGCCAAGCTCATGACAGAGATAACGAAACCACATAACGTCTCATGCTGTGGTGGCTAAAGTACGATATTCGGCTTCTGCACTATAGAGCGAGAAGCACTTGACTGCTTCTTAGTCATTCGAGGTAATAAGATCGGACCCAAAAAAATGCACAGTCCATATGTATCCAAAGCACGGGATCAGTCAACGTTGGAATAGGCTCGTAAGGTAAGATTTGAGGAAAAATAAAAAGTTAAACTACAAAACAAGGTAAGTTAACATAACATATCGAAAAAAATGCTTGACAGCCTGAGAGAGACGCTGAGCATGTATGTACTGACAAACCTGATTAACTGCAAAGGTTATGTAAGGCCATGTAGGTAAATTAGCTTTTTAAAGGGTGACTAAGGAAGATCGTTTGATTGGCCTACTGATTTGAAGTCGATCCCTTGTCTGACTTCAATGTAAGTGGGGACCATTTTGCCTCATTTTGTCGCCAAATCAAAAGCAGGGTTCTGCCTCTCACATATCGTCTTAGTATCTAACTGTTCTCGATTTTGCCATGGACGAGACTGCATAATTTCACTCCAGTCCCCGTCATCTTTATGGCTTTACCTCTCCTCACCGAATTCCTGTTTGTTTTTGGTCTTCTCCATACCAATATTTCCAGGTGGCTTCTGAACGAGTGGCTGTAGCTTGCCTATGTAAGACAGTGATATTGGATTCAACGAGATCTACCATCGTAAACAAGCGCATACGTGATGCAGGTGATTGGCGATCCCAACCGTTGCAGGGCTTAATCCTGTGACCATCCACTGCACAATGATAATGGGTACGGCTAACTGGCTCAGATGTTTCTCGTTCATGGCCGATTTAACGTGCCGATTAGAGATGAGTGAATTGGATCTTCAACTTCTGCTCCGGGACCCACACGCGCTACATAAGTTCTACTTAAAAACTTCCAAACAAAGTGACCCATGACAAGAGATGCCATATCATTCTTACGCCAGATGAGTGAACCCGATCGAGATCACCCCGGGTTTCCTACGAAATGAAGTCTTCCCCGACCAAAGACAGATTTTTGTGCATCAAAGGAAAACCAGGCCGAGGAATGCTATCATGGACCGGGTTCGCATTCTATTTCCAGTCTGGGTCAATACGTATGCCTTAAGGATCCTACCTGATCCAACCGATTCATCTGATTTTCCGACAGAGAATTTAATGGCCACTACATACCGACCAGTCCAAAGTCGCTTAGTTGTTATCCCAAATGACCCACTAAAGACTAACACAAAGGACCGTTGACCCAATGGCTGAGCTCCCTTCATAAAGTCCGAGGTAGTATTCCTCTCTCTAGACCACCTCACACTTTCCTGTCGCTACAGTTCCTGAAGATGCCTTGCAAATATCTTGCCATTCCTCTTCCTTTTCTCTCTTACAGCCCAACCTCTCTACCAAGTATGTTCAAAAACTGCCGTCAATTACTCTGCTAATAGCACTTATGAGGTAAACCTCAAAAGTCTCCTCCGATCTCCCTCCGCCAACGTTACTCGAAGCGGTTTCAGGAACTCCCAGAGGCCAAAGTTCAAACACAGAATTCGCCTCCATCAGGTACAACACATCCTTTATTTGCCTCTGCACAGCGCTACCTACTTTTTTTTTTTTTTGAAATGATATATTTTAATAAGGGAAGAGGAAAACTTACCAGTGATCAAGCAGGTCAAAACTGATAATATTAACAGAAATTGTACTTTCTTCCCTATGTTCTCAACAGAAAAGAAAACCACTCTTCTTCCTCTATGGCTTTGCTCTTCTATGGCTTCCACGTGAAAAGCACTATTTTTTTTTTTCTTCTTTCTTCTTCTTCTTCTTCTCCTCTTTGGTTGTTTTGCATTTTCTTTTTTTCCTTTCCTGTTTCTTTTCACAAAAATGAAATCATTTCAGTTATAACCCCCTCCCCCCTTTTGATTTCATACATTTTTAACTTACAATTTACTTCACTTAGTTTAATGAGGGTTTAAAAATAAAATCTTGACCTTTAGATCCCCATCTAAGGGTCTTTATTTGTAACAATCTTTCTTTGAATTGATTTACTTCTCACATGAAATTTGTATAATATCATGTTGGTTTTCATATTTGATTGTCCACATGGCCAAAATTTGTAATAATTAATAAAATAAAATAAAATATGATTTTCTTCTTAAAAATTGTCAAGGAGGTAACTTAAAGTTTGGACCTCACCTTGATGAGTTGTACTTGAAACCGCTTAGCTATACTTAGCTTCAGTCATCAAGTCTTACTAGATTAAAGTTTTATTAGCATTTATATCCTAATTATGCATAATTTATTTAGTGGGTTATAATTAAAAAATTTGTCTGGATTTTATTTCAACTCACTTTTAACAATAATAGTCAACGATTGACTTAAAATTTTTCACAATTTATAAATATGATATTTCTTTATTTCTTAAAAACATGGGTCATTACACCTCTTCTTATGCAATTTATACAAACAAAAGGATCAATTTATATATTATTCTAAAAATATAAGAAGGGTAATCACAACTACTAACTATTCGAGAAGTAGCTTGTGTAGCTACTTCACATTTATAGGTGTGAGAGTTATGCTTCTCTATGTGTGTGTGTGTGTGTGTGTGTCTATATATATATATATAAGATGGCGCAATTAATGGGATTCATAATCTTAACTTGCTTTTGCAATTAAAAGAAACACTAAAGTTAGGTAATAAAATATAATTACAATATAATTAGAGAGAAATAAACTCTTACAAGTACTTCTTATTCTTTCTACCTAGTATATCTAAACCTAGAGATCTAGTACTGCATATGATTGATTGTACACATCTTTCTATCTTGAGCACTCTTTGCCTACACATTTTATGCAAATGAAGATAATTAAGCATAAGCAAGTTATAATTAATACAATGAAACCCATGTTTAGCAAACACCTTAAATTTAGGAGACAAATAGAACTATAGAAATTCATTCAACATATTCTAGCTAATGATGATAGAATACATGTCAAGGACTCTGTACAACCTCGATGATTCATCTCTAAATTATTATATAATTGCTAGAAAGGTCAGTCTTCTATTTTTGCCAACTTTCACTAGCTCTTTGCAAAAGCACACTTATTCTTGTCATTAGAGGCATCAAAGGTAGACTACTTAGTAAAAACAAATATGTTACTCTATTTAAAATTTACTAAGATAAAGTGTTATAATTCTCTACAATCGTATATATAAAGTATTTACATACCTTCACAATTCCCCAATAAATCTTTGATTAATAACAACACATGTCTTCAATCATCAACAATAATAGGCACCATACTTCTTACACTGCCGCAAATGAAATTGGTTGCATGGCCACCTGTCTCTTGACTGTTAGTGTTGTACTCAATATTGTCTTTTATTCCCTTTGACTTTCTCTAAATTATGTTTTTTATTGTTGTTCTCCATGTGTCCTTTCTTTTATAAGGGCTACTTGAGTTGGACTGTTCTTGATATACCTACATCATAACTATAAATATGCAAATATTTAGTAAATTGCTATTAAACAATCATGTATACATAAATAAAAATATATTCAAGAACTCTAGATAAAAATGAACTCTTCTTGAGTGGGTGGATCTAGAGGAATTGGTGTTAATTTCATAACTCTAGATTAGCATACATACATGCTAAATTCTATGGTGTTAAGTATTCTTTTGAACTATTCTCATCATATACATCATTCTCATAACATAAACCTTTAATTCATTTCCTTTTCCTTTTCAAAGAACAAAATGAATTGTCTGAATCACCGACCATAAAATGAACTGTCTTTATAACCTTTCAAAATGCAACTATTGGATCAAAGCCATACCAAATACTCACTTTATGAGGTGGAGTACTGTGAATGTTGTGTTATTTTTATTTATGTATGTGCCTCTTGCACTCTTCCCAAGTAAAAATATGGGATCCAATCAAAGACTTTTAGACATGAAAAGAACAAACTTACGATGAAGCATTTTAGCAACCACTTGGCGTATGAAGGAAATGTTGGAAATTTTTTATCATGCATGGAGATTTTCTAACTCTACATTGGGACAGAAAGATAGATGTGAACATGATAGATCCATAGAAGCTAAAGCAAATAAGAAAGAAATTTTTTGCCTATATAGCAAATAAAATATGAGACAATGAAGAAAGACTTGCCAAACTATTGTAAATGCTATTAGGAAGAGCTTGCCAAGTTGAGTAATGATCATTTTTGGTTCTTGAAAAATGTTCAAGAGTATATTTAATAAATATCTAGAGATTGTATGAATAGCCAGAGAAATGTTGGCAGAGAAAGACAAATTAAAAGACAAACTATAATCAGATATTGGCCTCTTAGGGGACTGAGATTAACTATGGCACAACAGCTTCTAGGAATATGGTTCCTAGGGTGGATATAGTATAATCTCAGGCCCTTGCCCACAACTCATTCTGTTTTGCAGTGTGGACAGTGCCCTAAGCATTCTTCAAAGACCAATAAAAGTATAGGTACTATGAGGAAAAGGTAAAAACTTTTTAGGGAGTGCAATAGAGAACCTGAGAACTATAGTTCCTAAATGAAAGCAGTGAGTAGGTTCATATATTCATTTCTTCGATCAATGAAAAGAACCAAGCAGAATGTTAAATTTTAAAATGGTTTTTTTTTCTAACTGTCATTTTTGCATCATACTTTAAGACAGTTTTCTTCTAACCCTCCAATGACTTTTTATGACTGATTTTGAGAAACCATCTTATTAAATTATATTACATAAGAAAGTTTTTTGCAATAATTTTAGATTTATTTTAATAAGAAGGTTGCATGCTAATTGTCTTCTTTTTAGGGTCTTATAAAGCACCAATTATAGTAGTAGTGTTAGAACTATTTTTTCATGTTCACGTAATTTATCTGTTTTAGATTGTCAGTAGTGATGGAAATTAATCGGCTTCCCGCACGTAATTTTAGAATCTTGTGATTTGAAAGCTGTTCTTCGCATTAGTAATGATGCTGACAAAATCCTAATGGAATTGGCAAAATGTCTAGCTCTTGAAGCACGCAAAGGAAGATTTCCATTAGGGAATATAATCTTCACCATTCTAGAAGTATTTCCTGGGCCGTGTTTCCTTATTGTCGGCATCTACTACGTTCTACCGAGAAGACCTATAGTGTTTACAAGGTACAAATCATTTTCTAACTTGTATCTGAGTAAAATCCCAAAAAATACACCAATTAACTTTTCTCAATTTCAAGCGAAGTTGCGTGCAGTTATCTACATGACCAAACGGCATATGATATTTCTTTTCATCGATTAAAGACATTAAACCTTTTAAAACGTAAAAATACAAAGATCCTTTAATCTATAAGCTACGAGATTTTGCAAGCATGGACAGTTCCCCCACGTTAGCCGACTATATATATATATCTTAATTGAATTTAAATAATGAATGTAGGTCTGCTTTTGAGTTCTAAATTTTCCATATAAAATAAAAAAGTTAGGAATTGTAATTTCTGATACTTTGAGTTGGATATTGCGCAAGTATGCTCACCTTGTATGGGGTCCAACTATATTTTGGCTCAAGGTCGTCCTATCCCTTGCGGCCAAGGCTAGTCTAAAGAGGAAAATCAAATATGGATTGGAGAACCACGCCATTCTTACTATGGCATTAATGGAGAACTGTATGGGTATGGAAACCCTTGAGGCGCCGCTATTGAGAACTTTACGATATGTGCTTTAGTAATAAGGTTTAAGTTTGACAGTTTACTAGGAAGTTGGGGTGAGTACAGTTATATTGTTGAACAGTTTGGCTATGTATTTTTGTGTGGCATGACCTAACCTTTAGTGTGTGATTTCATTTCATAATATAGAAGTTTGTTTTACTATAAAAAAAATCGGAAAAACACTAGTCTATGATGTTATGTTGTGTGCATGCCTTAACGCCAAACGAAAAATTTCAAGTCCGCTTGCCCCCGCTACTTATTTGTCAACATAAAACGGCTGGTGGGACAGGAACACTATCGGGTCAATCAATTTCCTTGTGCCACTTGCCAAAAACTAGATCCCCAATCACTAGTTGAGGTGGTCGAGCATGTAACATTAGGGCCGTTAGACTTGTGGACCATCAAGTGCAACCACGTAGTTCCGGCCGCAAACCAAAAAGAAATACCATCAGCAATATAGCCTAATAAAAGTCTTACGGGTATCTCTTGTAGGAGTAACCCTAACAGAGGTAGGGGCCGTCCACAATGGAACAAATTTGTGGTCATCTGCAGATTAACAGGTTTAATCGTGTCCACAAGAACATGTGACCCCAAAACGCGGCTTAGGGTAGAACATGACCAATCACTACCTTCTCTAATTTTTATCATGGTTTAAAAACTCGGAGATCCGACTCAGGGATAAGTAGGAAACCTTGTCTGATCACCCAAAAAAACTGGATGACATCAATATTGTTTAAACTTGATGAATTAGGTGAGTCAGATCTAAAAACTCAGGCGAAGTTTTGAAAAGATCACTGAGTTTCTCGGTGACTTGGTAAGTTTTAAAAATTTACCCTTCTCTTGATGGACGATAGTGAACAAGAGGACTTTGGGTGTGATTTTTTGTTTCATTAATCAACAAAAATCCTTGAAATTAATCATTGTAGATAGAAGACATTGAGAAGCAGAAGAAGACTCATATTTTAGATTTCTAATTTTCATTTGAAAAGGCATAGAACGAAGAGTTGAAATTATGCAACTCGTTACTGTTTGCATGAATATTAATAGTAATTTGCTTACATTTTAATCTTAAAAAAATTTAATTATTATATTTTTTTTTATTGATTTAGAGCATTGACTATGTTATAATTTGTGTTAGAAAGAGTTTTATATTAGTTTTTGGTGAGAAATCAATATTTAAATTGTTAAATTTCATTGAAGAAGCTTAGCAAGTATTGTTGCACAGGTTAGTAAACATAGTATGTTTATGATTGAATATATCACTATTGGTTATTTTTTTATTGAAATCTAACTAGAGCAGTAGATTCCTTGTTATCTAATTGTATTATATACCAAGTTTCGCTGAAAATTTTCATTGAAAAATCATTGAACTTAGAGGCCAAAATCGGTAACTTAATTACAAGTTACTATTCTAAAAGTATGGAACTTGAATTCAAATTAGAGAAGAGTAATATTAGAATTTTGAAAAAACTAATAAGGAAGAAGGATCAAAAACTAAAAGAAAGACAATTTTATAAAACTAATGAAAACTTAATAGCAAATTTGCAACATTTAAAAAAAATAGACTTTTTTACAAAAATGTCAAAAGGTAATGGCATTTTTGCAAAAACCCCGAAATACACCCATTATTTCTTCTTCAATTCTCCCTCACCAACATGTTGCTGCAAAAAAGTATCTTTCTTCCTCTCATAGTTCTCTAAGATGGAAACTAATGGTAATTAATAATTTCTAATTTTCTAGTTTATGTTTTTTTTATTTGTTGGTGTTAGTTTGATTTTGTTTGATTGCTTCATTATTATTACTTGAGTGAGAAATCCAAATCTTTGTTTGGAAGGTTTATCATTACTATTACAATTTTCTATATATTTATGTTTAATTATTTAATTATTTATATATTGGATTGCTGGTAAGATCACTCGACTTAGTAGAAAACGAGGATCAGTGGCTATCCGAGTTTTCCTAGTTTTTAAACATTGATTATTATACAGCATCACTGCAACATTAGAAGGCAATTTATAAGCAGGGCTCGATCTTCTTGATGATCCTAAACTGGCTAGATAATGGGTTTGGATCATTGAAATACGGCCTCATTTGTACTTTCGCCTGCTGTCATTTTCCATCCATCAGAACTGACACTTCACCATTTAGGAGCTATTTACAGCTTTCTCCTTGGGGCACGGTACGATACATTTTACTCATAAACCCCCCTTGCCTTCTTTTTTTGTGCAGTTGGTTGAGATTCAAGAGCTCAACGAGACTATATTGAAGTTCCTCGTTTCAAACATCATTCAATTGCTTTTGCTCTCTTCTATCCTACCCCTGCTTCAATCACAAAATGCGCCGGAACGCACCAGTTATCAATGTTCAGATACCGGCAATTACGCAGCTAACAGTAATTTCGAAGCCAACCTCAGAAGCCTCCTTGCCGCACTCTCCTCTAACAAAACTTGCACTGGTTTCTGTAATGCCACCAAAGGGCAAAGTCTGGACACAGTCAATGCTCTCTTTCTCTGTAGAGGTGATATTCACCCCGCTGAGTGCCAAACCTGCGTGAACACTGCAAGCCAAGAGATCATGAAACTATGCCAATACAGAAAAAGTGCGATTATATGGTATGATAACTGTCTCCTACGCTATTCCAACTTAAAAATCATGTCTTCGCCCGACGATTCCGAGATGCAATTTATAAGAAATGAGACAAACGTCTCAAATCGAGATCAATTTACGAGGAATCTGCAAGATCTGATGAATACAATTGCTTCACAAGCTGCGGTTTCTTCCCAGTTGTTTGCCACTGGAGAGAGAAAGTCGACAGGTACTCAAACAATGTATGGCCTTGTGCAGTGCGCCCCAGATCTCCCTCGAATTTACTGCGAAACATGCCTGCGGATACTCATTTCTCAAATTCGAGATTGCTGCTATGGAAAGCAAGGGGGAAGAGTTATTGTGCCTAGTTGTAATTTGAGATACGAGATTTACCGTTTCTTTGAGGCCTCAACTTTGGGCCCTATACCAGCCCCACCTCCTCCATCTCCAGCAACTCGTGATCCTTCTTATACACCGTCAACTAAAGAACATAAAACAGGTAAATCATTGAGTTCTTTGATTTCTGAATTTCAATATTTCGTTAAAAAATGCTACTGATGTTCCTTATACCTCAGACGATTATTTGTAATGCCTATACTCGTGATATTTAGCATGGCATAAGAAACATAATTCTTGTCTATACAGGAACCAGCAGCCGAAATTCATCTCGAGTTACTGTTGCTATCGTTCTTCCAACAGTCCTTGTGCTGCTGCTTCTCTCAACCATCTGGGTTTGTCTAAAATGGAATCGGGCAAAGAAACAACTTATCAGTAAGTATCAAAGACTTATTCCTAATCTTGTATAAGTGCCTTGTCGGGGTCCAGTGGAAGCATTCATGTCTGCACGATCATCAAGACATAAAATTGTTAACTCGTTTGAAAATTCATCAAATTAAATAAGTTCTAGAAGAATGCATTATGTTACAATACGAATAAATCCATAGTTTCTCATTTGTTACAAATATCCAATCCACATTGACATGATTCTACTCCTATATAGACAGGCATGAAATTTTACAGGTGGAGTCATTCAAGTTTTCCTTGGATACAATCAAATCAGCCACGGACAACTTCTCTGAAAGTAACATGGTCGGGAAAGGTGGATTTGGTACTGTTTACAAGGTAATGGTTAATTGATTTGTCAATAAAACTAACAGCATTAGCCCGTCCTGTCTACATTCATTTTGCGTTGATCCGTAGATCATAGCCCCTTAATTCATTAAGCCCTCTATCGAACTCCTGAAGTTAAAACTTACTCGTGGGACGTCTTCTAGCATAGAATTACCTCTGAGGCTCAATAGACGGACTTCTACCAGGGACACTGTGTTACAAATTTCTGTTGTTCTTGAAGATGATTTGAACCTTAGCTGTAAGACTCAACTAGTTGACTCAAATTCTAAACAAGTTGATTTTGCATTGGCAAATTGAGTCGACTCACCGACCTTTTCATTCATGCCAGAAAATTTTCACTGCTAAAGATTTGGAGAGTATACAAGCTAAAAGGCCCCGAAACAAATCCATAAGAATAGAATTAGAAAAAGTTACCTATTGTATACAAGTTTTAAGTACTTTAAAAAATAGGGCCGGTAGTTTTTAGTAGCTAAGTGACTCAATTTAACTCTCGTGGTAATTGAATCGACTCAAGTTTTAAGTTCTAAGCTGTGGCTTAGCTGAAGTAGTGAGGTTCTTGTACTGTTTTTCATTCGATTGCAGGGTAGACTATCAGATGGACAAGAAATAGCTGTGAAGAGACTCTCAATTAACTCTGGACAAGGAGTACAGGAGTTCATGAACGAGGTGGCTTTAGTGGCCAAATTTCAGCATAAGAATCTTGTCAGCGTCCTGGGCTGCTGCATGGAAGGAAAAGAGAAGCTACTTATCTACGAATACGTGCCCAACCTAAGCCTTGACAAGTTTCTATTTGGTTTGGATTTCTTTTCTCAATCGCACATTACTTAGAATATATGTATACCTTAGTTTGATAAAAAAGCTTTCTAAGCTTAGTTGTGGCGTAAGTTGAATCTTTCCACAATTTTTGAGTGTACAGATCCAATTGAGAAACTGCATTTGAACTGGGAAACACGCTTTGAGATCATAAAGGGCATTGTTCGAGGCCTTCTTTACATTCACGAAAATTCACAAAACACCATTATTCACCGGGATCTCAAAGCCAGCAATGTTTTGCTAGATGAGGAGATGAATCCCAAAATTTCAGATTTTGGAACGGCGAGGAGTTGCGGTGTGGACCAAACTGAACGGAATACAAATTTAGTTGTTGGAACATAGTAAGCCTTAGAATGTAGACTATCTTGCTGAATTTTCTATCATTTGCTTTATTCTCTTGAATGTTGGACATTCGATTGAAGTTGTTGATGGAAATTTGCAGTGGATACATGCCACCAGAGTACGTGATGCAGGGAAAATTTTCCGTCAAATCTGATGTGTTCAGCTTTGGTGTTTTACTTCTTGAGGTTGTCTCTGGGAGGAAAGTAAGCAGTTTTTGTCATTCTGACAATACAGAGGACCTTCTAAGCTACGTAAGTTTGAGAGATTACATGTCGGTTCAACATCAAAATAATCAATCCATGGGCAAAACTATTCGTGACACTATTCTTATCCCTTGCTATTGACTGCCCCTGAAACAAAGTTGATATGGTCCTTAGAGTAAAGATTGTTTATTCTCAAATAATACATTCGACATCTCAGGCTGACAATAGCAGGGGAGAAGAATTTCCAACAACAATCTCTCGAGGATAAACTTCTTTGAAGTTCATTAAATTCGATTTTTATTTTCTGTTTTAATGAATTTCACAGGCGTGGAGGCATTGGAGGGATGAAAACCCTTTAGAGATCATAGATTCAACATTGGGGGAGCGCTGTCCACAGAGGGAAGTGGCGAGATGCATCCACGTTGGGTTATTATGCGTGCAAGCAGATGCAGATGACAGACCCACCATTTTTTTGGTGCATCGCATGCTCAACGGCTACGTCAAAACTCTACCATCACCATCACCACCAGCATTTTTTGAGGATAGCAGAGTGGCGTCAGATGTGCTTGCGAGATCTTACAATTCAAGTCAGATAAATCTACAAGGAAACAATTCCACTGAATCACAAAAACAAATGGTTCATGTTTAGGCTTTCTCGTGGACAAAATGCAAGAATTTAGGCGCAAGGATGGCCTGGCAAGAATTTCTGCCACTAAAAATCGCTATTCAAGGGGTGCAGATGAGAGTGACCACCGAGTTTGTCTGTTCTCCTTTGCCATCCTGTTTGCGAGACGCCCTCTCATTGGTAAATCCTTATTATAAAAGTCAAATCCATATCAAAATCACGTATAGTTCAGACTGGCAATTGTACGGTTTGGAATTCAAAAGTGGAGCACGGGCTGATGCTTCAAGTTAACCATGTAATATTATCAGGCTATGTTAAGCATGGGTCTGTGCTTAAAGATTATCCATCTCGGACGATGCTTGGAGCCCTATTGGCAAGCTTGGCATAGACAGAATATGAAAGCACATCAGCTGGTCCCGACAGATGTGTCTCCCAATGCCACATGTGGATCACATCAACTGTAATCTTCTTCAATTATGTTAAGCAGATAATTCATTATCTTAATATGCTTTAACTAATTTAAATTCAGGATTCAGCTAACCATCAAAGCAAGGATCATAGAAATCTATGTCATTATCATCGAGACCTTATCTAAATTAGGGGTCAGTCACATAAATTTTACCTATATGAAAATCTCCGCTGAACATAATTGACATTGTTCTTCTACATAAGATATGAAAATGCAGGTCGGTAATGGTGTGATGGAGCTTGGAGTTCTAAATTGGCTCACAGGCAATATGTATAACGGTCTCAACAAGAGGGGCCTTTCAAGTGCTTAGAATACATGAACTATATATACTTTTGCCTAATTTATTTGGTAGTGACGTGCACTTACCTCTTTTTCTATTAACACGGTTATTTCTTTTGTTCGGGACAAATTACATGTCCAGCTGAGGTACATTAGGGACATAGACGATTGGTAATCCAACTGTTGATCTAGCGTGTTGGCCACATTATAGATACAGATCATACCTAGAATTCGCTCCGTGGATGGTCTAACACCTTTAAGCCATTTATTTTGTCAAGGTTTTCTCACTTTTACATCGAGCGCTTCATGTGTTAAGTTACTGTGAGGTACCCCACCTCACTTTTACATGATGGCCCCACCTTCGGTTGATGCAGCCTCTTCATCTGAATTCCCAGTCGTTTGATTACTAGCAGCACGAAAACTGTATGAATCCGATGATTCTACCATATGAAAAAAATGCTCCTTTGATTACTTGAAAGAGACTTACTAATTTCTGATCACCAATGATCTATATTGAACAACCGAAAAAAACCATCTCCTTTGAGACTTTAGTCGTCTCATCATCATGATTTTGGCTGCGGCATATCCAAATTAAGTCGTCCAGATCAAAATAAACACCCAGATCAGTCAAAGGTGGAAACCTCTTGTGACACTAGGGGGACCACTTGGTAACATGCTATTACGTCGCACCTTATTGCAGTATTCCTCTATGGATGGAACTCCTCAATTGAATTTATAATTTGGTTAATTAGCCGTTAATGGCTGATTGAGTAAGGAAGACCATTTCATTGGTCTAGTGATTTGGAGTCCATTACGTCTTTGACTTCAATGTAAGTGGGGTTCATTTACCTAATTTTGTTGACAAATCAAAATGAGGAATCTACTAAGAAGAGAGAGTTTAGCATGTTGATGACTAGTTTATATATGAAAATTGCTCGGTATCTAGTGATTGATTCTCTCCAGGGACCCACTCAAGACTAACACCATGGCCTGCTGATTCAATGGCTGAGCTCCCTTCATAAAAACTCAGTTAGTGTCTCTCACCTCCTCTCCGTTTCCTCTTTCTACAGTTCCTGAAGATACCATGTTCGCCTTTCTCCTTCCAAAGATCTTGCCATTCCTCTTCCTTTCCGTTCTTCTCCTACCCCCAATCCACTCTACAGGCGAACCTCTGTTCCAAATGTGTTAAAACACTGCTAGCAATTACACTGCTAACAGCACTTAGAGACAAACCTCAAAAGCCTCCTCCCATGTCTCTCCACCAACGTTACTCGAACCGGTTTCTATTACTCCACCGGAGGCCAAAGTCCAAACACAATATACGCCTTCGCCCTCTGTAGAGGTGATGTTAATACATCCGAGTGCCGAACCTGCGTCGAAACAGCGAGTCAAGACATTCAGCAACTATGTCCCACCAACAAAGATGCAGTCGTATGGTATGATCAATGCCTTCTACGCTACTCAAATCTTCGAATTGTGTCGTCAGCAGGTAATAACCCGATGTTTCAAACGCTGAACAAGCGAAACGTTACGAACCCGGCCCGGTTCATACCAACATTGCGAGATTTGCTGAATAGTCTTGCAACCAATGCTTCGGCTTCCCCCAGGAAATATGCAGCTGGAGTAATCAATTCTACAAGGGATCAAAGTGTACATGGGCTCGTGCAGTGTGTACAAGATATGACTGGAAGTGAGTGCAATAGATGTTTACAGGATGCGTTTGCTCAAATTTGGGAAGGAAGGGATGAAAGCCAAGGGGGAAGAGTTATAGGTCCGAGTTGTAATTTTAGGTACGAGATTTATCCTTTCTTTGACTCCCCACCGGCGCCACCCCCTTGTATCACTGCATTGTTGGTGATGTCTCCAGGCTCTGGAAATTTGTACATGCGCGATGCTCCGAAAACTTATCTGCAGATGACTGTAAATATTCCCAAGAAAATGCAATCTCCCAAATTCCGGAGGAAGTAAAGACCTTGGGACAATTACCTGCGCAGAATTGTTCTTTTATATATAAACCTGCTGATCCTCATGCTCCTCCTCAGCCATCTTTCACAATACCAACTGACACAAATCGAAGCGGTATGTTCTTTGAGGTGTCTCTTCATAGATATTTACCTTGCATCCTAATATTAGCAGCCCAAAAATAGACAACAGAACAAATAATCAAAAATGTTCGAACTGTTTTTCTCTGTTCACGTAATTTATCTCTGTTTTAGGATTGTCAGCAGCGATGGAAAATAATCGGCTTCCACAAATAATGTTAGAACAGTGCCATTTGAAAGCTGTTCTTCATATTATTTATGATACTAACAAAATCCTAATTGAACTGGCTGAACGTGTATTTCTTGAAGCAGGGAAAGGAAGACGCCTATTAAGGATTATAGTCTTCACCACTCTAGGAGGATTTCTTGGGCTTTGTTTCCTTATTTTCGGCATCTACTGCGTTCTACGGAGAAGAAAGAAAGGTAACACTTCGAACTGTAGTATTGTTAAATGTTCAAGTTGAAACTACTGTTATAATATTATCTATATGATTACAGGTCTGAAGGAAAGTAGTCAAGAAGTTCTATTGCAAAATACGCGGCCTCCCACAGGAAAGGAATTTCCTTATGTGAACGTCCTGGAAGGAGATAGTTTGGGAGATCAAGAACTTCCACTGATTGATTTTGGCACTGTGCAAGCAGCTACAGACAACTTTTCAGATGGAAATAAGCTTGGGGAAGGAGGATTTGGCTCTGTTTACAAGGTACAAACCATTTTCTAACTTGTAATTAAGTAAACACCCATTAAATACACCAATTGGATTTACTCAAATTTGCGCTAATATACGTAATTCATACAGGGTATGCTACCTGGTGGAGACGAGGTAGCAGTTAAAAGGCTTTCGAAGAGTTCGGGGCAAGGATTGGAGGAGTTCAAGAACGAGATTATGTTGGCATGTATACATGAAGAAGAAAAACTGCTTCTCTATGAGTACGTGCCCAACACCAGTCTTGATGTTTTCCTCTTCGGTTCGTTTACTTTTCTAGTACTGTCTATACATGCACAATGCCCAGCGCCATTTAAACCATATCCTTGTGTTTTCCCTTTGAACTAATTATGTGATATTCTCAAGCATCGAAAATTTCATGTGAGGCCGAAATCGTTTCTGATCCAAAATACTCCTCTTTTCATCTACAGCTATGTAATACAGAAAATCCTTCTCCAATAGCTGATCTTAACCTTCCACTTGGTTAGAATTTTAGTGTAGTTTTCCAACTTTCGCAATCGTTATCCTCAGAATTTATAGTGTTTATGATCACCAAGAGATAGTGACTAGAAACTGTATAGTGCAAAATTCTGACTGATTAGCGTGACTCTTTGCCAGAGAGAAGGAAACATGGAGGACTCGATTGGAAGACACGCCTTCACATTATCAGGGGAATTGTGCGGGGCCTTCTCTATCTTCATGAGGACTCTCGACTCAGAATCATTCACAGGGATCTTATAGCAAGTAATGTGCTATTGGACCATGAAATGAATCCTAAGATATCAGACTTCGGTATGGCAAGGATTTTTGGAGGAAACCAAGATCGAGCCAACACAAACAGAGTTGTGGGAACATAGTAAGTTCTTTTTATGGGAAACGCGATTTCTTTCTGAATGGTGAAATATTATTTGAGAAAAAAACGATGACCTAGGTGGTCCACAAAGAAAGCAATAGAAAAATGAAAACATGGGGGATAAGGGAAAATAAAATTTCACAATTGCTAAACAATACTGATGTCGATGAATCACCCATGCAATTGTGTTGCACAAAAGCATTAAGGCTAGGTAAGGCCCACATACAAGGATTAAAGAAAGCATGCCGAAGGACACTGCTCATAGAGTAGGAAAAGGTGCACTACTGCATTTAAAAGTCAGACTTCGCATGGAAATGAGCACAACCCTCTTGAACTAGTGCATCAGGCCGAGAGCACCAAAGCCTTCTAATGCAGCGGGGCAAGGAGTGTCTTACCTAGGTGACTAAAATTCATGGCTGCGCAAGAGTGTGTGTTCCACTCACCAAAAAAACAGAAAAGAAGTGGATGAGGTTGAGCATGGAATATTTCCTTTTTCCTTTCCTTTGTAAGATTATATTTTAATAGAAAATTGAACCAAGAAAGACACATAGAATCAGAATTACAAGCCAAATCAAAAGGTGATTGAGATATTAAAAAGGGATCATTGAATTTCGATGAGGATTCCTAAACACCATCTACTTTGCAGGGAATTTCCTAAGATCTTTAACCCAAACAAGGATGACCTTAGAATCTCTCTTTAGAATAAGTTGTTGGTCCCAGAAGATGCCAGACCACCCATTACCACCAAGGGAACTTTTTATATCATTTAAGTGAGAGCAAACAATGGGGCAATTGAATTATATGATCGTCCTTCCTCATGATCGCTTGTCCGTAGCAATAATAGTTGGCCAAGGCTCAACCAAACACGAGCCATCGTGAACCCTTTCATGTGCATGTTTTTAGTCAGAAATTAAGTTCGCTTAACATATGTTGGTCGCTTGTCCCTAGCAATAATAGTTGGCCAAGGCTCAACCAAACACGAGCCATTGTGAACCCTTTCATCTGCATGTTTTTAGTCAGAAATTAAGTTCACTTAGCATATGTTGGCAGCTTGTCCCTAGAAATAATAGTTGGCCAAGGCTCAACCAAACACGAGCCATTGTGAACCCTTTCTTCTGCATGTTTTTAGTCAGAAATTAATTTCATTTAGCATATACTGGTCAGCTACAAGCTAATTAGAGTCTGTTATATGGTATCTGGGCCTATAATCTACCAAAAGTTAGCACAA
Source organism: Warburgia ugandensis (assembly GCA_035236585.1). Taxonomy (NCBI): domain Eukaryota; kingdom Viridiplantae; phylum Streptophyta; class Magnoliopsida; order Canellales; family Canellaceae; genus Warburgia; species Warburgia ugandensis. Next base: position 61,355,789 of record CP141137.1, read on the forward strand.
GATAGGTAAAATACTTCCACATTACTTTAATTATAATCCACCACTAACATTCTCCTTTCATTAGACAATTTTAGAAATCAATTCCTAAAAATGAAAAGGTAATTTTCGTCATCCTCATATTGCAATGCGGAACGCTGACATCCAAGGTTGAACAAAGTCGGTAGCACACAAATTGATAAGGGGGTTCTAGAATTCACCCAAGTAACATGTGTTACTAATGTGTGCCTCTCCCTCCCAAGTCCTAGGCAAGATCAAGTTCTGGTCAGTTCAATAAATGGGCATACCATAATCCTTTGCCATATTTAGCATTCGGAGTAAACCCACGACCATCTTCAATTTTGGACAGTGGATACATGGCTCCTGAGTATGCCATGGAAGGTCTTTTCTCGGTGAAGTCGGATGTCTCTAGCTTTGGAGTACTCTTGCTAGAGATTGTAAGTGGGAAAAAGAATAGCGGCTTCTATCTCTCTGGACATGGTGAAAGTCTCCTCACATATGTAAGTTTCTTCTTTAGTCTTCCTTCAATTCTGATCATTTACTTGAGTTAGAACATTTTAAACCTATATGCTCTTGTAATATCACAGGCATGGAGATTATGGACAGAAGGGCAAGGCCAGGAGTTGATAGATCCATCAGTAGTGGACACATGTTCCTCAACTGAAGCAATAAGATGCATCCATATTGGATTGTTATGTGTGCAAGCTGATGCTATAGATAGACCAACCGTATCGTCTGTTGTTCTCATGCTAGGAAACGACTCTCTGTGTCTCCCACAACCAACACGACCAGCATTTTCTGTGGGAAGAGGAGTTCTTGTCAATAATCAACCTTCAGCAAGTGCTTCTGTTAATAAGGTGACAATTTCTGCCATTCAAGTTCGCTAATCAAGCAGTGCAGATTAGAGTGACTAACAAGTTTGCTGCTTTTCCATTTTGCTATAAGCCCTGTATTTGTAACTCCCAATTATAGAGATTAAATCCATATCAAAATCATATTACAGTTCTTACTGGCAATTGCATGCGAAGGAGCCAATTCGGTTTGGAATTAAAAGGAGCACTGGTCTGATGAGTCAAGTTAACCATGTAATTATCTGGCAGGCCATGCTAAACATGGGCCAGTGCTTAAATATTATCCATCTTTGGTGATGCTAAAGACCCATTAGAAAGAGTGGCCTAGATAGAATATGGAACCTCATCAGGTGGTCCTCACTATGTCTCACATTTTGGCATATGAGTATCACATCAATACTAGTTTCCTTCTAATATAATAATAAGCAGATAAGTGCTTATCTTTTATGCTCTAATCAGTTTAAATTTTGGCATCCAGCCAGCCACCAAAGGTGAGGACCATAGAAACCTATGCAAGTTACTAATTTAAAATTCTGAGTTGAGCACAATTGACAATATGCCTTGGTGCACGAAGCTCCCGCCTAAGCGGGGTTTGGGGAAGGAGCGGACTACAAGGGCCTAAAGTACACAGCCTTACCTTGCATTTTGCAAGAGGCTGTTTCCACGCCTTGAACCCGTGACCTCAAGGTCACACGACGACAACTTTTACCATTGCACCAAGGCTCCCCTTCTAGCACAATTGACAATATGAAAAGTAATAAATCAAAGTACAAAAATCAAATACTTACAAAGAGATGCTCATCCAAATAGTAAAATAAATGTGCCCAAAGATATAGAAAGGACTCCGAAGGGATTTTATTAAACTAAAGGGAAGGATTACAAAGAGAAGGGGAAACAAAAGAGGCAGCAAACTTAGTGCAAACAAAGTAACCAAGCAAGTGATGCCTAAAAACACAGACAAACTCTACTTAAATAGACTTCAGAATCGGACTTGAATTCGTCTGGAATCCATTACATGATTGGTATAAAATTATTACAGACTAGAAAAAGAAGAGTAAAATTAAGAACAACTAACTGATTAGCAAAGAGATGCTTTACCCATGCTTAAATAAAATTAACTAACGGCAGAACATAAGATCACTGTAGAAGGATAATTCTCTCCATGGATTGCTGTTCTCGTGCCAAATGGTTCTTTGAGAATAGGAACTCCTCTCTCTCTCTCTCTCTCTCTCTCTCTCTCTCTCTCTCTCTCTCTCTCTCTCTCTCTCTCCAAGGAAGGCAAGGAATATAATACCACTAACACTTACTTGGACACGGTGGAGGTGTGGGAGAACGAGACGGAGGAAGAAGAGGAGGACTTGGAACAGGAACTCTCGCTGGAGGTGGTGAGGCTGCTTCAAAGAAGGGGTATGTCTCGTACCTTATATTACAACTCAAACTATAAACATTTCCTCCTGTTTGATTAGGAAATGTATATGGAATCTCTGCAATCATCTTTTCAAGACACGAAGTGCAATTTTTTTCCGTCAAATCTCTTGTGCACTGCCCTAAACCATAGAGTTTCTCATAGTCTCCCAAATTAGTCTCCTCCGCAGCGTACCTGGAAGGAACTGAAGCAGCGCTAGCCGTCAGATTTCTCAACAGAGATCCTAACCTCTCATTGAAAAGAACTGGGTCCGAAGCGTTCTGAATGCGATATGCATACCACCTTGGATCCCCATCACGGGGTTGAGAGAGAAAAGTTTGATCTGAGTATCGTAAGATACAGTTATAGTACCGGATAGACCCCTCTCTTTTGTTCCGGCAGCGATTGGAGATATCTGTGGTGGCATTCCGTAGGCACTCCTGGCAAAGTTCAGCTGAAGAAGCAGACATACATTGCGAGAAGCCATAAATTATGTTGGGGTCTTCACCCGAAGTGGCGTTATAGAAGGAGTTCAGTCTACGAGGTCCTTCGGAAATCAGAGAAGGAAGAAACCTGTTGAGGTTGGTCTCAAATTGGCTCCCTGATGTGTAATTGGAGCCTTCACAAGCTGTGAGGATTTGATCATCACCCTTAACTGGACTTTGAAGGAGAGAGAGTACTGTGAAAGCAAGTAAAGAAATGGATTTTGATACAAGGAAATGCATCGTGCTGGGGGAGAAAAGAGAGGTGGGAGGAGATGAACATCAAGGATTGGAAGCTGAGATTTTTATGTGAAATGGAACCTGTACTCTGAATTCAAATCCTTGAAATTTTCAAGGGGCGATACTTTTCAAAGTTCCGTAACTGTGTGCAAAAGGCAGAGGAAAAGTCTTTTCAAAGAAAAAGGCAGTCAAAGTTTTGACCGGTTCGTTTTGCAAAGATAATTGGCAGCTAACGTGTGTCATGGCGCTTTGCCTGGCTGAATACCCAAGTTTCGTCCTGCTCACTTAGTTTCACCACTTTGACCCCCCTGTTGGGACGTCATGAGTCCTGAGTTGATGTTTGTAGCATAGTGTAATAGGGTTGCAGTTTTACTTGTGCTAAATTTATGTGGTATTTGTGTGCAATTCCTTTGCAAATTACAAATTAGTCTTCAACTTTCACTCTTACTTATTAGGACTACATTCTCTCACCCACTAAAGTAATGAGAGAATTCAAAAAGGAAACCTTCTAATGTATTGACCTTTAGTGAGCTGAACTAAGCTAATTATAAATGAGAAGCTACATCTTATTTATACTTGCTGTCCCCCATCCACATCCTCAATGGATGGTTAAGATTATTCCAAGTATCAGAACATTAACGGTCTAAATCATGTTCTGAAACCCTCTTGCTTTTTTCTAGTCTATCATTCTTCTAGAGATTCTAGATTACTATAGAAGGTCTATGATATTTACATGGAATTATTTGAAAACCAAGCCTTATACCACATATCCGAAAACACGAGCTTAGGTCCTTTAGGCTATATCTATGAGTTGAGCAGACCTCTCATAAAGTCTGCGGGCCTTAGTCATGAGTCTTGATAAGTAAGTCTGTGACATTTTCTCCCACCTGATAATGTCAACGCCCTCATCCATACATCCCCACTGGTGTCACAAGCTTCACCATTAGACATGCCCCATGTTGCATTGTGATCCTCATGAGATGCCTTACTGTATCCCTCGCCTTGCACATTGGCATCCAGCCACTCTTTGTATTCCACTGGGACATTTTTTGTCTCCATGTTGTGTGCACTCTTGCACACTTGTACACCTTTATACCATTGCGGGTTGTGGCACCTCTTGTGCCCCTGAGCTGCTGCCCTTCATTGTTGTGCTTCCTACACATCAGTGTAGTAGCTACCAACTGACATGCTCCTTGCACATCTCTACTTAGTCTTGCTTCCTCTTACAGTTCTCCCGTTGTGGCACACCCTTGTCAACCACCAGTTTCTCCTTGGACTCTTTAGATGATAGCACCTAAACGAAGTAAGTCTGGCTGTGTCGACTCCACACTCGTTGTGGATTCTTGTACTAACTGCAAGGCAAATAGCATTTTCCCTTGCCTCTTGCCATCCTTCAATACTGGGACTGCGCAAGGGTTCTTCTCATCAAAGAAGCTCAATATACCATGATATGGCATAGGGATGGCCCCAGTCGGAGGGAGGAAATGCATTCCCAAGACAACCTCGTAATCATCTAAAGGCATTGCAATCAATGTGATAGTGCCTTGCCACTCTCCAACCTTGATGAGTATCTCCTTGGCTACTCCAAGCACTAACCTAGCCTCAGAGTTTATTACTTTAATCCTGCTCTCATCCTTATTTATCTTGAGGCCTAATCTTTTAACCTTCCCTTTTGAAATAAAGTTGTGAGTGGCTCCGATGTCCACCATGGCCCGTGTGCCCTTGTCATTGAGGCACACGTTCACATACATCAAACTCTTTCCTGTAATAGGCTTGGTCCCTGATACCTACCCCATCATGGCATTGAGGAGTCTAAATGCCCCATCTTAGGCTCCTCCCCTTTATCCTCATCCCTTACCTTGTGATTCTCCCTTTCAACCACCAAAGCACTAATGGGCTTCTTTCTGGACAATTGACTGCCTGATAATCGCCATCACATATGAAAAACCAAAGTAACAAGGGATGAAATTACCTTTGCCCTTGGGGTTATGTCAGCCCTCCTTACCTAGTTCCTTATGACCCTTAGGTTTGTCCTCCCCATTGTCGCCTCTATTAACTTTGCTCTTCTTTCTCTCATTAGTACTTTCAGCCCTCTTATCAAGCTCTACTAATTTCTCTACAATTATTAGTGCAGTGGCTAAGTCATGCACTCCCTTCTTTTGCAACTCTTGTTCTACCCAAGGTTGCAACCCATCCATGAAGAAGAACAACTTGGCCTTCTCAGTCAGATCCGAAATGTTTAAGAGCAAAGCTGTGAATTGGTTGACATATTCATGGATAGATCATGTATGCCTTAGCCGCTTCAGATTCTTTCAGGCAAAGTATTCCACATTTTCTAGAAAGAATTGGGCTTTAATCTCTTTCTTAAAGTCCTATGGTGCAATAACCATCAATTACATCACCATACCTTCATCTCCATCATAGCATTGCATTATCAATAAGATACATCATTGCCACATCTACCTTCATGGCCTCCTCAGAAATCTAGTCAACTTTAAAGTATTGCTCCATTTTTCATAGAAAATTCTCCAAGTCCTTGGCATCAAGGGTTACCTTGTAAATTGTAGGTTTAGGGATCTTGATCTTAGGAGCAAACTCATTTGGACTACATCCTCCTCTACTAGTTCTGGCCTTCTCCAACAGAGCCAAACAAATTTTCACATCCTCTACACCGACTACCTCTTCATGTAGCTCAGCTATCTTGCCTTCCATTGTCTCAAGGCGATTAGACATGCACTCTACCCTCTCAGTGATCTTGGAATCCAAATACTTAAACAAACCCGACTGTGCTTTGCATGTTAGCCTTAAGACTATGCAAAGTGTTCATGAAGGTACTATACTTTTCCAAACATTCAAACAAGGTTTGTTCTAAATTACCAAACCTTTCCTCCAACATAGCGAGGTGAGCATTCAAAGGCAATGCTCTTGATGAATTTTTGGACTTCTCCCTCTTAGTCCTTGGTTGAACCTTCATAGGCATGTTGGTCACTCCTGACTCACTTGCATGAAGCTATCTTGAGGTTAAAGCAATTACCACAAGCAGCTTCCAACTCAAACCACCTAACCTTTACTATGATACCAACTATCATGGGGTCTCAATTTTACTTATGCTAAACTTGTGTGGCACTTGTGGGCAACTCCTTTGCAAAGCACAAGTCAGCCCTCAACTCCCACTCTCACTTGCTAGGACTACACTCACTCACCCAGTAAAGTAATTAGAGAACTCTAAAAGAAAATCCTCTAAATGTATTGACCTTTACAAAGCTGAGTTAAGCTGATCACAAATGAGGAGCTACACCTTATTTATACTTGCTCTTTCCTATCCACCTCTTCAAAGGATGGCCAGGATTATTCTAAGTGTCAGGACATTAATAATTCAAATCATATTTTGGAACCTTCCTACTCTATCTAGACTACTATACCATTCTCCAAGAGTATTCTAGACCACTACAAAAGGTTTATGATATTTACAAGGAATTATTTGGAAACTAGGCCTTCTAGAATCAAGATTTGCACTACATATCCAAAAATACAAGCCTAAGTCCTTTAGCCAACATCCATAAGTTGAGCAGACCT